>CM032453.1:125073993-125133993 GCA_019049505.1 Pachyrhynchus sulphureomaculatus
ATAACAATTGTCCTTACACCAAACCATTTGGATAAGTAATTTAGATTTTACGAGCTTGTTTTTGAGTAACCGTAACTAAGATAGAGGTATCTACCATGCGGCGATACAGTTTCAAAAATATAACTATCTTGGGCGGCCTGTGTAAGGGTGATTTTAGGGTCGTATTATATCACATAATCTAGGTAAAATGTTTAACACGGGGAAGGCAAGTTACGGTGGAGAAAGAAACCGAGGTACTGTGCGGGTGGGAGGCGACAAGCGGAGGGCGACCGACTCGCGCTGCACGCGACACTATCAACAGATCAGCAGATGCGCTAGCGCGGGGAAAACGTATTCCATCATCTGTTGTGTTATCACTCAATTTTGTCGATCTATGTCCTGCGATCTATAATTTGTTTTTTTCGTTTTTGAGTTAACTCTTCATTTGGGAAGTTTAGTTCGGGCTATGCCCGATACCTGATTTAACAAACCTGCTCCTACTTAACATGAACTAGATATAATTTGTTGATTTGGTACATAATATTTTGTTTGCATTGTTCCGTTTCTTATTCCTTGATATCGTATTTTTGACGACGAAAACGTTTTTTTAAGTGGATTGTTTTTATGGTTTTTGTTATTCGTAGTTTTACGATTCTTTCCTTCTTTTTGTGGTACATTGTAGGTACTTTGTTGGGGTCAATAGGTACTAAATAACAATAAAAACATTTACTTATATTTTTTTTTATTATTAGTGCATTTTTGTTCAATAAGTACCTAATAGTGTGAGATTCATTTAGGCAACCAAATATTATTTTAGTAATCTTCCTTAATTTGGGTATACCTGCTGTTTCACGGTTACTTAGGTATTTACTTCATTTAGTTTTGAGTTCCGTACTATTTAGTAAGTGTGTTTTGAAATATCTACTATAAATTGTGCACTCAAACCTATGAAAATATAACACTTCCACGCGAACTAAATCGTGGGGGATGGCTAGTGATTCATATTACTCTTTATAAAACAATTAATTCGGTAACTTAAACCCAGGATATTTACATCCATTATCCTGATTCACTTAATATACCAAAGTGTTACGTAATTATAACAACTAAATAGGTAAATTAAACTATCTAAATTAAAAACAACAAGTATTGAAAACACTAATAAATATGCGGCACAGTAACAAAAAGCTGCAAACAGAAAAAACGGTATATGTACCAGTCTTCTTTCCTACTTATAGAGCTCCATTTTATGTGTGCAGTTTATATGTACCTTATTGTATTTTCTTTTAGTGATTGTTATTACCTCAAAGCATTGTACTGTTTTTTTTTTGTTATTTTTAGCATGTTAATACTGGTTGTCAAGTTAATTCCATGAAAGCTCCTTTTTAGTATAATTTGTTTCTTTTTTCTACATATCACCTATTTTTTTTTTTATGTTAGGCAATTTTGCAAACAGCTACTACAAGGATCATGTAAATCTGGAAGCCTAAATTTATGGTATATGTATATAATTTATTTACTATTTAGTTACTACTATTTTAGTTCCTTCTTTATTTATTGTAGCCTTGATATAGTCTTAAATTAAGGTCGAAACGTGGGCGATTTTTTCAAGCAGAAAGTTTTATCTCTCGTCATAAAGCCACCATTGACAGCTTAAAAAAATAAAATTATTAACAAAGATTATTTTTTGCACATCCTTTTGTCATAATGCTCTCAGTTCATCAAATCCAAAATTGCAGTTTGTTAACAAATTTCCCGGACCGAAATAAAGTTCGAGACTTATCTCGCTTCACAGTAAAAAACGACATGAATTCAAGATAACGAAGTTTTCATTATTACGATTAAAAATGTTGTTTTGTTTGGGGCCATTAATCAAAACTTTAAATCTGCGAGAGAGAGTAATGCCTTATTTACAAGTCAAATGTTTGCCGAGATGATTGTATATACCACTGACATTTTTTTTCCAAAATGACCGAAAAAATTCATATTGCGGACGGAGAATTGAAATATCGCAAACACTGAATATACTGGACCAATATGCTTTTTTGGAATTTTAGTCGCCAGCTACATCAGAAACACTTTAATATTATTCCATCCGCTATACCTCAGTTCAGTAAAACCATAGAGAAATTGTCAAATTATAAAATCGAATGACATAGTAATTATTATGGCATACTATTAATAAATGAATTACGTAAATAGTACCCTTATTGGCACGTGTGTAAGCAAGAATAACATTTTTAATGCTTTTTTTTTAATTTTTCCAAAATTACTTTATAATTAACCCGTCCAGGTCTGCAACCGTAAACAAATTTCACCAAACTTTCTTCCGGTTTTTAATGAAAAGAAACAAACAGATCAGTGCCAATTAAACCATCAGAAATTATTCAAAAAATTCATAAATTCTTGGCAGATGTTCGCAAACTATCGTTGAACATGCGTTAAACATCAAGAAGGAAACAATTCCAACAATTTTTAAAGAAAACCTAGGCGAGACAAAATTTATTCCACACTCTTTACACTACGGTAATCATGTAAGTCTCTAAAAACAATTTAAATAACCTGAAATCAGTTGTTATTGGTTTCAGTATGGCCCATAAACAAAGCATAGCACACTGAATGTTCAAAATTCAAAGTACCATCAAGAAATTTTCTAGAATAGCAAATCAGATCAATTAAAATTCATTGTGAATTTATTCTCACTGATCAAATTAGCAAAGGCGAGTGGAAATTATCGTGTTTAACCTGAATATCCGGGCAACTGGTTCTTACCAGGTGTACAAGTATGAAATGCTGATTTTTTTTCTAAAAAAAATGTTAAATTCGAAAGAATGATAAAAAGTGCTTTATTCAAAGTATGCTCCATCGCTTGTTATACATTTTTCCCAATTTGTAAATACCACGTCAGTAAAAATCTTCCCCTTTTGCTGCGAACCATCATCGAGCCATTTTTCCACATCTTCGTACCAACCAAAGCGCTTGCTCAGCAAGTGCGTGACCCATCGATGCAAACAAGTGGTAATCGGAAGGAGCCAAGTCTGGTGAGTAAGCCGCATGGGGTAGAACTTTCCAGTTGAGTGCTTCCAACGTGTTGCAAACTGGTTTTGCCGTATGTGGTGGAGCACTGTCGTGAAGAAAAATGACTTTGTGTTGCCTCTTTCGGTATTCTGGCCTTTTTTCAAGCAGCGAACGGTTCAAATCCATGAATTGTTGTTGGTAACGTTTAATATTAACCGTTTCCCCAGGTTTTAACAGCTCATAATAGACCACGCCCCTCTGGTCCCACCAAACACAGAACATCGTCTTTCTGCCAAAACGATTCGGTCTTGCGGTCGATGTGGATGGTGCGCCTGGGTCTACCCATGATTTTTTGCGCTTGGGATTCTCAAAATAAATCCACTTTTCATTCCCTGTAACTATACGATGCAAAAACGACTTCCTTTTGTACCGAGCGAGCAAAATATCACACGTGTTTTTGCGCTTTTCCATTTGCCTGTCGTTCAACTCATATGGTACCCATCTACCGGTCTTCTGAATCTTTCCCATCTCTCGTAGCCGATTGAAAACAGCTTGTTGACTAACGCCCAATTGCTCGGCGAGTTGTTTTTGTGCGAATCATCTTCGTCCAACAATGCTTGCAATTCCACATCTTCGTTTTTTGTTGGCGATTTTCCACGCTCCCTGTCTGCAACATCGAAGTCACCACTTTTGAAACGCCGAAACCATCGTTCACACGTATCTTGCTATGGAGCACGTTCACCATAAGCTTCTCGAAGTAATCGGTATGATTCAACAGCAGTTTTTCTTCTAATGAAAACAAAAAATTAATGCTGTCCGCGAATGCTCTTTGTTCGGTATAAATTTCGACATGTTGAACACAACAACACAACACTATGCACGCACTTTTCCAATTTATCACTCGTGCGCGTCTGACACTTGTTGATAACACAACAAAATGGCGCAGTGTCAAATCTTTATAGCACAAACTGCATTGGTGTGCCATCTGTTGTCTGAAATCCGCATTTCATACTTGTACACCTGGTATTACATGATAATGCACAAAGTCACATTTTACTCATTGTTTGTCAATTTTTAGCCCGTATCCAAAACTGTCAGTTAAGCACTTGATTTCGCACCTCGTGACTCTTCACTATTTCTAAAAATTAAAACTTGCTTGAAGGGATACTTATCCAAGGAGATTGAGACCATTTTACAAATTTCTGAGCATACTTTGCAGGCATTCCCCAAAAATGAGCCTGAGAAATCATTTAAATGACTATTAAATTCTTGTGAAAGTTTACATTAAATTAGAAGATTATATTGAATAAAAAAGAGAAAACAGGAAAAACTTATTCCATTTCATGTTTGCAGCACTGTTCTGACTAATTAATTTTCGCTCTGTGTATATGACACATTAGTAGTAAGACATTAATTTTAAATTGAATCTACTCTGGTCTCTTCTCTCTATATTCTTAAAATATTGTTTTTATTCATTAAGTACAATACTACACAGCTGGCTGGTGTGGGACTTTCACTATGCCAAATCTAAAATTGAATCTTTTCGAACAAATTATACTGACTGAAATGAAGTTCGAAACTTATCTTATAGAAGACGACGCGATGTCAAGATAATAACAAAGTTTGCTTATCTCAATAAAAATGTCATTTTGTTGGGGATCATTTATCAACCCTTCAAAACTGTGAGGTAGATTCACACCAAAATGAACGAAATAGTTCATCACTAGGGACGAAGAATAAAATAGTGCAAATATTGAATATATAAATAAATACATAATAATAATAAACTTATGTGTTTAGTTTATACTTACTTACTTACTTACTTATGTAATCCTTATGCCTTTCTACCCTTTGAGGAGTGTAAGGTGCGTGGAGTTGAGTTATTCTATAACTGTCTTTTCCATATTTCCTTCTATATCCTTCAATCCTGTTTAAATTGCCGATTGCCTCTTTTATTGCTTCTGTATTAGTTTCTTCTGTTTGCATGAGTTCTGTATCTTGTTCCGGTATTATATCTCTATGTTGATTTTTGTATGCTTTTCCCTCTAATTTATTGCATCCATTTCCTTTCCTTTCTGTTTCAGTGATTCATACGTAATGCATTTGTTGTTCTTCTGTCAGTTCATCCTCTTTTCCGTTTCAATCCCTGTTATTCCGTGTTCTCAATCTAAAAACTCGATAATTATTTCCCATTGCTTTCTAACTATCTATTTCTTTGATTATCTTCTTATTTGTATTCCTTTTACTAGTCTTCTCTTCCGTATCCTTTATCTTTGCCAGGGTCGTCGTCAATCTACCTATCTCTCTCCTTTTTCTCAGTTTTTTTGACTTGATGGTCATAGTATTTTTTGTTTTTTATTTTTTCAGTTTTTCTTCCTCACTGTCCTATTTATATTTTCTTCCTTGGATTACTATTTTTTGATATCCTATTTTCACCCTTTTTCCATTCTTTCTCTCGCTCTCTGCTATATGCTTCAATTTCTTTTGAATTTCCCATTCATCTTTTGTTAAATCGTTGTTTATATAAACTCTCTCTCTTAAGTTTCTCAGTTTGTTTTTATTTTTTTCATTACAGCTTCCTTATATCCCGTGTTTCCAAGTTCTATCTTGTATATAGTCGCTCCTATTTTTATCACATCATTAATCTGTACTTTTGTGTCCATACTCCTCTCCATAAAATGTTCTACACCCATTTTCAGATCTGGTTGGCTATTCGTTTCAAATCTCATTCCCGATATTACAGTATTATTCCTTACGTTGTCTTTTTCCGGTCTACCCATCTTCAAATCCGTACTTCTCATGTTTTCTCTAATTATCTTATTTTCCTCTTTCAATACTTCATTCTCCTTTCTTAGTTCCTTCAACTCTTGTTGGTATCTCTTCTAATTTCTGCTGAACATTTCCAACAGAAAGGAAATATTCCCTTTCTGTAGGGTATTCTGACAAGTCTACATTAAACGAGAGTTAGTTCGCTTGCCCATTTTTTGAGTACTATGGCAGGTATTCCAGCAGCGCTAGAAGCTTTTTTAGTGATTAGCTTCATTAAAATACGTTTTATGATACGCTGTTTGAACACAGTATCGGACATCCTGGAATAGTGGGTGATGTTTTTCCTTAGAAATTCACAGTAGAATATGAAGCAGAGTTGCCTTTTTTAACAAGTGTTGGTGCAATAGTATTATCTGGCTGTATGAACCGTCGTATAGTCAATTTAGTGAAATTTTGAGTAATGGCCTTAGCGACTGACCAAAAGAACCTGGAATTGTTTGGACAGGCAAGAAGTTTATTTTTGAAGTAAAGTCACTTATTTGCATGAAGGTCATGTTAACATAACTAATACCTAATAACATTTTATCTATTCTTCAGACGGTGATTGAAATAGTTGTCCCATAGTTTAGCCATATATTTCTTACATCTTTGGTCTTATATAATCACATCCAAAACTTAAAGCTGTATAAATCTCACCCAAAACTAAAAAAAAATATATATTTCGTTTGGACCTCAGCCGCTAGCTGTAGGTAGTGATAGTAGTATAAGTAATCTTGCTTAAAAGGTATTCTTTATACAATAAATACTTTCCCCCAAATAAGGACTAAGTTCGTGCCCGCAGTGGTTATGATAGTTAAATGCAATTACTAAATAATAATAGTAATAATTTAAAAAGCAGAATGAATTTAGTGATCTTATTTTGAGGAGTAAATATCGTTGAAGATCCATCATGTAATCGTAATCGATTCGTCGGAAAGTCGTTCCTATTTGACACTGCCTAATATCAAGAACCATGATTTTGCTACATGGTACATTATATAGTTGGGATGAACATAATGCTTTAGGAGTTTCATCTCATAAGCACCTATTTTCTACTTTTGCAGTAAATAACTTCCATCTTACTTCTCTTTGCCCTTTTTTACTTAATACCCATTGCCGGTAGTGGTGATTATTTGTTATTTACTTTGTTTTTACAATTGTCTGTACCGCAGTTTCAAGAAAAAAATAAAATCAAACGGCCACGATAGTATTTATTATAACATACGAAAACTGTGTCCTTCTTCATAATTGTGAGCAGTAGTAAAATTTGGTTATATATAATAATTTAATAACCAACTCGTCCAGCTCAATGATCAAATGCTCAAAATTCTGTGAAAAGATTACATGAGAGTCTCACTAAGACTTCTTGCATCTGAACTTAACTTGCTATCTTAGTGTAGCCAGTTTTGATCGTTTATGTATAGTACCTTCCAGACGACTTAATTTTTCACCATCCTTGTATCGCATAACTTTTAAACTAATTTTCTAGCAGGAGATATGATAATGACTGTCCCTGTCGCATAAAGTACAATATGGTTTTTTAATTTTTAAATGATGAACTCTGATTCTTTCTTGTATTCTTTATTTTTGATTCATTAAAATATCATTTTTATTCATAAAAAACAATATTCCGCAGCATTCTGTTGGGGGACTTTCAGTATACCAAATCTAAAATTGAATCTTGTCAAACAAATTACACGGGCCCAAATGAAGTTCGAAACTTATCTTGCTCGAGAATAGAAAACGACATGAAGTCAAGATAATAACGAAATTTTGATTATTACCATTAAAAGTGTCGTTTTGTTTCAGGCCATTCATCAAAACTTCAAATCTTTGGAAGAGAGTAATATCTTATTTACAAGTCAAATGATTGCTAAGATAATTGTGTTGCGTATTTTGTTTTGTACTTCGCCCAAAGAGTGAAGTCATATTGTTTTTTGCATGTTTTGGTTTTTAAAGGAATGTTCTTGCATTAGAACGTGACTGTTTAAATATTTACTATAAGACATTCAGATGAAAATATGAATTAGAAGTAGTGTATTAACGTTTTTTCGGTATTCAATTGAGATGAATATTTCTCCAAAAAAAGTAAATAGAGAGATTTTGCAACGCTTATTTTACACATGCCTTTGCCCTTATCGTGATTTCAAGCATGCGCGGTATTAACGCGAAGGAATTGCAAGGTTAGGTTAGTATTCATCTTCTATATATATTTTTTTCATTCATTTCACCGGTTATTAGTATTTGATGGGTTAACACAAGTTTCTAAATTAAAATTGTGTTTAGCAGGTTTCTATCACTCCCTTCAATATTTTCAAGGTAATACGAATGTGCGATAAATAATATTTCATTTGAAATTAGCACTACACACCCTCTAATGCCATTGTGCCAAAGATTTCAAAATCAAAACATCATCTGAACACTAATTAACTGTCAGTGTTATTTGCAATAAAAGATTATCATTTCAATTTTACTCTATTTTCTTAATGGTTTGTATACCTAAGTAGGAAAAAAAAACAGGCCCTACCATAATAGCGATAAGAATAACGAACTTCAAATAACCTCTTCTATAAGTTTCTAAATAAGGGACATCGTTTTCCTTAATAAAGGATTCTCTTATTTTATTTCAATACTGCACAAGCTCCGAATGGTGGGCGCATGCTTCAAATAACGACAACAGCTGAGTCCTTATATTTAATTTCTTCCCTTTACTACTGCGCAAGCTCCAAACGGTGTGCGCATGCTTCAGATAAAGATGATAAAGACAGTGGAATACCAAAATAAGCGTTGGAAAATCTCTCTAATATGTGTGCTTTCGTTGATTCTTTCATAATCTTCGTCCTATTTATTCTTTTTAGAAGTAAAGCTGGTCCTCGAGAAAAGATAAATTCCGATTTCACGAGAAGCACGGCTCTTTCCTCTCTTCTCTCTCTCTCTCCATTTTCGATTATTACCATTAAAAATCTTAATTTGTTTGGTACAATTCATCAAATTTCAATCTGTATTTCGAAGTGAAGTGATTGATATTACGTATTTTGTTGTATGCTTTAACCAAAACTATTTTGATTTTAATTGTTTGTTTGTTCCGTTATTTCTAAAAAAATTGAACCTAAAATAGCTGTTGTTTTCCGGTTCTTAGTTTTTCAGCTTCCATCTAAAAAGTTCAAGCCTTGCTGATTGAAGAATTTTTTACTTCTATGAGTCGGTGTTTATATTTTAGAGATTTCTAGAATAAAAAAACCAGTCAAATGCAAGTTGGACTTGCGCAATTAGTGTTCCAACTGTGATTGCCTTTAAATTAAAAATTTTTGTTACGAATGTATAAAATGATCAGTGACTTCACAAAACACATCTCACATGTGTTTTTAATAAAAGAATTAAGAGTTCATATTACAAACATGCCTAGTCAGATACTGACTCAGCAGGCGCTAGTCAGACCAACCAGAATAGAACAAAGATCCAATCTGTATTTTCATGTTTTTTTCTTAGTCAATAATACATAATAGTTATAGCATCTTAGCTACCTAATAGTCAATAAATCTATCTAACTCAATCTAGAATCTAGTGGTAATAGTATGCGCAAGTATTACATCATATATATTTTTGAACTCGTATTTTCACAAGTTTTCATTTGACACCTCACTCAATGACCGGCTAATTTTTTTTTCATTTCCAATTTCACTCGCCAAAACTAACCCCTTAAGTCAAAATTTAACTTTCAAAACTACACGTCCCTGATTGAACCATCAATTACTAAATTTGGGCCAAATGTCAACTTTTTATGTCGAATAGTCTCAGAGAAGATAGAGTGTGACATACAGACCGACAGATACCGGGCTGATCTCATAGAATTATGGTTAAGTTAAAAATATGTTAGACAGTGGTGACAAATGTAAATTTTTACAATTTAGATAAAATATAATTATTTTGAGACTGTGGACTTTTCAACATTTCGTCTACGAATCCACCAGACATCTTCAGGGATCTCTAATTTCTCCAGATTAGAACACTAAGGCAACCACGACCCGGTGTAATAACATGCAAATCGTAAACGATGATTCTGTGAATTATTAGTATGTTCGTAAAATTAGATTAATTTCGTAACACTTTGTTTATAAAAATTGAATACTGAAGTAAGAATTTTGTTTTCTTTTACATTAATGATGTGCCTTGTAGGGTGTTAATGTTCATTGTACAATTTATTTCTACTTTATACATCTTTCATGTTTCGAAATTCTAGTCTAGCACATACCCTGTACCACATGAAAAGCGAATTTTATAAACATTTCAGTTTTTAAAGATGAGCTCAAGCATTTTCCGATTAGTAATTTGACTATTTTGTCTGTAGGAACTATATGTAGGATACAATCACCCTATCTACAGAACGATCCACCTGAATGCTTGCTATATTACTGGGTTTTTAAAACGGTACAAGGGCGTCTAATATTCAGACTTATTCATTATTCAAATCTTGAAGAGTAAGGATCCCTGAAGGTATATTTACCTTGTACAATCATAGTCGAAGCATTAGACAGTCACCTTAATTTGACATCGTCTAAAAATCATGATTTGTAACCTAGACAAAACGCAACAGTGTTTCTTCTATGTTAATAACAATTTAGTGTAATAAAAATATGTATTCAATTTTGTATGGAATTTCTAGTAGAATAATAAAATATGATTTTGTATGTACCGTTTGGAATCTACAAAGCGTGTTGTATTCTAGCTGTTGTCTTTTTTAATGTATGAATAATTAAAAAAATAATTTTAGAATGCAGAACCTTTAGAATTTTAAAGAAAATTTAGAATTATTAGAAAGACACTGTGTCTATTTTAAATTTTAATATTACCATTTACAATATCCTGTAGCAACATCGCATTAAATACTACTTCTAATCGGCAACCTAGTTGAGAGTACCCATTAGACATGTTACTTATTACGTATTGTATATTCGAGTTTAAATTTTATCCGTTAAAAAAAACCAAATTTCCCTCTCTTGACGAGTAGCTTACGTGTGTTGTTATTTGCAAATCAGATTGAACTTTTTTAGTATAAATAAGGTATTTTATATACGTCTAGAGCCTCCCTAAATCCACCAATTTTTACAAGTGTTTGACTTTAAGCCTCAATATTTTTGTGGCAATATATGTCATTAGTTTTGTAAACCACAAACGTATAAATATACGAACTTTTTTAATACTGACTGAAATTAAGGGGTAAGGTCACTTCAGGTCGCAGAAAAAAAGACTAATTTCGCGAATTTTTTTTAAATGTATAATGAAAGCAGCCGAAAATTTATTTGAAGTACTTTATTAGACACACAAAAAAATTTTTTTTCTTTGTAATTCAAAATGGTCGCTTCAGAATCCAAGACGACAAGGCACCTTTTATGCAAGGCCTGAAACGAGCGAAACGATTTCTCCCGTAGATTTCAACCTAGAACAAAAAACCAAAAAATTTTCATTAATATATGTCAAAAACTAGTGGAAAGCATATAGATTTTGCAAAGTTATAAACTTCCTTTTTATAAACAATTTTTCGTGAAATTTTTGGGTAAAAAAAATTTTTTTTTTTTCAAATTTGTACCATTTTTTCGAAAAAACGATATTTTCAAATTTCCGTACGTTATCCACTAGTTTTTGACATATATTAATGAAAATTTTTTGGTTTTTTTGTTCTAGGTTGAAATCTACTTGAACAATCGTTTCGACCGTTTCAGGTCTCGCATAAAACGTGCCTTGTTGTCTTGGATTCTGAAGCGCCAATTTGAATTAAAAAAATAAAAGAGATATTTTTGTACATTTAAACATTTGTTTAATAAAGTACTTCAAATAAATTGTTGACTGCTTTTATTATACACTTGAAAGCAATTCCCGAAATTAGCCTTTTTTCCTAGGACCGGGAGAGGCATTACCCCTTAAGTAAAATGAACGAGATTACGAATATTTCGTCATAAATAACTAAATCAAACTGTAAATATTATGCTATCATTATTTGTTGAAAGGCTTTTACGCAAGCTAACCAAGTAACTGCAAGCCACATAGCACACTTTTAGGCAATTGCAAAACCACATTCACGTCTCCGTTTAACATAAAGCAGGCCACAAATCGCCTCAGTAGTATGAAACATGATAAAATACCCGGAAACAATGTTTTGAGCATTAAACAAATAAAACACTGGGTACGGTATCAAATTCTTTGTTTTAAAACTGTTCTATAACATTCAAACGTGTACAATCCCAAAACAAATCTAAATTAGAAATGTATGTATTATTAGCTTCAGAATATCTATCTAAAGCCCACCATGAATACCTTGTTCAATAAACATAATTTGATCAGTATCATGCAGTAATTCCATCTTGCGCTTAGCATACTTAAGCATGCAATCCTAAGTATAACTAGGCATTGGATGGTACCAAACGGGGTCCAGCACATGTGATGCAACACAATTAGTGCGAAAATTTTCAAAAACATCAGCAAGCCCCAAAATATCGGTTTTTAAATATAAGTCTGAATATTGACCTAAATCTTGAATCTCAAAAGAATTCCATACATTTTGCGCATGCAAATCATTTTCTGCACTAATATCTGAATCTTCTAACTTGCTATAAAAGGCTTTAATAGGAGGCAGCGTAGTTTCATTCATTTTTTCCAAATGATCAATGTAATCATAGCATAACACCCCTTTCCTTGTTAATAATTCAAATTTTTTATCATCTTACTCTGGAAATTCAGATTGTAAAATATTTAAATCTTTTTTCCATAGAAGCCATTAAAGTATCAAGTGAAGCAAATAAAAAGTTATTTGCTCTCTTATACCCAGATTTTTATTTAAATAATTCTCGTTTGGACACAAGGAAGAAAGAAAATTTTTGTTGTTCTAATACCAGTATCAAAAATACGTCGTTACTAATTAGTTATAAATATCGCAAGAATATTATGTTGGCATAGAGTATATTTTTTACATTATGCAAATAAGAAACAAATAACTTCTTGAAACTGATGAACTTGATGTTTTTCTTGCTCTAGCAACCCTGAAACCTACGGAAGATTCTTGAAGTGGGAATTTTTCACGAATCTAAACTTTTCTTAAGGGGTAATGCCACTCTAGAAATTTGAAAAAAATCAGAATTTTTTTAGCCTAAATGATGCTTTAGGGACTTAGAAATAAGGTACAAAGGATTTTATGAGGGTAAGAAGGTTATAAGTGTGTTTTTTATGAAGTGCACGTAATTGTCTCGCCGCGCTCCAAACGCTGTACCTTTCTGAATATTGATGAAATCTATTTATCTACAGAATTTAAGTTCATCTAGAATCTATCAATAAAACAGCAATTTAGAAGGGCAGTTTTATGGCACAGGCAACGCAGATTAGAGGTATATAGAAAATTTGTATAACTTTAAAACACGTTTTTCTCAAAACTACATTTTTCAAACTGGCCGGAAACATAACTTATTCAAATTATCACCTGTATATTTGAAATTTTATCTGTACCTTTAAAATTACATTATCCAGCGAAGTACGGATTTTAAACTTTTTTTTTATAAACTATTTTGTACGTGATCCTTTATCGAAAAATGAAACACTTTCTTCAAACATGTACCATTCATAAAAAATCAATATTTTTAATTTTTCTATGTACTTTCCGAAAAACTCTTATGTAGAACTCAAAAAAATTGGAGGAGGAATCTTTCCGGCCGCCAAGTATTATTTATAAGATGCAGCTTCCTTTACTGAGTACTGATGCCGTCATGTTGTAAAAAAATGGTTTAAAAATTTGTAAATATACTTTAAAGTATGTATAATAAAAGCATTTGAGTAAATTTTGGATTGCGTTCACTAGATTTAAAAAAAAATTCAAACTCATGCTTTTTTCTTAGCTCTAGAGTGACAGTACCCCTTAATACGAAGTCAAAAATGTTATATAGTATTGAAATATAAAGAATCATTTTTGCACGGGGCAAAAAAAGCAGCTTTATATCATTGTGTAAATAAGTATTCAAGTTTTATTTAATCTTACAAAGTTATAAAAACTTTAGAATTTAATAACACCCCTCTTTAAATTAAGGTCGATATTTGTTGATAAAAAGTCAATATATATAATATAAATTAAAATTAATTGTTCTGGTCTATCTATGCGTAATACCATAAACTAATTTAACTTGTAGGCATTGAATTGAAAAGTAAAATTTGAAAATTTAATTCCGAATCTTCTGTCAAAAGTATATGTAGGTAGATTCGTATAAATAGATCCTTTATGTATTTCGAAAGTATTGTTCTTGCTAAAATTCTGTGAAATCATTTGAATTTAGGGGTTGTCTGGAGCACGTAATCATTTGACTTGCAAATGAGACATTACTCTGCCCTCTAGGCAAAGTTTTGACGAATTGCCCCAAGCAAAACAACCGTATTTATGAAGAGTACTAGAGTAAAAATATTTTAACAAAGAATTACGAGGGAGACAAATGTCACCAAAAGTTTTGTTTTTTTTTAATCTAATACTCTTTTCATTGATCAAGGAAAAGCTAATATGTGGTACGACACTAGCCGAATTTTGCGTCAAATGCTTTATTGCGCATATACTCATCTCTCATGTGGCGTCGTCTTAAATGATTTTTACTGTAAAAAAAAACGGTCAAGTGCAAGTTGGACTTTCGCAAATAGTGTTCCGTACTGTGATTGGATTAGAATAAAAATTTTTGTTAAGGAGGTATAGAATGATCAGTGACTTCACAACACACACCCAAAAGGAGTTTTCAGTAAGATAATTAAAAGCCCAGATTAGAAACATGTCTAGTCAGATACTGACCCAGCAGGCTAATCAGACCAATCAGAATAAGACAAAAAGTTCCTATCATGTCTTAAGATCTAATTTGTATTTTCACATATAATTCACAATAAATCAAACTAACTCAATCTAGAATATATTAATTAAAGTGTAAAGCAAATATTTACTACCTAAATATTTGTTTAATTATAAACAAATCAAATAAAATTATTTCTTCTCTACCTATCCGTTGGCCACCAATGTGTATACTAAAAAGTATATTAAAAAACCTCCACCATATTGTCAAACCAAATACCAAATAAATTAACAAACATAATGCCCTCATGATAATTTTCGCTTAATCTACATTTTGCGAAGACTATTTCAGAATTAGATAGGGTGGGATGACAGCGACTTTTGGTTATTTTTTAAAGATAATACAAAGAAAAGTGTACGCATGTATTACACATATATATTTTTGAACTCGTGTTTTCACAAACTTTCATTTGACACCCCACTCGATGACCTGGTAAAAAATGTTTCTTTTCACTTTCCGGAACTAACCTCTTAAATCAAAATTTAATGTTCGAAACTACACGGCTCTGATTGGACCATGAATTCCTATATTTCTGCCAAATTTCAACTTTCTATATCAAATAGTTTCGGAGAAAATCGGGTATGACACACAGGCAGACAGACGGACACCAAAGTGACCCCATAAGTGTTCCGTGTGGAACACGAATAACTACAAGAATAATTTTCATAAAAATTTTCCCATTCTGCCCATTTTTTAATGATTATTTATACTTATGGCAAAGATTAGTATTCCTAAATCTAAACAGTAATCAGTATTATTATATCATATATATAGAAAATAATTCATATCTTGCCTGATTCTCAAGTTTTATCTCGTAAAAACTTGGAAAACTCTGATATAACCACACATATCGAATAAAATATTTTTATGAATGCCATACGTACCTATAGTTTTGACCCAGGCATGCCGCTTTGTAGTGTAATACTGAGTTTGCGCATTTCGTCCGATTTTCACCTTGTAAATAGGAGATTGGTTTGTGCGTTGAAGGACAATTGATATTTTAAACTACACACGAGTGTAGTTTTGACTAATAAATTTTACCTTTGGCATCTTAATAGCAATTCAGTACGTATGGAATCGAATTTTGAAACCCAACATTAATTATGCGTTCATCATTTTATTCTCTTATTGGTTTTATGATTATAAACAATTATTGAAACCCAAGCATGGAAGACCCAGATATTTATTTGTTTCAGAGAAAAGTAAAGACATTACACATTACATTCCAAACTTCAACATTTCAAACGTAACTTTTTACTTGCTTTGTGTTATTAATAATAAATTATGATTGGATCTCCTAAATGGCTTAAGCGGATTAATTTGGGCAACAATCACTAATTAAGTGACATGAGGGGTAACAATCACTAACTAGATATACCGCGTGGCAGCCTATGTGAGTTAAAGACACAAATCAAATCAAATTCAACAGTCCCTTTATTATACATTTTAGGATGTTACAAAGGTTTTGCCCACTTGCTAATAAGTTTTATATATACGATGTACTGAATAGTACATCCATTTGCAACTGGCTTTACGGTTCGCTGATGTTCTGCCTAGTGGGTAGCTTAACCTGGCGTATATTTTTGTTTTGTATTGTCATTTCCGCCGCATGCTTTATTGATAGTTTTGTGGCTTACTGGTGGAAGACTTAGTTGTTTATTTTTTTTTTTACGTGGGTTAAGTTTCCTGTTTGCTGGGAAAAATAGTACTATAAAAACAAAGTTCTATTTTTATCAGAAAAGTCCGTTGCGTAAGAATGGAACAGATAAAAAAATGTATTGGGATAAAATTATTAATTACTAATAATTCTCGCGCGAATATAGTTAGAGGATTAACAAGATCACCAGTGGGCCATCGACAATTATAATGCTGTACCGTCTAAGATTAAAAACTGCTTATCTTGTGATTAAATCTATAAAAATTAATTATATATATATATATATATATATATATATATATATATATATATATATATATATATATATAAATATATATATTTTATATATATATATATATATATATATATATATATATATATAAATATATATATGTATATATATATATATATATATATATATATATATATATATATATATATATATATATATATATATATATATGAAGATCACCAGTGGGCCGTCGACAATTATAATGCTGTACCGTATAAGATTAAAAACTGCTTATCTTGTGATTAAATCTATAAAAATTAAATTGAGTAAAAAATTTATTATATTATATATATATATATATATATATATATATATATATATATATATATATATATATATGTAATTTGTTTTATGTACCTGACATACTTTATTCCGGGAATGCAGAAGAGTACTCTATACTTACTTCTACCCATGAGGACGTAATAAAAATAATAAAGAACACTATGGAATCCAACATACTCCAATTATCATACGAATCAACACAACCACTTCTCAACCGGTAAAATTATAAATGCCAAGGGCAAAGTTATTAAGGCCGAGCCTGGCAACTGTTGCCAAGACAAATCTAGGGAGAACTAGATTTTTGCGTTACTGCGCAAAATCTGTTGCCCATTAGCCGTGGTAATATACTGGTATCCATATATATGGATATAAATAAGGCTTACAAGATTTTTTGTTTATTCTTACAATTTGACTTAAAAAGTGAAAACTCTATTTTCTATTCTAGCTCGGAAAATATTAATTTCTAAATAAGAAATTATTCAGAGTAGTACTCGTATATAATACTTATGAGGACAAAATTTTGTTTAAATTGACATTGAACTAGGATCATGAAAAACATGCCGTGGTCTTATTTGTAATCCTCTTAAAACTTGCAAAAGTACGTTTTTCACAGAGCTGATCTTTAGGTAATATGTAGGCCTAAATGGTTCTTATTTTAAGTTAGTATCTTGAATAGGTTTTGGGAAAATCAATTATGTAGTGCCGTTACCATGAATGTGTTCGGGGAAATTGACCGAAAACAAAACATATTGAACTAAAATGTTCGTTGAGGATAAAAGTTATAAATGTATAATTTAAAAGAGGAAGTTCAATAAAATGTTTTTGTTATTTAATTTATCTCTAATTATGAATTTAGGTTATACAAATCTAGTACTATAAGGAGATCGGGAAAGGACTGCCCCACATTGTGACCAAAGGTTAGATTATCGGAAATATAAAGCTTAAAATTAAGATTTGTTAAACGAAGATCGAAACATAAATACGAGGCTGGTTTGAAAAGTCCGTGCAAAGTCCGAGAGATGGCACCACCGGCGCGTATCGAGGTCATGTTTAGTTAGTAGCATCTCTTGAATGAACGCACACCAAGTTTCAGCCATATTGGTCTGTTTCTTTGTGTTTGGCATTCGTGTGAATCAAGGAAGTCGAGTGATTTTCAAGAAATGGACGAAAAAGAATTTCGTGTGGTGATTAAACATTACTTTATGAAAGGCAAAACGCCTCAGGAGACTAAAGAGAAGCTTGATAAACATTATGGTGACTCTGCACCTTCGATTAGAACAGTTTATAAGTGGTTTCAAAATTTTCGGACTGGCCATATGGGCACAAGTGACGCTGAACGTTCTGGACGGCCTGTGGAGGTTACGACTCCAGAAATCATTGATCAAATCCATGATATGGTGATGGATGACAGAAGAGTTAAGGTGCGTGAGATTGCTAGTGCTGTGGGCATCTCGACTGAACGGGTACATAATATTTTGCATAAACATTTGGACATGAGAAAGCTATCCGCAAGATGGGTGCCGCGATTGCTCACGCTTGACCAAAAACGGAATCGTGTGAAGTGTTGCAAGGATGGTTTGCAGCTGTTCCAGAAGAATCCGAAGGACTTTTAAGCGTCGTTTCGTCACTGTGGATGAAACATGGATACATTACTATACTCCTGAGACCAAACAACAATCTAAACAATGGGTTACCAAGGGGGAATCTGCTCCAAAAAGGGCGAAGACCGTTCCTTCGGCCGAAAAGGTTATGGCGACTGTCTTTTGGGATTCGCAAGGGATAATCCTCATCGACTATCTGGAAAAGGGTAAAACTATTACAGGTGAATATTATTCATCGTTATTGGACCATTTGAAAACCGAGCTGCAAGAAAAACGCCCGCGATTGGCCCACAAGAAAGTCCTTTTCCATCACGACAACGCACCAGCACACACCTCAGCAGTTGTGGTCGCAAAATTAATGGAAATAGGATTCCAACTCGTTTCACATCACCCCTATTCTCCAGACTTGGCTCCTTCGGACTACTATTTGTTCCCCAATTTGAAGAAATGGCTGGCGGGACAAAGATTTTATTCAAACGAGGAGGTGATTGCAGACACTAATGGATATTTTGCAGACTTGGACAAATCCTATTATTCGGAAGGGATCAACAAACTAGAACATCGTTGGACGAAGTGTATAAGCCTAAAAGGAGACTATGTCGAAAAATAAAAAAGGTTTACCCCAAACACATAAGTAGTTTTTATTTTTGCACGGACTTTTCAAACCAGCCTCGTATATGTTTTATTTTTTTCTTATATTTTGTCCGTTTATAAAACGAATTATTAATTTTTCTTTTTCAGATCCTCCCGAAATAGTAACAAAACCTCGCAATCAACAAGTAAAAGCTGGAGGCATAGCGGGATTTTATTGTCAAGCAAAAGGTGATCCTTTACCACAAATACAATGGCGGAAAAATGGAAAGAAAGTGTCCGGTAAGTTTTTTTTGTAACTATTAGATATGCCTAGATATATATTGGGAAATAACGTTACCACATTCCTTTATCCTTATCGTTATCTCAAGCATGCGCAGTATTAACGCAAGTGAATTAGAGAGAGAGAATTAGATTAGTATTCATCTTTCATTCATTATTTTTTTCATTCATTTCGTTGTTATTAGTATTTAATGGGTTATCACAAGTTCTAAATTAAAACTGTGTCTAGCAGGTTTCTGTCACTTCCTTCAATATTTCCATAGTAATACGAATGTGCGATAAATAAAATTTCATTTGAAATTAGGACTGCACACACCGTAAGGTAGCAAAATCCCAACATAATCTGAACACTAATTAACTGTTGTCAGTGTTATTTGCAATAAAAGACTATCATTTCAAATTTACTGTATTTTCTTAATAGTTTGTATACGTAACTAGGAAAAAAACAGGCCCTACCATAACAGCGATAAGAATAACGAACTTCAAATAACCTTTCTTATAAGTTCCTAAATAAGGGAAATCGTTATCCTTAATAAAGGATACTCTTATTTTGTTTCAGTACTGCGCAAGCTCCGAGTGGTGGGCGCATGATTCAAATAACTATAACAGCTGAGTTCTTATATTTAATTTCTTCGCTTTACTACTGCGCAAGCTCCAAACGGTGGAGGTATCTTCAAATAAAGATAAGGACAGTGGCCTACCAAAATAAACATTGCCAAATCTCTCTACTGTTTGATGTTGGTGTACCTAAACCGGAGGGAACTAATTGGTGTTTGACTAACCTTTGCCTACAGTATTCGGTTAATGAAAAAAGATATGGTACAGATGGTAATAAATAGATATTTTTTATTTGCATGATTTTGTTATTAAAAAAATAGTTTAAAAAGCGTTCCATGTTCTAATAATACGAGAGTGGTTTGAACAGTGTTGTAAAAAACAAAATAAATAATATTTTTTGCGAAAACAAATATTTATTTCTTATCGTAATCTCCACTAGTCGCAATACCAACAAGATTCCATTTTTTTTTTTATATTCTCAGAAAAAGAATGTTTAGAAGTGTGCATAATACTCATTTACAGCACATACAACCTCTTCATTCGGCGAAAATTTCTTTCTCCCAAGCCAATTTTTGAAGTTATGAAAAAAAATGTCACTTGGAAAATAGGGTGAACCTCTTTCGAAACGCAACTCTGGTGCACTTTTGCCATTGCAACGGCCGATGTGTAAGCAGGCTCATTTTCCTGGTACAGAAGCACTTTTTTGCGCGCTAATCTTTTTCCCTTCCGCTTCAACTCACTATGCGAACGGTCTAATAACGTCACTCACTATTTTACTCTTTTCGAAATAGTCAGTCATGATGATACCCTGTAAGTCCCCAAAAATAGTTGCCATCTCTTATCCCGCCGATGAAACTATTTTCGCTTTTTTTTGGATGTACTTTCAGCTTCGCTAACCTACTGTTTTGACAGCCGTTTTGTCTTCAGGGTATAATGGCGGATCCACTCCAGAAGGATTACGCTGAAACTTTTTCAAACATGATTTTGAAATGTCCTTCCTCGTGCGTTTTTGGTCTGGAGTCAACAAACGCGGCACTCATTGCGCACTCCACTTTTTCATTTTTAGAATTTCTTGAAGGATATTATGTACTCGTTGATATGAGATGCCTACCATATCAGCAATCTTACGAAACTTAATGCTACTATGTTCCATTACGATACCATGAATTTTATCGACCATTTATTTATTTATTTATCATACATGCCTTACAGATTATAAGACCCAACTACAAGGCCAAAAAATACAGATAAGAGCCACTATACATAGAAATGTAATACAATAATAGAGTATTAAGCAGATACAAATTCCAATTACAATAATAATAAAAACAATTGAATATGAAAACAATAAGAAAAGAAAGATGCCACAGTCCCTCAGTGTTGCAATATTTTGCTCATCTTTAACATAGACGTGTTGAAAAAGTCGATGCTTATTTCTTGAATATACATACTACACATTGAAAAAAATGGAGAAAATTTTAATATATTTGTTCTTGGAATAGGTAGATAAAAAGTGTTATATTGTCTGCTAGTTATACGCGGCACACTAAAATTTACTCTTGACAGAATAGCGGGAGAATCTATATCATTATTTATAATTTTGAACAGAGTCGTCAGTAGCAAGTAACCACGACGAACCTTTAATAACGAACAGCCATTATCTGCAAGTAGTACCTCATGCGGAAACCCCTGTTGTGGATAGATATCATCTCGTTTAAAGCTAATATATTTTAAAAATTTGCGCTGGACCCTCTCCAGATTATCAGTATGGGTGTCATAGTCTGGAGACCAGACCGTAGCAGCGTATTCAAATTTAGAACGAACATAACAAATATATAAAGTTTTAATTACGTCAGGATTATGAAAGTCACCGGTGCAGCGTGCAATAAAGCCATATGTTTTAAAAGCTTCAGAGATTATGGTGTTTATATGATCTGTAAAGGAAAGTCTTGGATCAAATGTTACGCCCAAGTCAAAAACAGGGGTCGCAGTACAGATCCCTGGGGAACCCCAGAAGTAGCATCATAAGATCTTGATTTAGAGCCATAAATTTCCACATATTGCTTACGATTAGTAAGGTAAGAATGAATCAATGAGCCTGAAAAACCAAAATATAACAGTTTATTAAGTAGGAGAGAAAAATCCAACCGATCAAAGGCTTTGGTGAAATCCAAATAAATTATATCCATTTGGCAACCCTCTTTTCAATTGCCTCTGCTATTTCTTGAGTTATAGTAATTAAATTTGTAGACGTAGACCTACCCTTGTAGAAACCATGCTGATGAGGGGTTATCAAGTTTTTCGTAGCATAAAATATATGATCGTGTAATAAAAATTCAAAGATTTTACTAAAATTACATATTATTGACACTGGCCTCTAATTACCGATAGCTGATCTATCTCCTTCTTTAAAAACAGGACTGACTTTAGAGGTTTTCCATAATTCCGGGAAAGTACTCGTCTTCAAGCTTAAGTTGAACAGAGTTAACAGTGGTTTGGCTAAAACAAACCTACAATCACGAATAAAAAAGGCTGGAAGTAAATCCGAGCCCGCAGTCAATTTTGGTTTTAGTCTTCTTATGGCATTAATAACGTCTGATTCACAATAGACCAAGAAGCCACGACATTCTCACTGATTAATCTATCCAAGGTTGGACGGGAAAATGATTGTTCGAAATAAGTTGCAAAAGCGTTTAGAATATCTGATGCCGAGTTCAAAGTATTCCTCTCATAAGTCATACTACTAGGTATACCCTTCTGTTCTCTTTTGTTTTTGACAAATGACCAAAACTGCTGCGGAGTAACCTTTATATTCTCTTCTATTCTCTGAATAAAGCATCTATAAGATTCTGTAGTATCTCGTTTTATTTCCGCTCTCAACGTTTTGAACTTTTCTAACTGGTCCATGTCTCCATACTTTTTATATTTTCTATAACATAAGGCTTTCTGCTTTATCTAAGTATTACATCACGCGAGAACCACGGAGGGTATTTCCTGCTATAACCTTTTAAATACTTCGGTACATGCTCATCTATTATTTCATAATATTTCTTTAGTTCAGTTTCTATCTGGACTGCAGTCTACGTTTTTCAATAAAAATGTTTTGTCACTTCAGGATAAATACTTGGCTTTATCCATTTCTACGAAATTTGTAATACCGATCACGTACGATAGGTGCCAACAAACAACTCCACATAGCATCTGTTTGAAACTTTGAACACAACCGTTACTAGAATCACGCCTGGGCGCTGCAAGAAGTATGTATATTTAAACAAAAATATTTTAAAGGTTATTAAGTGAATAATACAAAAGAAAAATATATAACATTATTAATTAGAAAATTATATGATTTTATGCAGAATTTAAAAATAAATTAGAAAATAGGATGTTCCATTTAAAAAACATATGTTATATCGGCCACACTTTTTTGAAGTAACCTATATACTAAAAAATAATTTTAAACTATGCACCTGAATATTCCCTAAAACTATTGTATTTTACATTTTTTCGTCATTCCCGAAACAAATGAGATAATGAACTTTACTCTATCCTTGACTCACCCTGTACAGTAACCTATGAATAATAATTAAAAATAACTTTGGTTACTGAGAATATTATAAAACTCAAGAAAAAATAATTTTTTGTAAAGAAATTGTAAATTTATATTAAAAAAAAAAAATAAATTTGAGACTAAAATGGCCAATTTTTGGAGCTTAAATTGTTTAAGGATGTTTTGTAGGTATATTAAAAGCGATGGGAATTCTTTGAAAAAATTATATGTTATTCTGATAAGTCTCTTGAATCTCCTCAAGAAACTGGAAAATTTTTTACAAGCCCGTTCAAAAGTTATTTTATTTTTTAGTTGTAACAAATTTATACGTAGTTAAATGGAAAACATGCTATCGGGCCGAATTCAAGTAAAGAAAGTATAGAAAATACGATTCGAAAAATTCATAAAATTGTAAACTAGTAGATTAAGTATCTGAGAAGCACATAAGCAATTAATATTTAGTGGTTTCAATATTATTTTCAGAGAAAAACAATAAAAATGAGCGATATTTACGGATTACTTGATTGCAGAGTGTAATTCACATCGAAAACGTGGCAACCTCGCAAACAATTACGGGAAATAGAATTAAACTCGACTATAGCAAATTAAAAATTTGCTATATGCTATGTTACCGCGTAAATTTAAATGTTAAGGAAATGCGTTTAAACGTAGGAACGATCAAAATTAAATAGTGACATACAATTTATTAATAACAATGTTATAAATTATTGATATAAAAGTATACATTTTTTTTTCATACTAATTAACAATTACTAAAATGTTCTTAAATGAATACACATTACGGTAACAGTCTTTCAGATTCAACATACTCCTTGCATGAAACACACCATAATTGTTTTCCCAAATATTTTAAATTCACTATATCAATCCTTCGAGTAATTCTTCTTTTTTATCATTTTTATCATTCACTAGTTCTTCTGATTTTCAGATGCCATAGACTCATCAAACTTACGTTTTTTACGTAGCTCTGTTAGTTGTTGGCCAAGCTGACTTTGCTTGACTCGTTGTAAATAAACTTTTTCGCTGATTATTTTCCCTTTCCAGAGAATTTTTTTTTCCGGTTTGCGACATTGTAGTAAATTATAAATAAACACGTTTTCAATTGTACATACAACACTAACCTCGAACGGCATCCATATTATAAATGTAAACAGTCATGCTTGTGCGCAACCTACACACGCATGCTTTCGTTCTGGATTTAAATAAAATCACAACTACCAACTATTAGAATGTTACGCTGTTGTCACGTTTCACTAATTAAAAACTAGACTTATTTTATTTAATTTATTTAAATAGTTTATAGTTTTCTGAGGTATTTTTCTGTCTTCTAATTTTTTTTAAGTATACTAAGAAAATTTGTAAAAGTAATTTCTGATGTAAAAATTTTACGTATTTTTTCTTTTCAAAGTTAAATTCAAGGTACAGTCCCAACCAAAATTTTTTTTATTATTGTTAAAAATATTAAAAATTTCATTGAAAAATTAATTAAAGTCGAACGAATTTCGATTTTAATAAAAAGTTGATACGAAAAACAAGCTTGTGAAAAAAAGACGTTTTGTTATTATGCCGTATTTTAAAAGATATTGAGAGATATTGGTTTGGTCAGAATTTCATGTACTTTTGTATCCGATTGTACCTACAAATCATCCTTAAATGAGTTCTTAAGTACCTCAAATGAAAGCTTAGGGACTAAGAAACATTTTCTGGTATTCTAGGTAAGGTGGTAGTATACTGGAAAAAATTGTTTAAAAAATTCGTCAGAAGAAAAAAACGTGAATCAGTAAAATTTATCAGTATTATGAGGAGTGAAAAATAGATCTAATATATAAAAAGTGGCTACAATTATGTTTGGATTAATTATTAAAGTAATGTCCATGGAACATATTTCCAGGGTTAACTAAAAAGAATAACTTACAGTTTGCAAGTACACCTATTTAATTATAAAAAATGACAAAAAAAACAACAAAAACAACCAGTTTCTCCCGACCAGAAGGTTTAAATGACATCCGTAGCCCTTTAAATTTTTTGTTTTTTTTAATTTATCTAGAATCAAAATCTGAGGAGTATATTTTTGAATATATACTCAAAAATAATTTTAAACTATGCACCTTAACATTCCCTAAAACTATTGTATTTTACATTTTTTCGTCATTCCGGAAACAAATGAGATAATGAACTTTACTCTATCGTTAACTCACCCTGTACAGTAACCTGTGAATAATAATTAAAAATAACTTTGGGTACTGAGAACGTTATAAAACTCAAGAAAAAATAATTTTTTGTAAAGAAATTGTAAATTTGCATTAAAAAAAATAAATTTGAGACTAAAATGGTCAATTTTTCGAACCTAAATTGTTTAAATGAGTTCTTAAGTACCTCAAATGAAAGCTTAGAGACTAAGGAACATTTTCTGGTATTTTAGGTAAGGTGGTAGTATACTGGAAAAAATTGTTTAAAAAATTCGTCAGAAGAAAAAAACGTGAATCAGTAAAATTTATCAATATTATGAAGAGTGGAAAATAGATCTAATATATAAAAAGTGGCTACAATTATGTTTGGATCAATTAAAGTAATGTCCATGGAACATATTTCCATAGTTACTAAAAAGAATAGCTTACAGTTTGCAAGTACACCTATTGAATTATAAAAAATGACAAAAAAAACGACAAAAACAACCAATTTCTCCCGACCAGAAGGTTTAAATGACATCCGTAGCCCCTTACCTTTTTCGTTTTTTTTTATTGATCTAGAATCAAAATTGAGTAGTATTTTTTTTTAAGCAGCAGTATTCGACGATTTATGTTTTTGGCCTGTTTTAGCCGTATGCTGACTGAACTAATATGAGACATGTCAAGCTCAAGAGCTATCTCTCTTATACTTAAACGACGATAGTCAAGCACCATTTTTTTATTTCTATGTCGTCGGCACTGAAGCTCGAACAAATCGAAGCTAATCAATAAACACTACTTTGTTTTGTTTAAATGACTTATCTCATTCATACACAGAAGAAATTTTTTTTGGCAGCACAAAATTTAGGGAAAATTCTTAAATAGCAGACACGACCATAAACAACCGCTGGAAATAAGCTAATTGACAAATATCACACAAATTCTGCTGGATAATTAAGAACAGGTTTGCCAACTTCCACGCAAAAGAAATTTTTTTCGATACTTTTATCGTGGGATTTTTAAGTGGCAAATTTCTGATACTTTTTTACAGAATATACATTATAAGCACTTACCTTTTCGGAAGCAAAAAAATTATTTAGCTTTCACAGTTTAATAAACCCATATGATCCACAAGCTTCCAAATAATAAAAATAAATTCAAAAAAGTTGCGATTTACGGAAAATGAAACCATGTTAAAAACAGTTAATCCGCCCTGTGTGGATGGAAGGCCGTCGTTTCCTGAGACGTCAGTGTTTGCAGTTTTCCAGAAAAAGAAAAAGCGGAAAATTTAAACGAAGGAAAAACAGACGTAATTTCCCAGATGAATAAAGCAAAATGGAAGGTTTATGGCCGTTTAAACATTTCATCGCTTTTGTTTACGTTTTTGATTTTCTTAACCTCGAGAAGGTGTATGTCGGACGTTTAATTAAAATTATTATTTTTGCATATTTGAGCACTAGAGTATATTACGTTCACGACTGCCTAGTGGAAAAATAAAAATTATAAAACTACGAGATGAAAACAGTAGAATAGTAAATAATAAGAATGATATAATTAGAGTTGTTGTTCTTCACAAGATTATACTCATCTCAGTCAGACAGACGACAGGAAAACATGAACATAATAAACGTACGATCTGAAGAACTCGCGGATATCACAGAGGAGGAAATACAAGCTGCATTGAACCAGATGAAAAATACTCGATGGAGAAGATCAAATTACTGTAGAAATGGTGAAACTTGGCGGTAAATCTCTGAAAGATGCATTGAAAGTCCTACTGAAAAAATGTCCCTATGAGGGAAAATACCAACAAAATTGTGTAATTCGGAGGCTATACTTCTCTTTAGGAAAGCTGATAATACTGATATCCAAAAGTATCGAACCATATCTCTTCTGTCGCACTTATATAAGCCCTATAAAATCTTACTACTCAGTATATGATTTGACGCAACCCGCACATACACGTTACTAAATTTTGCTATATAAAAATATAACTAAGTTGGGAATGTGGAATCTTTGGCACAATGATACTACTCAGTATATATCACCACTACACCAAACACTTTATTTTTGCACTCGACGCGCGTTTTGCTAACCATGTTAGCTTCATCAGGAGCGATGATTGACTAAAAGCTAAACTACAAATCTACCTTGAATTACTCAAGCGGAACTAATGACATGAATCATTTCATTGTAAACAACATAAATTAGCCTCATTACATTTTTTAATTCATCGTTTGGTCACTTTCCCTCTGAATAGAGTAAACTTTAATAAAGAAAGGAATCGTATTAGAAATATAACTAGAGTTAATGGTTATGACGATGACTTAGTAAATAAGCTAATAAATAGACATAAGTTTAGGTTTAATATTCAGAATTCCACCTTTTTTACACGCGAAGAAAATAACACCAAGTATGTCTCCATACCATATAATCCGAAATATAGCAAGGGACTCGATAAGGTATTTAATAAGGTAGGCCTCACCTTAGTCTATAAGTCATCAGACAATCTGAGGAATATCTTAGGAAATCCCAAAGATAAGATTCCTAATTGTGAGAAAAGTGGAATTTATGAAATTAGTTGTAATGATTGTGACAAAAAGTATGTTGGGCAAACTAAAAGGTCAATTAAAACAAGATTTAAAGAACACTTAGCACACTTAAAATACAATAGAACAGAAAAGTCTAGCATTGCCGAACATGCCCTTGAAGCTGATCATACTGTAACATTAGATAATCTAAGATTAATAAAAAATGTATCTGATAGGAGATTGTTGAACGCATACGAAAGTATGGAAATCATAAAATGTAAAAGTAGTTTAAATAAAGACAGAGGGCCTATTCCTTATAGTCCCCTCTACTGGTTACTTGACCGGAACTGATGGCCTTGCCTATGTTATTAGTTCCGCTTGAGTAATTCAACGTAGATTTGTAGTTTAGCTTTAGTCAATCATCGCTCCTGATGAAGCTAACATGGTTAGCGAAACGCGCGTCGAGCGCAAAAATAAAGTGTTTGGTGTAGTGGTGATATATACTGAGTAGTATCATTGTGCCAAAGATTCCACATTCCCAACTTACTATAAAATCTTAACCAAAACTAGATTTCTATCAGCCTGAAGGCGGACTTCAGAAAGGGATTTAGCACGATCAACCACCACTACACAACACGTACTGTAATAGAAAAATCTACAGGGTGAGTCAACGATAGAGTAAAGTTCATTCTCTCATTTGTTTCGGGAATGTTAAATACAATAGTTTTAGGGAATGTTAAGGTGCACAGTTTAAAGTTATTTTTGAGTATACAGGGTACTTCAAAAAAGTATGGCCGATGTAACATATGTTTTTTTAAATGGAACATTCTGTTTTCTAATTTATTTTTAAATTCTGCGTAAAATTTTATAACTTTTTTATTAATAATGTTATATACCTAAACCTAGTAGTTTTTCTAATATTTCAATTTTTAATACTAGTTTTCAGTTTTGTAAAAAATTGCCAGTAGCGCCATTGTTTCTGAAGATGGAATACTCATAATTGGTACAAGCGTTCTATAAAGATGAAAAAAAATATATGTATAAATAAACTTGAGTTAGATGCTAAAGGGTGTTCAAAATAAATTTATGCATTTCGACTATACCTATTTCTAATAGTTTTCGATTTATTTTGAATTTTTCAATTTTTACCCTACGCTATTGTGAAAACATAAACAAATAGTTAATAATAATTTTAATATAGTTTAACTTATTTAATGATTAGTTATTAGGACGTATTAAATGTTCAAAAATATGCCCGTCTACTTGAATACACATGTTTAGTCGTTTTACTATATTTTCCTCCACTTTCCTTAGCATAAAGGGCGTTATTGTCTTGCACACATCCCGTGTCCTATTTTCCATATCTACTGGTGTTGTAGGGGGATTCACATAAGCACGACCTTTAATGTAGGCCCACAAAAAGAAGTCTAAGGGTGTCAAGTCACATGATCGAGGGGGTCACTGAATGAATCCATCCCTACCGATCCATTTTTGTGGGTAATGATCGTTTAAAAATTCCCAAACTTCCCGGTGGTAATGAGCAGGAGCTCCGTCTTGTTGAATCCACATTTGTTGCCTTTCAAAGTTATCAACGTCTTCAAGAAGCTGGGGTAATTCGTTATGAAAAAAAATTTAGATATCTAGGCCCGTTAAGCGGTTCGCGGAAAAAATATGGACCAATAATTCGAAAATTTAATATAATCATCATACATTAAGCGACCAATGGTTTTGGTTTTAAACTTCCCGGACCCAAAATGGATTAACTGTTGAATAACACAGCTCTGCAACAAAAATGCTGTCTGGGTGTTTTCAACTGATTTCTATATATTTAGGTGTTCTGAAAACTAAAAAAATACTCAAAAAATTCCAGAACGTCAGGTTATTTTGCAAAACGCAAAATTTTTTTATAAAAAAGGGTTTTTTTGGGCTAACTTGAAGTCATAAATAAATAGGTACAATTTTATTTTAATTACTGTTTTTAAATGTATACAGGCCATAACTATCATTACTTTCTAAATAAAGAACGCTCTAGCTAAATTAACAAACATAAACGTTGTAACCAGAACGTGCGCGCTCCGATAGTGTAGAAAGTGGCGCGGTACAATTACGTGTTAACTCGTCATTGTTTTATAGATCTTGGTTCAATATAGTGCAATGTCATCTGTGCGGAAGTGTGTGAATTCGTCTGACAGTTTCTGTTATATTTGTGGCGAATATGTGGTATTAAAGTAACAACTTAATATTACGGACTTTGTAAAAAAAGTATACTTCACGTACGATGTGTTGAAGACCTTCGAAATTGGTTTAAGGGCAAGAAAAAAGCTTTCCGATATGCGATTCCTATGGTATGGCGCGAGCAAAAGAACCATAGTGATGATTGTTACTTTTGTTCGTGTAATGTAAAAGGGTATAATTCAAAATGGAAGCAGTCCATTTCATACCCCAATCTGCAATCAGCTATTCGTCCCATCCCTCATGGGACCGAAATACCAGTGCCCAAGGCCCATGCTACCTTGGAAGAGATTCCAAGTTCTGACGAAGATGGTGCTGTACCTGAACCCGATGACAAGTCAAGTTTTCAATTTGAAGATGACAGCAGTCCGAAATTGTTTTCCCAGGGCGAGCTAAATGATTTGGTAAGAGACTTGAATCTTCCCAAAAACGCTGCTGAGTTGCTTGGATCAAGGCTCAAAAGCAGGAACTTACTTTTGCCGGGAGTGTCTTCCTCCTGGTTTAGATATCATGAGAAGCAGTTCACTTCCTACTTTGTCCAAGAGGACGAGTTGGTTTATTGTACCAATATTGAAGGTCTGATGGATACATTTAAGATCTCATACGACCCAGGACAGTGGCGTATTTTCATAGATTCTTCAAAAAGAAGCCTTAAAACAGTTCTGCTTCACAATGGCGGTTTCAATGCTTCCATTCCTGTCGGTCATTCCGTACACCTCAAGGAAACCTACAAGAACTTGGAATTGGTTCTTTGCAAATTAAAATATAACTACCACGGTTGGCAAGTGTGCGGTGATTTAAAAATCTTGGGCATGTTGCTCGGACAACAATCTGGGTTTACCAAATTCCCTTGCTTTTTGTGTCTATGGGACAGTAGAGACCGAGCAAATCACTGGACTAAAAAGTGTTGGCCTCCGAGGGAGCTTAAAGTTGACGAAAAGAACGTCCTGCATGAAACTTTGGTGCCTCCTCATAAAGTTCTTCTACCACCTCTTCACATAAAGCTGGGATTGATGAAGCAATTTGTAAAGTCACTTCCAAGAGATGGAAATTGCTTCAAATACTTAATATCAAAGTTTCCAGGCCTCTCGGAGGCAAAGTTGAAGGAAGGTGTTTTCGTTGGACCAGATATTAGACGGCTTATGGCTGATCCACAATTCATCACAACCATGACGGATCCTCAAAGAGAAGGGTGGATTGCCTTTAAAGAGGTCATAGAGAAATTTTTAGGCAATAACAAAGACCCTAACTACAAACAAATCGTCAAAAGAATGTTAAAAGCATTTCAAGCTTTAGGTTGCCTAATGAGTTTAAAAGTATATTTTCTTCATTCCCACCTCGACTACTTTCCAGAAAATTTAGGAGATTTGAGTGAAGAGCAAGGTGAACGATTTCACCAAGATATTAAGGAGATGGAAAAAAGATACCAGGGAAGATGGAGCGTCTCAGTGATGGCAGACTACTGTTGGACGCTTCAGAGAGACCTTCCAGATGCTTCCTACAAGCGAAAATGTACCAAAAGGAGTCTCACTGGAAAAAATAAATGTGTTTAGTGCTTACTGATGAATGTATTTTAGATAAAAAAAAAGTTTTGTTACGCAATTATAAATTTAAAAAATTTTTTTTAGTCTTTTATCTTTTATTTTAAGATGATAACTTGTTTAACATAGATACCTACATTGTCAGAAAACGTGACGTTCTATGACAAAATGAAAGTCATTTTCGGATTCAGTACACCCAAAAACATAAGAATTACGCAAAAAAAAACCAAAACAGCTCTCAATTTTTTTTTTGCATGTTATGGCTGTTAACTGCTACACTACTGCGAAAAGTAGCTTCATCAGAAAACATTATTTTGGATAAAAAATTTGGATCGGCCTCTATTGCTCCATTCATGGTGGTACAAAAGTTTACTCGTCATTCAAAATCACAGTCTTGAAGTTTTTGGTGTAGTTCCATATGAAAGGGATGATACTTGTATTTTCTCGTGGTGCGATTAGCCGTAGATTGAGATGTGTCAGATAAGTCAGCTAGTTGACCTGGGGATTATCTTCAACATGAAGTAAAAATCTCCGTTTTTTTTTCCTCATTGGTAGCATTCTAGTTTACTACTTTCCGTTCCGTATACTCAACGCTACCACTACCATCAAACCGTTCCATTACGTACTGATAAGATTTTCTAGATGGTATACGTCTATTAGGCTCCGTAAAGCCTTACTGCCAAAAGACAATTTTTTCCCGCCTCGCCCAGTATATAAACCATATCAAATAATTCATTTTTAGGAAAATCCACAACTATTACCTTTATACGTCACTTACTACAACAGATTAAACTATTTTTACTTGCTTAATAGACATTTCAAAATTTGATAATGCCTACATTTTTGCTTTGTCTTGGCGGCTATGATGTTATAGCGTAAGGGAATTAAAAACAAGGGTAAGAATTGAAAAATTCAAAATAAATCGATAACTATTAGAAACAGGTATAAGACATACTTAATAAAAGTTGAGGAGTTTTGTAAAATCTATCAGAAAAAATAATAATATATAGGGTGTGCTATTTAAAAAATTTGAGATTTTTCAATTTAAAATAGTCGAAATGCATAAATTTATTTTGAACACCCTGTAGCATCTAACTCAAATTTCTTTACACATATCTTTTTTTCATCTCTATAGAACGCTCGTACCAATTATGAGCATTCCACCTTCAGAAACAATAGCGCTACTGGCAATTTTTTACAAAACTGAAAACTAGTATTTTAATTTTTTTTTAAATTGAAATATTAGAAAAACTACTAGGTTTAGGTATATAACATTATTAATAAAAAAGTTATAAAATTTTACGCAGAATTTAAAAATAAATTAGAAAATAGGATGTTCCATTTAAGAAAAACATATGTTATCTCGGCCATACTTTCTTGAAGTACCATGTATACTCAAAAATGAGTTTAAACTGTGCACCTTAACATTCCCTAAAACTATTTTATTTAACATTTTTTCGTCATTCCTGAAACAAATAAGATAATGAACTTTACTCTATCGTTGACTCACCCTGTACAGAGTATAAGGTACCAATACATTTGGCCTTCATTGATTTTCATAAGGTATTTGATACTGTTGAAATATGGTCAGTTCTAAAATAATTAAAATAGATTCCAAATATGTAAAAATAATAGGGAACATCTATAAAGAAGCATCTACACATATTAAAATTGACGAAACAATTGTTACTAACAACATACCATTAAAAAATGCAACCAGGAGATACTCTCTCACCTAAATTATTTACGATGACCCTTAAAGACGTCAAGGAGTTAAATTGGGATGCGAACGGCATTAACATCGACGGCACTAGACTGAATCACCTTGGGTTTGCAGACGACATAGTGGTGATAATTAATAACACCACTAAGCTACAGGGAATGTTGAATCAGCTGAATGTGGTATCTGCAAGGGTAGGTCTTAAAACGAATTTTAAAAAAACTAAATTTATGAGCTTTAAAAATACCAGCATACAGATAGGAAATAACTCCATAGAACGCGTCGACGCGTATATCTACTTCATCATCATCATCATCATCATCATCATTAGCTTATTCCATCCATAGTCGAATGTGAGCCTCCCCAAGTTATTTCCAATGAGCTTTGTTTGTTTTTTGCATCCAGTCGTGTCCTGCCTATCTTTTTATATCGTCCTTGACTGTGGTATACCTCTGCATCTTTTGTGTTGTCTAGGCCTTCATTCAATTATACGGCCTGTCCATCTGTTATCATTCATCCTTGGGACATGCCCCGCCCAATTCCACCGTAATATACATATTCGTCTTAATACATCTGTTACTTTTGATCTTCTTCATATCTCGATGTTAGGAATACGATCTTGGAGTCTAATATTTAGCATTCTCCTCTCCATTGCTCTTTGGGTTACCTGGAGTTTATTTATTATACTTTTATTTAAAGCCCACGCTTCAGTGCTATATGTTAATACCGGCAGTACATATTGATCGAATACTCTGGCTTTTATTATATCTGGGATGTCTAATTTAAATGTAGATTGTAACCTTCCGAACGCAGACCAAGCTAACGAGACTCTTCTATTCAAATCAGTCTTTAAATTATTTTTTGATATTTCGATTTTTTCGTTCTAAATATATGAATGTTTGTACCTTTCCTATTCTTTCACCTTCCATTAATAATTCCTGGCTATTGTCTTCACTTTCGTTGTTCAGATATTTGGTTTTTTGTGTAGTTTATTTTTAGACCTATTTCTCGAGACTTGTTATTTAATTCCATCAGTATTTCTTGTAATTCTTCTTTTGTGTTGGCGAACAGAGTGACATCATCTGCGAAACTTAAGTGATTTAATCGTTCACTGTCTATTAGTATTCCTTTATTTTTCCACTCCACGATTTGAACATGTCTTCTGGAGTCAACGTGAACAGCTTTGGGGATATCGAGTGGCCTTGTCTAATTCTTCTTTTAATTTTGATTTTATTTGGTTTTTCTTCAAGCATTATTTGTGATGTTGCATTTTTATATATGTATTCAAGCAGAGTTGTGTATCTTTCGTCAACTCTGCTGTTACTTAAGGCGTTAAGGACTGCCCATATCTCTACTGAGTCAGATGCTTTTTCGTAATCAATCATTGTTATCCACAAGGTGACCTTATATTCATTTACTTTTTCCACTAGTATTCTAATTGTTTGAAGATGGTCGAAAGTGCTGTATCCCCGTCTAAATCCCGCTGGTTCACGTGGTTGATAGCTGTCTAAATTGTTCGTTGATCCATATGTTATGATTCTAGTGAGGATTTTGTAACAGGCTGATGGATATATCTACTTAGGTCGCACTATTAAGATTGGAAAGGAGAACCAGCACACATAAATTACCAGGCAAATAAGGCTAACATGGGCATCTTTTGGGAAACTAGGACAATCTTAAAAAGTACTACAATACCCATAAACCTAAAAACTAAAGTCTACAATTCCTGTGTTTTACCAGTCATATGGACTAGAAACGATATCTCTCACTTAAAGCATTTGTTAAAAAGCTCGTGACTTCACAGAAAGCTATGGAGAGAAGCATGCTTGGTATCTTCCTTAGGAACAGAATTTATAACGAGCAGATAAGGGGACGAACTAAAGTCACTGACATAAGTCTCGAGGCGGCAAAGATGAAATGGCAATAGGCCGGTCATGTGGCTAGATCATCCGGAGACAGATGAAAGAAGCGTTGGATGTCCACAGAAATGATGGGTCGATGATATAAGAGTATTAGCGGGCAAGCAGTGGTTAAAGGTGGTAGAAGACAGGGAAGCATACATGAGATTAGAAAAGACCTACGTTCAGAAGTGGACAGACTTAGGTTGAGAAGAAGAACAAGAAGATAATATAAGACAATTTATTTAACGTAAACCATAAAAAATATAATTAGGTTTAGCTTGAGTTTTTTTTTAATACTGAGCCATAGTTTAAGTTGAGCAATATTTTTGTCTGGTCTTTTCTCATTAAAATATATCACTTCACCACATATAGAATATATAAAAGTTTCCAGAAAACGGTTGGAAAAAGTGGGTTCCTCAATAATGTTCGAAAGTAAAAGTGCTGAAAGGATCAACTTTTCGCAAACAAAATTTTCGAATAACAAGTTTTTCGATAGATAAGTTTTCAAAAAAATCGAATTGTATGCAGATTGTTTAGTACGATTAGGTAGATCTTGCCTAGATGGGTACAGAGGTTAGCTGAAGTAAGTTCAGATAATAATAAATGTTTTTGCGGTTTCCTAAACTTTCTGCAACGAGCTGATATTCATCTAATTAAAATACTCACTAACCGAACGGTTAGTTCCAGTTAATTTAACTAAGTTTAAATTAAATTAGACGTGACTTTATTAAATTATTTGTTTAATTTACATATTTTTAGACTAATCTAAACTATCTAGATTATTTTATGTTAGCCTGAACTAAATTGATGGATCGTGAATTAAATAATTAATTAAATTCTAATTTAATTTGGATTTAACGGAATTAATCTTAGTTTTAGGATGATTTTTAGTATAATTATATGGATTTTCGCTAATCGCGTGCAGAGGTCAGCTAAGGTTAAGATAATAACAAATTAATTAAATTGGAGTTAATCTATGATTACCTGAACTAAACTATATCCGTGACTAACCAGCTAACAAACCCATTTTTAGTGTTCTGTTTGGAACACTTTTGGGATCACTTCGGTATCCGTCTACTGTCTGTCTGTCTGTCTGTATGCCACACCCGATTTTCTCCGAAACTATTTGATATAGAAAGTTGAAATTTGGCACTAATATAGGAATTGATGGCCCCATCAGAGCTATGTAATTTTGTTAGTTAAATTTTTACTTAAGGGGTTAATTTAGGGGGATAAAATCAGAAGTGAAAAAAAATACCAGGTCGTCGAAACATGGTATCAAATGAAAACTTGCACGCACGGAACACGAGTTCAAAATATATATGATGCAATACTTGCGCACACTTTTCTTTTTATTATTGTAAAAAAAATTGCAGAAAAACGCTATCCCCCCTCTACCTCGAGAAATACTGATCAAAAAATTGCAGAAAAAATTCTGGAATATTCTTCATAAAGTGTAGATTGTGCGAAAATTATCACGGATGCATTACGCTTGATAATTTATTTGGTATAAAAACAAACTCTGTACCTTGACAATATGGTAAAGGTTTTGTTAATATACTTTTCAGTACATTATTGTTCGCGCGTCGCTTCTGTGCCAAGACAAAATAATTTTTTTTATAATTAAACAAATATTTAGGTAGTAAATATTTGTTTTACACTTTTATTACGAATTTCTATATTGAGCTAGATTAATTTATTGGCTACCAGGTAGCTAAGTTACTGTAACTATTATACATCCTATGATCTTATAGCACTTACTGAAACTTGGCTCGACTCTAGTGTCTTTGATGCTGAGTTGTTTAGTAGTCAGTACAATATCTTTAGGGCTGATCGTAATTTTGCTTTAACGAATACTACGAGGGGTGGTGGCGTACTGCTTGCTTTGAGCAAGACGTTCAATGCAACTAAAATTGAATTTCATTCTTTCGCTTCCTAATGTTGGTATGATCGCCATAAGATTGGAATTGTCCCATCGTGCAGTTGGCATTCTTCTGATTTATATCCCACCTAACAGTAATACTGTTGCCTATGACACTCTATTTGAAGAAATGTTGGACTCTGGTTATTTTTACTAATGAAGACGATTTGCTAGTCTTGGGGGATTTTAATCTTCCTACTTATGCAAATTATGTTATGGATGCCTCTTATAGTGACAACCAAATTTCTTCTTTACTTGAATTATGGGAGTTTTTATCTTTAAATCAATATAATCGTAATTATAACGAAAATAATCGTCTGTTAGATCTTGTATTTAGTAGAACTCCACTTAATGTATATAGTGCGGATCATCCTTTAATACCATTGGATCTTCATCACCCTGTCTTACAGATGTCAATTCTGGTTGAGCATATTCATGATAAATTTCCCCTTTTTTCAGACTCAAAGGTACAACTTTCGAAGAGCGAATTACCCATCCCTTTACAACGACATTCTATAAACCGATTTTTCATTCTTGGGGTCCTTCAATAATATTGATCACGCTTGCGACCAATTCTATGTCGTACTGAATTCAGTTATCTCCAACAATGTTTCTATTATTCGCCCTAAGACTCTCAAATATCCTAAATGGTACGATAATTCGATAATACGCAAAATCAAAAAAAAAGAATCAAGCCTGGAAAAGGTATAGACGTACTAGAAATATTTGTGACCTAGTCGAATTTAAACGTCTTTGTAGAGAGATCAAGATCGAGGTTCGGATTGCTTATAGAAATTATGTTACTGAGGCGGAAAGGGACTTCTCTATCAACCCAAATAAATTTTGGTCTTTTCTAAACGAGAAAAGGAGGACAACTAGTATTCCCATCAACATGTATTTTGAAAACGAATTGCTTACGGCTCCTCAGGAGATAGTGAATTTGTTTGCTAAGTTTTTCCAATCGGCATATGTTGATTCCTCTATGTTTCGGAACAACCCCCTGTAACTGCTCACGTCCCTCTCTTTCATCTCTAATTGTTAACACCATAGAGGAAAGGGACGTGCTTTTTTTATTCGGGATTGCGCAGCTGTGTTGTCCAAGCCTCTCACGTTTCTTTTCAATCTGTGTTTAAACTCATCGTCCTTTCCCCAAATCTGGAAGAAGTCTAAAATATGTCCCGTATTCAAAAAGGGTGATAAGAGCCACATTGAAAATTACAGACCTGTGGTAATATTGAACAACTTTTCAAAGGTTTTCGAAATTGTGCTATATAACATTATATTTAATCATGTTAAACTTTTCATAACTGAAAGCCAACATGGATTCTTTCCAGGGCGTTCAACCATTACCAATTTAGTTACAATTACTCAATTTATTTCGGAAAGTATGGACAATGGAGGACAAGTCGACGTAGTTTATACAGACTTCTCAAAGGCTTTTGACCGGCTTGACCATGGTATTTTGCTTGAAAAACTCTCAAACTGTGGAGTTAATGGCAATTTATTAAACCTGCTGAAATCTTATTTAATTGGTCGTCAACTGATAGTAAATTATCGTGGTTTTGAGTCGGTCATTATTAATGCTACCTCTGGTATTCCTCAAGGGTCTGTCCTAGGACCGTTATTGTTTAACATATTTTATAAATGACATCACCCGAGGCCTTACCTCGTCCTCTTTGCTTTATGCTGACGATCTGAAAATATACCGATGCATACACTCTCTCCATGATTGTGTAACTCTTCAGGATGATCTAGATACTTTAAATCGTTGGTGTATTCGTAATAACTTATATTTGAACACAAAGAAATGTTTTTCTATGTCTTTCACTCGAAAGAAATTACCAGTAATTTTTTTTATATAATTTAAACCATAATGATCTTGAAAAATGTTATCGTTTCAAAGATCTTGGTCTAATGTTTGATGCTAAACTCAGTTTCGTGGATCATATAAATGAGATCATTGCTTCTTCTTATAGGTGTATGGGTTTCATTATGAGGAATTCTAGAGACCTTTCAAACATTGAAACCCTCAACACTTTATTTAATGCTTTGGTTCGTTCTAAACTGGAATATGGTTCAGTTATCTGGTACCCAACATATGAGATCCACATTAATCATATTGAAAAAATCCAAAGACGATTTGTGAAGTTCCTCTGGTTTAAATTAGATGGTATTTATCCACCATTGGGTTTCCCTAATAATGTTCTATTAAGAAGATTCAATATTGTTAGCCTTTCTCGGCGTAGAGAATATGCTACAATCTTGTTTTTATATAAAATCTTGAACAACAGAATTGAATGCCCTTGCACCCTCTTAAGTATTAGGTTCCGTGTGCCATCTCAACACGCTCTCGCCTAAACCATTCCTTTTTCTACATGCCTCTTCCAAGAACAAACTTGTTGATGTACTCGCCGATATACGTTATGTGCATGAATTATGAAAGGGTCAAACATATAGTTGATATTTTCTGTTGCAGTATAACATCTCTACGTGGGTCATGTTTAACTGTGGATTAGGTCTGTCTCTTTTTATTTTTGTTTTTCTTTAGCTTGTAGTGTAGTTATTAGAATTATTAAAATACTAATTTGATAAATACGAGGCTGGTTTGGAAAGTCCGTGCAAAAATAAAAACTACTTATGTGTTTGGGGTAAACCTTTTTTATTTTTCGACATAGTCTCCTTTTAGGCTTATACACTTCGTCCAACGATGTTCTAGTTTGTTGATTCCTTCCGAATAATAGGATTTGTCCAAGTCTGCAAAATATCCATTAGTGTCTGCAATCACCTCCTCGTTTGAATAAAATCTTTGTCCCGCCAGCCATTTCTTCAAATTGGGGAACAAATAGTAGTCCGAGGGAACCAAGTCTGGAGAATAGGGGGGATGTGAAACGAGTTGGAATTCTATTTCCATTAATTTTGCGACCACAACTGCTGAGGTGTGTGCTGGTGCGTTGTCGTGATGGAAAAGGACTTTCTTGTGGGCCAATCGCGGGCGTTTTTCTTGCAGCTCGGTTTTCAAACGGTCCAATAACGATGAATAATATTCACCTGTAATAGTTTTTTAAATAACAAAACCCTTTTCCAGATAGTCGATGAGGATTATCCCTTGCGAATCACAAAAGACAGTCGCCATAACCTTTCCGGCCGAAGGAACGGTCTTCGCCTTTTTTGGTGCAGATTCCCCCTTGTTTAGATTGTTGTTTGGTCTCAGGAGTATAGTAATGTATCCATGTTTCATCCACAGTGACGAAACGACGCTTAAAGTCCTCCGGATTCTTCTGGAACAGCTGCAAACCATCCTTGCAACACTTCACACGATTCCGTTTTTGGTCAAGCGTGAGCAATCGCGGCACCCATCTTGCGGATAGCTTTCTCATGTCCAAATGTTTATGCAAAATATTATGTACCCGTTCAGTCGAGATGCCCACAGCACTAGCAATCTCACGCACCTTAACTCTTCTGTCATCCATCACCATATCATGGATTTGATCAATGATTTCTGGAGTCGTAACCTCCACAGGCCGTCCAGAACGTTCAGCGTCACTTGTGCCCATATGGCCAGTCCGAAAATTTTGAAACCACTTATAAACTGTTCTAATCAAAGGTGCAGAGTCACCATAATGTTTATCAAGCTTCTCTTTAGTCTTCTGAGGCGTTTTGCCTTTCATAAAGTAATGTTTAATCACCACACGAAATTCTTTTTCGTCCATTTCTTGAAAATCACTCGACTTCCTTGATTCACACGAATGCCAAACATAAAGAAATAGACCAATATGGCTGAAACTTGGTGTGCGTTCATTCAAGAGATGCTACTAACTAAACATGATCTCGATACGCGCCGGTGGTGCCATCTCTCGGACTTTGCACGGACTTTTCAAACCAGCCTCGTACTTATCTATTTGTACTTGTTATATTTGAATGTTCCTATCCTATAATTGGATTGTTCTGTAGGATAGTTGTATTAAATAAATAAATAAAATAAATAAATAAATTATTGACTAAGAAAAAAAGTAAAAATACATATTGGATCTTAAGATATATACATGTCAGAGAACTAATTAACTTAGCCTAGGTAAGGATTTTATTTTATTTTAAAAACATTCACCATACGGAACACTAACTGCGCAAGCCCACCTTGTACTTGACTCGTTTTAGTTTTCTTTCGAAAGGTCGTCTTTCGAAAATTGGCTGTTTAAAAATTCTTGTAAATTTGTTTTCAATAATTTTATGTTTAAAATTCATATCTATCTTAAAATTGTATAAAAATGTAATTAATTCGGACAAGTTTTTTCACCTTTCGCGTATAAATTCACGAGGCAGCTTTGTCGTGATTAGAACATACTGGTGAGGTACAACCGATGTATTTATACTCTACTAGTGCTCAGTGGACTTAATTCGATTTAATAATCATTTTGCACGTGCCGGTACAGTCCCCAGTATCTCTATTAATGTTATTCTGAAGTTTATAAAGAACCCCGCACTAATCTTCTGGGAATTAGATCCCAGTCAAAACGGCTGAAAATGTAATGCTTCATGCCATTCTGATCAAAGGTATCCATGGACACAAAATCCAAAAATTGATAGATTAGGAATTATCGAGCATGGAATTAATAAAAAAACCGCTGAAGAAATGCTTTTTGTTTTTCCATTTTTTTTAAGGATTTATTAGAACATGATTTTACGAAAAATTCCAACGGGATTTTATGTTTTTTGGGTTGCTAATTATGAATAATTATTTTGACCCATTTCGTTCCTACTTTCGAATATTAGCCATTTTGGACATTTTGGCCATCTCTGGAGTCTTTTTTTGATTTAATTCATCTAGAACATATTTTTGCGAAAAATTCTAACGAAATTTTATTTTTTTTGAGTTGATAATTACGAATATAATAATTCGAATAGTATTTAATTTTGGCCATATAGCTTTCACCATTCTTTGTTAACAATTTCCTTAGAGTTGTTGAAATTTTTATATGTTCTAGTCTAATTAACTCAAGAAAAGGACCAAAAATTAGCCAAAAATAAACGCTGTTGGAAAGTGGGATCAAATTCTTTCAAAATAATTATTATATTCATAGTTTTTAACTCAAAAACATAAAACTTTGTAAGAATTTTTCGCAAAAATATGTTCTAGATGAAATAAATCAAAAAAAACACTACAGAAATGGCCGAAATGGCCATTATTCGAAAGTAGGAACGAAATGGGTCAAACAATTACTATATTCATAATTAGCAACCCAAAAAACATATAATTCCATTCGAATTTTTCGTAAAATCATGTTCTAATCAAAATAAGTACTTCAAAAAACCTAAAAATAGTATTTTCTCAGCGATTTTTTTAACCATTTCTACGCTTAATAATTCCTAATCTATCCGTTTTTAGATTTTGTGTCCATGGAGACTTTTGATCAAAATGTTTTGAAGCTTAACATATTACATTTTCAACCGATTTGACCAGGGTCCAATTTCCATAAAATTAGTGCGGGGTTCTTTCAGTTAAGTTAAACCTTTCTTTTATAAGAATTGGAGATCATAGCATCATCAGAAGTACCTATAAGTTTTCTGCTGTGTTCCGTAATACTGAAACTTGTCATGGAAGATTTTTAAGCAAGCACCGTAATTTTGGCTTGTTGAGAGTAACATTTTTTTTTATATCTTTAGCACACGTGCTGCAGGGAAGTTCACGTTGTTCTTGAATCGCTGTAAAACACTTTTTACACATATATGTGGCCTATATCTTTATTAATTAATATCATGAAGGCACATAGTATAGAAAAGTGAATCAGATTGTGGTTTCTCGTCTTTAGATCTATCAGAAAAAAGTAATGACATTTAATTTACAGAAAACCAACTCATTTAAATAGATATCTAAACGATAACTTACTCTATAATCTTTCTTAAAAAGTCGGTCATTAAGTTTATTACTATTTCAAGCTCTATCAATATGTGACTGATGTTACATCTCATCAAAAACAGTTAAATATACCAATATAATCATGGATACTATATGTACTGATGATACTAGACTATTTTAACTGCTAAAAAATCCTAGACAAATTTCTAATAAGAGTCTCTAAGTAAATAGTATAATTTTACCTAAACATCCACTAGACTGACAAAAGCGCCAAATTACTTGAGAGATTTAATATTTTCGACACTCCTAAGCAAATTAGACAATGCCTGATATAACTAAAAGATCGATTATGAACTGGAGGTAAATATTTAGTATAATATCCACTAGAATTAAGAGGCATAAAAATCCATTATCGGTAGTTAAGGCATCACCACTCGATCAGTGTAAGAGAAACTAGAGTTTTTGCTTCGATTTCCAATTTCTGTAAGAGAAAGAGTAAGGCATCAACTAAAATTAACAAACCTAATATCGACAATTAAGATATCATATCATCACCGCTCCGTCAAACCAATAGCAGCCTGCGGAACACCAGTTAGGTATAAATATTTAGGCTTGTGCCTCTCCTTCAAAATTCTAATCTCCTGGAGTAAAAACTCCTTGCAACATCTCATGGAACCATAGCACCGCAATTTGACTACGTTTAATCCCAATAAACAGGATCTCTCACCTGCGCAAAGTCGTAAACACTTTTTACTCTTTATAGGTTCTCAAACACGTTATCAAGTAAATGAGAGAGAATGAGAAGAGTTTATTTTTTTGTTTGTCTCGATCCGATTTATACAGGATCTCTCACCTGCGCAAAGTCGTAAACACTTCCGTTCTATCTTTCATCGCTTACTATGAAGTTTTTTTACTCTTTATAGGTTCTCAAACACGTTATCAAGTAAAGGAATTTTCGGATGGTGGCGCTCTTCTGAGAATAGATCCTGTGAAAGCAGGTCGAGACGACGCAACATATGAATGTGTAGCAGAAAATAACGGAGGTGATGCTGTTAGCGCTGAGGCCACGCTCCAGGTTTTTGAAGGTAAGTGGATTTTTATAACCTTAAAATTTTGTTTTATACTGTATTACATGCGGGTAATCTAACCTTCCTAAAATAAAACATTAATAGTTTAATTACAATATTTAATCGACATAGTTGTTTTAAAGTTGCACCAGTGGTATTAAAAATCTATTTTAAATTTTGTAAAAAAGGGAAAAAAGTGTTTTAGAACTCGAAGAAGTTTTGAGCAATATTTCGGAAGTAATTAAGAAATATAGTTGACTACATTTTAAAATGCATATTTCAGTCTAAATTAGAAAAAAAAAGAAACATGCTAAGAAATTCAATATTGTTTAATTTGAAATTACGCGATTTCACTTTTTTTTTATGGGTCTAGCACACGTCCTGCAGGGAAGTCCCTAAAGCGCTCCAGGAGCGGCATGTGTGCGAAAAAAGCGATTCACGTTGTTCTTGAATCGCTGTAAATTGTACTCGGTGGGAAACACAGCGCTGGGCAAATTATTCCAAAGGGATGATGTTCTCCATATAAAAAGACTGCTTGAAAAGCGTCGTACGCGGAGTAACAAGCTGAACCTCATACGGATATGAAGCACCAGCGCGACGTGTATTTCTAACATGTACCGCTTTGGGAGGAATTAAGCGATCTACATCCTTCGAACACTTTCCATGAAAATACTTGTAGAACAGACTCAAGTCGCCAACCGTTCTTCAATGTTCCAGCGAATCAAGGCCGCCGGTAAGTTCCGGGTCTCCGATCAGACGAACAGCTCTTCTCTGCACATAATCCAACAAATGCAGTGTATGTTTGGGAGCGGAGCCCCAAACATGGAAGCAGTATTCCCTAGTTGGTCGAGTTTGAGCTTTGTAAAGAATTAACAGTTGTTGTGGAGTGTAAAGTTTTCTGGTTCGAAATAATATTCCTAACTTTTGAGAAGCTCTCCTTGCTATGCCTGCAACATGTTCATGTCAGGACATATTTGCTCCCAAACTAACGCCCAACAAACTGAGCGACGATGCCAGGGGAATACAGTGCCCCGACATAACTATGTCGGGTTCAGCAACGTTAACTTTTTTAGAAAAAACTGCCGCCTGGGTTTTTGTGGCGTTAAATTCCACATGGTTACTGTCACTCCAAGATAGAATTTCTTCCAGGTGTAAGTTGAACGACCTCCTGCTGTCTGCGGATATTCGCCTGAGCGGCCGATGTCCGAGCCTTCAAAGTGAATGAAGAGACAAGCGTACTGTCGTCTGCAAAGCTGTAGATTGGATTCCCGGGCTTTTCCAGCAGATCGTTAATGTAAATGAGAAAGAGAGTAGGAGACAGTATGGAGTCTTGGGGCACTCTGGCGTTGATTATGAAGGTGTTAGAAAGAAATCCGTCGACCGCCACTCGTAAAGAACGCTCTCTGAGGAAACATGAGAGCCACAAACAGAATTTTTCAGACATACCACAAGAGCCTAGCTTAGCCAACAGTCCATCGTGTCAAACACGGTCGAATGCCTTGGATATGTCAAGAGCAACCGCTCGAGATTCTTCAAAGTGTTCAATTGCGGTGTTCCAAACATGTCTTACATAAGTCGGAAGATCTCCTGTTGATCTATGTTTACGAAAGCCATATTGGTGATCGCTAATAATATTGAATCGTTCAAGATATTTTAGAAGATGCTGATTGGTAACCTTTTCCATGGCTTTCGATATTATTGAAAGCAGTGCGACTGGTCGGTAGTTATTTGGCAAGGTCTTCTTGCCTTTTTTAGGTATCGGTTGAACCGTGGCACATTTCCAGCAGGACGAAAATATTCCCTTTCTGTAGGATAGGTTGAAAAGTCTACAGGAAACTGGTTTTAGTTCCCTTGCACAGTTTTTGAGAACTATGGCAGGTATTCCGTCAGGTGTTTAGCTTCATTAAAATACGCTTTATGATACGCTCTCTCAACAGGTGTGGTTGCAATGGGATTATCTGGCCGTATGAGTGGTGGTATGGTGGATTTGGTGAAATTTTTACTAGCTGCCTTAGCGACTGCCCAAAAGGACCTGGAATTGTTGGGACAAGCGAGAAGTTTGTTCCTAATTCGTTGATTGTGTGCCTCCTTGATTTCGTCGATAATTCCTTTGCATCTGTTCCGGGCACGAACAAAAGTGTTACGATTTATGGTGTTAGGATTTTCACGCCATTGTTGGTAGGCAATATGTTTAGAAGCAACAGCTTCTTTGCATTTTCGGTCAAACCAAGGTTTGCCGTTGGAGGGGCATTTCCTCGAAAAAGGGATGTAAGCTTCCATACCAGCCAAAATAACATCGGAGACCTCCCTGGCGCTGTCAGATGGGTTGTCGAATCGAATCACTTAGCTCGTCCTATAAGAATACTTGTTAAGTAAGGCGAAAAATTATTAAATTATTACATAAATGTGCCTTTTTTAAGAGATACATGGAATTAACACGTAGGCTGAAAAGTTTTTGATGTAGCTATTTAAAACACATTTTGTTCATCAATATAATTTTCTTCAAGAGCGATACAATTAGTCCACCGCTATTCTATGCGGTGGACTGATTTTTTCTATTTCTTGTAGGAGGATTTGTCTTTGCCTTCAAAATAGGCCTCAGTTTCGGCGATAACTTCTTCACTGGAGCCAAATGTTAATAGTCGCAGCAATTCGAACTTCAATTCATGCAATTTTGCCATCGTAACCATTGGCTTGTGACATAGTGCATTGTCTTGATGAAAAAAAACATTTTTTCTTGTTCATTTGGGGCTGTTTCTTGCGATAAGTTTATATAATATTCGTAATTGATGGTTTTTCTCTTCTCAGCATAGTCGATGAGAATTATTCCATGCGCTTCCCAAAATATAGAGGACAAAACCTTCTCAGCCGACAGTTGTGTTTTTGGTCGCATCGAAACCGGCTGCTGTTCACTCAGATGCCTATATGATTCCGGTATGTACTGGTGAATCCATGTTTCATCCATTGTCATATATCGCTTGAAAAAAATCCTTTTTACCGCGCTCAAACAGGTCCAAACAACGCTCAGAATCATCAACACGTTGTTGTTTTTGGTTTACCGTGAGCAAACCTGGTAAACATTTCGAATAGAGCCTTCTCATGACCAAATGTTCATACAAAATATTACCAACACGTTCGTTTGATATCTTTATTTTGTGGATTTTTTTGAGGTTTTCCGGCGTCCAGAGCATTCATATCATTTGTATCTGTAAGACCGCGTTTAAATTCAACATACCAGCAAATGATAAGTGATTTTCCAGAGGCAGAGTCTCCGTAACACTTATCACTGTCACAAGTCAATGATTACACAGCCCCACAAAAAAAAAGAAAGTGGGGTATAGTTTTGATGCGATATATCAGATTCGTAGTATTTTTGCCCGCTGATCACGAATCTGACGTCAGAATATCGCCATCACATCTCAATTTTTTTCTAACCTCAAAAAATAGGTAAAAATTAGTAAAAATTAAGAAAAATATACTCCTAAAAATTTATTTCAAGCTTTTTCATGAATCCAAAGATGTATTAATATGTATTCGGACACACTAAGCTAATATTCATCGGTTGGATTGAGCCATACAGTTCTATTTTCTTTCTAACCTCAATAAATCAGACAGATATAGTGCTTCTCGAATGCAAAAACGAATTCAAATTAAAATTCAACCGATCCTTACCAAATTTGGTACACGGGGATTTTTTGGGTCGCTGATCACGAATCTGAGGTTGGATTTGCAAAATTCAAGATGGCAGATGTTTCCGCGCCATTTTGAACGCCGAGAAAATTCATCGGTCGATTTTTATTCTTCTACCTGCATCCAGGGCACCTCCACGTGGTGACGGTGGGCAACGGTGTTACTCCACTAGCCGGCAGAGTCCCTGGATAACGGCTTAGATGCCGTCATGGCAGGTAGAAGAAAGAGAATTACGATGCAGGAAACCCAGTATCGGCGGTTGGTCAGGGTGAGAAAGCGGGCCCGCAGCCGTCGTCATCCAGCGACCGTAGCTCTTCATGTGTGGGTGACTTGGCTCATGTAGAGTATAATGCTACAAGAAAACGGTCTCACGGTACAAAGACTTTTCATAAGTGCGATAAAAACAGTGATTCATTTTGTTATATCTGCTGTCAACACGTATTGAGTAAAATGGGGTCACCGATAACGGATAAGATTAAAACCTTATATAAGGATTGTTTTAACATTGAAATACAGCACGATACAGATTGGGTTCCCCACATCATTTGCAGTTCTTGCAAAATAATGTTGTACATCAGTAAGAAGGCGATTAAATATTCCAGACCAGCAATATGGAATAGACCATACAGTGAAAATGATTGCTACTTTTGTATGAATGTTGTATCTAGGCATAACCGAAAAAATAAAAGCACTATTACTTATAACGATGTTTCGACAGTAACAAGACCAACTAAACTAATTCCGCCTCCTGAACCACTTGATGCTGATGTTATGGAAACAAATGATTTCACCTTATCAGTTCATGCCGAAAACATTGAGACTGTCGAAAAAGATTCAAACACTGTTACTAATGAATGTTCTAGTGACAACCTATCATATACTAGTGACACAGATAAACAATTTCTACCATACAACCGTAAACCAGAACCAATACTCGTATCACAGTCAGAACTTAGTGATCTAGTCAGAGATTTAGGCTTATCCAAAGATGGTTCAGAGCATCTTGCTTCCTTTTTAAAGAAAAGACATTTACTTAAGCCAGAAGCTACGATTTCTTATTATAGAAACAGAGATGAAGAATTTCGAAAATATTTCACAATGGACGAGGAATTGTCACTTTCATATTGTACCGATGTAAAAGGTCTAATGGATGAATTTCAAAATAACTCATACGATCCTAAAGAATGGAGACTGTTCATTGATTCTTCTAAACGGAGCATTAAGGCAGTTTTGCTGCATAATACCAACGTTTACGCTCCCATTCCGATTGCTCGTTCCACAGTTGTGGAAGAGCAATATGAAAAAATGAAGCAGCTTTTGATAAAAATAAAATATGCTGATCATAACTGGAAAATTTGTGGAGATCTGAAAATTGTAACAATGTTGCTTGGCCAACAGTCAGGGTTTACACTTTATCCCTGTTATAAATGTCTGTGGAATAGCAGAGACAGGGAACGTCATTATAAGAAAAAAATTTGGCCAACAAGAGAATCGTTCACTCCTGGTGAAAATAATGTATTGTTTCCACCATTGGTAGATCCAGGAAAAGTTCTTATTCCCCCGCTTCACATTAAGCTTGGACTTATGAAGCAATTCACGAGAGCATTAGATACAAACGGCTCATGTTTCAAATATTTGCATAAAAAATTTCCGAAATTTTCTGAAGCTAAAATTAAGGCAGGCGTATTTGACGGGCCACAAATAAGAAAATTGTTTCAAGATTCATTATTTGTTACTAAAATGAATAAAGTTGAAAAAGCTGCTTGGCTTAGTTTTAAAGAAGTCGCAACAAACTTTTTGGGAAATAATAAAAGTCCTAAGTACAAAGAAATAGTCGAGAAAATAGTAAAAAATTTTCAAACATTAGGTTGCTTAATGAATCTAAAATTACATTACCTGGACTCCCACATCGATTATTTCCCAGATAATCTTGGTGACTACAGTGAGGAGCAAGGGGAACGTTTTCACCAAGATCTGAAAATCATAGAAAATCGGTATCAAGGACGATGGGATGACCATATGCTAGCGGACTATTGCTGGTCGCTAAAAAGAGAAACAAGTCCTCAAAAGCGTTTGGGCAGAAAGCCTTTGAATAGGTCATTCGCGGAAAAAAGAACAAGATACAGCCAAAAAAAGGAAAGTTAGGCGCGGGTCTAACCTTCTAGGGCTTAAGGGTCTACTATTTGAGAGTATATGGTTTAAAAGTCCTGGTTTTGAGTTTATTGGGTCTCATTTTTAAACTTACAGGGTTATTGAGGTCTATTTTTTGAGGTTACAGGGTGTGGGAGTCTAAGGTTTCAGGGTTTAGGGTTTAAGAGTATCAGGTTTGAGGATTCCCCAACTGTATACCAAATTTGGTAGGAATCGGTTGGTTTTCAAAAATTTTGTCCGCCATCTTGGATCCGCCATTTTGAATTTTGCAAATCCGACCTCAGATTCATGATCAGCAACCCAAAAAACCCCCGTGTACCAAATTTGGTAAGAATCGGTTGAATTTTAATTTGAATTCGTTTTTGCATTCGAGAAGCACTATATCTGTCTGATTTATTGAGGTTAGAAAGAAAACAGAACTGTATGGCTTAATCCAACCGATGAATATTAGCTTAGCGTGTCCGAATACATATTAATACATCTTTGGATTCATGAAAAAGCTTGAATCAATTTTTTAGGAGTATATTTTTCTTAATTTTTACTAATTTTTACCTATTTTTTGAGGTTAGAAAAAAATTGAGATGTGATGGCGATATTCTGACGTCAGATTCGTGATCAGCGGGCAAAAATACTACGGACCTGATATATCGCATCAAAAGTATACCCCACTTTTTTTTTTGTGGGGCTGTGTTACTATGGCAAAATTTGATGAATTGAAGTTCGAATTGCTTCCTCATCCACCGTATTCTCCAGATTTGGCCCCCAGCGACTATTATCTATTCGCAGACCTCAAAAAAATGCTCGCGGGAAAGAGATTTGGCGCCAAGGAAGAAGTTATCGACGAAACTGATTCCTATTCTGAAGGCAAAGACAAATCCTTCTACAAGAAAGGTACAGCAATATTAGAAAAGCATTGAACTGATTGTATCGCTCTTGAAGGAAACTATGTTGATGAATAAAGTCGAATTTTGCAAAAAAAATGTGCTTTAATTAGCTGGACCAAAAACTTTTCAGCATATATATATATATATATATATATATATATATATATATATATATATATATATACATATATATATATATATATATATATATATATATATATATATATATATATATATATATATATATATATATATATATATAGGAGAAGAAGGGTAGCCTTGACCTACTAGTTTAAACAGCAGTATTATGTTCTTGGGATAAGCGGTCTTTGGAAAAGAACTAAAAAGTTTTGGACACTTTTTTAGCTACACCAAGCTTTCGAAAATATTTCATTTTCTTCATGAGGGCTACAATTACAGTAGTTTATCAGTATTTTTGAGATTAAAAGTAAAGAACAACCCTATTTTATATGTAACATTAAAGTACTTACTGCTAAGTGGTTTGTTCAAAAATTGTTGTTTGTGGGGGCACTTTATTACACTTATTCATCAGAAAAAACAGGAAAAAACACAAGAAAAACTCGACATACTCATTTCTGGGAAATATAATAAATTTTTACTTCATTTTGTTAGAATGGTACGAAAAATTGTATGGTTGTAAAGTGATTTTAATTTATAAAGGATTTTTTTGTTATGTTTTCTTGTCATTTTACTAAGAGCAGTGCGTTGAGCGTTGAGTTGTGGTTAATTTATATTTGACAGTAGAATGACGTTGACATTTTGTTTGATCGTTTTAAAGTTGAAAAGTTAGTGAAAATCAATGGGATTATTATCAAAGAGATAACATATGTCAGATATATTGTGAGAGTTTTCATTTTGACTGCCTATTTGTAATAGATTGGAGAAAATTAAACTCAGATCTTCAATGTCAGTTTTTTTATTGATCGAGTTCGGTTCAAGGTGGATTTCCACCATCTCCCTAAAGATTCTCCTGCCGAGATTTCTCTCTTTACATAGGATTTTGGTTTCAGCAAAATTAAATTCATGTGAAAATTGGCTACTATGCTGGGCAAGGGCACAAGAGTTTTTCTTTAATCTGCAATCACTTTTGTGGGAAGCGATTTGTCTTTTAGGACTCTAGATGTTTGTCCTATATAGATTTTTTTACATTGAGAGCAAGGGATGCTGTAAACTACTTCTGAAACTTTTGTGATTTCATCTTTGTCTTTTAGACAAGTGAAAATATTGTTGATAGTTTTTTTGTGTTAAAAAGCAATTAGGTAATTCTTTGAGAAGTTTAGTTGTTTTTGTGGAGATTTCTTTTATGTATGGAAATGAAAAATAACATTTGATTCGGTTTTCAGAAAGGAAAGCACTCCTGTTTGCGAACTGTTTTAATTTGATACTATAACGCATTTCTCGTGTTTCATTAAGTGCAACTTCTTCAGTAAAGAAATTTATGTGCTATGAAAATCTATTATTATATTTAAATGGGAGAGTCTTTGAGTGAAGGAAGGAAACATTCGCTACTTCTTTCCTCTATTTGAACATTTTTAAAACTTTCTCTCATTCAGTGTTTGTGAACACTGATACTAGATGTTCACCTTTATATTAGTTACAGGCTATTTGTTAAAAAAAAAACAGCTGATTTTTAAGTAAAAACAGCAAACAGGAACGATAAATAGGACAAATCTGCTAAAATATTGGTTTCTTATAGATATCGTAAATAAATCTCAAACATGTTAAACCTACAACAAAATCTAAATTTTTTCCCGCTGCAACAAGGATACTTACTCGACTAAATCATTGAATAATAAGCTGTTACATAAGATTGTTGTTTTGTTGTACAGGGGGTGTGGTTAAGTTAAATAATAATTCATTAATTAATATATATATATATATATATATATATATATATATATAAATATATATATATATATATATATATATATATATATATATATATATATATATATAAATATTCAATTTTTTATTTAATATGGCTTTTATGGCACAACACAACTATTCATTGTTTAAGAAATAATGTATAAAATAAATTCTATTTCTATAAATAATTACGTTTGTTGACACCTTGACGTGCGTATGGTGGTTTGACACAAGCAGTACCAAGGCATACTAATGACACTGATCAATTTTTTTTTGGTACTTGATGTTATTGTTTCAAGAATCAACATTTTATATTGCCACGTCAGGTTCCAAGTTCTATGGAATTGTGATACGGCATCAGGAACTTCATCACCAATACTTTTTTAGTGTAGGTCGTTCGTATGTATCGTTTAGGTGCATAGAGAAAATACGTACGTTAAGTAGGATTACAAAATAACAAGTATGAATCGACACAATTCGGTTTTACCACAAACAACATTGTGGAACCAATTGTCAGTAAACATACTTTTGCTTCAAGTCGATCTTCTTAATAAACATGTTTACCTGGAAAACTCACATTTTGTTAAATTAGGACAAACATAATTATTGCAGTAATATTTCCGTTTTACTCCGAATATTCACTTACGTTCTTTCAGTATAAGGTTAAAGAGGAAAAAAAAAACAGGAAAATCTTAAAACTCATTTACGACGACGGGGAACTTTTATATTCCTAATAAAATTAATGAGTTCATATTCTTTCCTAGAGTTTTAATTTAATGGACGGAGCTTTTAATTTAAAAAATAAAGTTTGTTGTATTATAATGGAATTTTCGTGTTTAACCTTAAAATAAAGTTTTAGAAGTTTTTTGGATAATGAATTAAAAATCGTTTTTTTTTTTGTAATAGTATTAAATTGTAGAAAATTATTTTTTAATATATTCAACGCTGGCTTGTCGAAGTCAAATTCAAAAAGTTTTTTATTAATTACAAATTTATACATGTGTACTTAGGCTTATATGTTTCACTTATGTGGTATAAATTCAATTAGGGCAGTAAAAAAGGTCAAAATAATGATGAGATATGCATAGTTTAGATACAGCAATATGATGATTTTATCTTCTCTGGTGTATCACCAGGAGTATTGTCCTGAGTTTTGGGCCTCGAAAAACTTGTGCTCTTTTGTATATAAACAATTCAGTTAGTTTCAAACCGATCGGTTCACTTAGTCGACCTATACAATAAAATGAAAAAAAAAAAATAGATTTTTGCCTGTTTTTCTGTTTTGTAGGTTATGTACACATTTGAGCGATCTAAAGGCAACCAGGATTTGCTGGAAATGTCATTACGAAGAGTTTATTTTTTTGTTTGTCTCGATCCGACTTATATAACCGGAGTTATTCACATTTTAAACTCAAATAACGGGTTTTGAAAACTTCAATTGTTTATAAACAAAAGAGCACAAGTTTTTCGAGATCCAAAACTCAGGACAATACTCCTGGTGATACCCACAGAGATGATAAAATCATAATATTGCTGTATCTAAACTGTGTAACTTCAAATGCTTTTTTACTGCACTATTTATTCAATAACCTTTCGGTTGGCAGGTGTTTTGCCGAGTGGTAGGCCCTCGTGCCGTTTTGGTGTTTATTGCGTTATTTTCAGATATCTTTACAAGATGGTGTTGTTTGTTATTAATTTAAAATCTTGTTGTTTATTGTTTTTTATTTTTGTTTCTTTATAGTTGTTTATGTTTTCGTTGAGAAAAATTAACAAAAACGCAACTTGATTTTTGCAGGTACGTGTGCGTGCCAATGGTCTTATATTGTTACTGTTTGCATTCACTCTCTCTCTCTCTCTCTCTCTCTCTCTCTCTTTCATGCGTCTGTCATTCATTCTTCTTTCTCACTTATTCGTGAGTTATTTACTTGCATTATTTACATTCTTCATCTATTTACAATATCGCAATCCCTATACTTGTAGATTACTTTTATATATGATTTTTATAACAAATTTTGATTTTTTTTTGTGTGTATTTTCACTTCACTTTCACAACTCTATTGTTTATGTTACACTGTACAATACAGTCTAAAATTACTTACATTTATAGTTACTTAGGTGATTTGTTCAATTAGTCGCCTTCGTTCCTACTCTATGTGCTTTACCAGTCCAATTTTTTTTTGCGTGTAAACTGGACTGATATTAATTTTGTTCCGCCAGGTCCTCAAAATAAATTGATAATTTTGAATGCAGAAGTTTGTGTATGGGATTATGCACCTCGCGCGTTGCTGTGAGGTCGTATGTCAGTGATGATGTTTGTGTTTTGTGTCTGTAGAATTTATCTGATTGTCTTATTTTTGGTGTTAGTTAGGTCATGTAGGTTATCTATTCTGGTGGAGCGTCCCGCGGAGGCTATTCAACTGAGTAACCTATTCGGCATTCGTTGTATTCGAGCTACCTGTGTATCTAATATACTGCACCATACAGGCGCAGCATACCTCAACACACATTCTTATTGTAGAGGTTTTACTAGGGTTTACCAGTAAGAGTCCATTAAAGTATCGGTAAAGTTGTAGTCAAAGTTGCCGGTAAGATTTTGGTAAATTGTCGATAAAGTGGAAATTAAGATTACTGATAGAATTTCTGAAAATTACCGATATAATTGAAATTAATGTTACCAGTGACACAGGCCAACGATGAAAAAACTTTTTTAATAACTTTACCTGATTCCTATGTTTTTTGGAGTCCGAAAATAATAATAATCTTTTTTTTTTATGGGTCTAGCACACACGCTGCAGGGAAGTCCCTAAAGCCCTCCAGGAGCGGCACGAGTGCGGAAAAAGCGATTCACGTTGTTCTTGAATCGCTGTAAATTGTACTCGGTGGGGGAAACAAAGCGCTGGGCAAATTATTCCAAAAGGATGACGTTCTCCATATAAAAGATTGCTTGAAAAGCGTTGTACGCGGAGTAACAAGCTGAACCAACCTCATACGGATGTGAAGCACCAGCGCGACGTATATTTCTAACATGCACCACTTTGGGAGGAATTAAGCGGGCTACATCCTTCGAACACTTTCCATGAAAATACTTTTAGAACAGACTCAAGTCGCCAACCGTTCTTCGATGTTCCAGCGAATCAAGGCCGCCGGTCAATTCCGGGTCCCCAATCAGACGGACCGCTCTTCTCTGAACAGAATCCAACAAATGCAGTGTATGTTTGGGAGCGGAGCCCCAAACGTGGGAGCAGTATTCCATAGTTGGTCGAATTTGGGCTTTGTAAAGAATTAACAGTTGTTGTGGGGTGTAAAGCTTTCTGGTTCTAAATAATATTCCCAACTTTTGAGAAGCTCTCCTTGCTATGCCTGCAACATGTTCATGCCAGGACATATTTGCTCCCAAACTAACGCACAACAAATTGAGCGACGATGCTAGGGGAATGGAGTGCCCCGACATAACTATGTCGGGTTCAGCAAGGTTAACTTTTTTTTAGAAAAAACTGCCGCCTGGGTTTTTGTAGCGTTAAATTCCACTTGGTTACTGTCACCCCAAGATAGAATTTCTTCCAGGTCTTTGTTAAGTTGAACGACCTCCTGCTGTCTGCGGACATTCGCCTGAGCAGCCGATGTCCGAGCGTTCAAGGTAAATGAAGAGACAAGCGTACTGTCATCTGCAAAGCTGTAGATTGGATTCCCGGTCTTTTCCAGCAGATCGTTAATGTAAATGAGAAAGAGAGTAGGAGACAGTATGGAACCCTGGGGCACACCGGCGTTGATAGTGAAGGTGTTAGAAAGAAATCGTCGTCGACCGCCACTCGTAAAGAACGCTCTCTGAGGAAACATGAGAGCCACAAACAGAACCTTTCAGACATACCATAAGAGCGTAACTTAGCCAACAGTCCATCGTGCCAAACACGCAGAATTGCTTGGTTCTAGGCTGAAATAAAAACATTTATTGGAATCTAGAACATCTATTTACCATTATAGAACAAGAGATCAACAGTTTGCTCACTTTTTCAAGCAGGAAGAGGATTTTTTTTCCCTATTTTGAAATTTAATAGATCTCATATTGCGAGAGAACTGTGGATGATACAAAAAAAAAACTGATGCCAGATACGGTTTCAGCACTCAAAATACATAACATTTAGATGTATTAGTTTAAAAAGTTTTAATAAATGTTTTTTTTGTTGGCCTGTGTAATTGTTCGAAATTGGAGCGAATGTTTCCGGCAGGATTCTAGTGAATTACCGGTAAAATTGAATTCAAAACTACTCATAGGATTTCGGTAAATTACAGGTTAAATTGAATTCAAAGATACCGCAAGATTCCGATATATTACCGGTAAAATTGAAGTTAAGGTGACGGGCAGGATCCCGGTAAGTTATAGGTAAGATTAGAATCAAAATTGCCAGTAAAATAATACAGAGCTTAAAATTTAAGATCTTCAGATTTAACTTTTTCACTTATCCTTTTGTTCCTGAATGTTATTATTATTGTCCTGAAAATTTAAAATTTGTTACCAGTTGCTCTGAGAAGGGTTACACTTTTGCCACTAGATGAAAATTCATCGAGACTTTCAATCGACGCCTATGTACGAACTCTTTTAGGTAAATTCGCGTACAAAAAAAATAAATAACATGGAGGCATGCAAACACCCTCATTTCATAGTGGCGGCGTATTACCATAAATCTTCGGATTATGTTTAATTTTTTACGAGAATTACATTTAGAAAGAATTGGTAACGATTTTTTCCGTTTTTTGTCAATTTACCAATAAAATTTAAATACTACTGCTAATTTTAAAAAGTTTAAGTTTAATTGTTTGTGGTCGTTTAGTCATGTAAGAACAGGGTGTCCTATTTTTGTTGTAATTGTGGAAAATTTCCCCAGCTTTATTTGCATTTTCATGAAGATAAAACCTTTCAATGATTTTCAATCTCCAACTTTCTTCACTTCACAATCCCAAACCAATTTCTGAGAGCGAAGCACGCACCAAATGTAAGTTTTTGCTGTTTAACTTAGTTCGGAAAACACGCCCTATCCTTCCATGTGTCATTCGATCTTCTTCGTTTTAAACAATATTTCGGAACTAATTAAGAAATAAAAAAAAAATCCAATTGATAAGATATATTGAATCTTAACTGATAATTCGGACAAGACAATAGTTGACTACATTTTAAAATACGTTCTTCAGTTGTTTTTTTTAAAAAAAAGAAACACGTTAAGAAATACAATGTTGTAATACTTTTTGAAATTACTGGATTTCATTTCGCTCAAACTATAAGAACACACTTTTTAAGCAAAACGAAACATTATTAAATGATTACATAAATGTGTTTTTTCTAAGAGAGGCACGCAATTATGTCATATCATAAATTAAATAGGATAACAGTATCTGGCAGTGTAAAAAACCTCTTCAGCGTGATAATCACCTACGTAAATAAATTAATCTGCCTTTTCTTCTGTTTCTTTCATATTAACGTAAATTAGCATTCTGGGGCAGATTACTGTTACGAAAACATAACTACACTGATGAGCAAAAAAATCGACTCAAACGATTTTGCTTGATTTAACGCCTCTCGCTGAATTTAATTTTCTAACAGTGGTACTATTTTTGGTATCATTAGAGTGCCGATTTTCTACTCTTTTCAATAATACCAAAAACGCTTAGATTTTAAAACGGTTTTACTCAACAGAACTGCTTTTGCTAGCTCAGCAACTTACTCGTTACGCGCTATTCATCCCTTTTTTTCTCTCTTCAGACAAAAAGCTAAGCTATATGAGAGAGTGTTATTGCAACCCCTTAGAAATATTATATACGTAAAGCCCGATATAGTTGCTAAGTTTCTACCAAAACGGATTTTACAAGTGGATCAGATGCTCTAAATCTAATAGTTGGAAATACTAACTAAAAGTTATGCTCGGGTCGAGTCGCCCACACTAGTTCGTTGTATTTCTTATACAAAACTTTAAGTGACATTAACAACCATAACAACCTATGGAAAAAATACAGTAAGAAGTATTTCAAGTAAATGCATTTGACAGTACAAATAGAAAGGCAGTGGGAAATGGACAGCATCCAAATGATTCCCGGAGTCATATCGAGAACGGGCATTGTAATATACCAGACAGTAGCATAGCATACAAAATTTCTAAACCTTAATGTATGAGAGCATTCGAAGGTAGTGCTACTTACAAATTTATGACACACCTAATAATTTGTTTGAAATGTATTATGTCATCTAAGACCCGACAACATGCAAGGGTCCCCCTCAGTGCTCAATCCACATTATATCTAAGTATATCTGGGATATGTGGACGTTCCCCGTAAAGAGAGTACAAAAGCCGTTTAGATCATAGTAAAAATAATGTAATAAACTCACATTTTTCTCTACCCTAATAAATACGTCTAATAATGGTCACTAATATTGTACGTTATATTCCCCACGACTAAACCAAGTTATTCAACTTAATATTCGCCGTAGGTTCAAACAAACTAGCAGACCAATTAACCTAATTAAAATGGCTTTCAAATTTCCTAAGCGAAGGTAAAGAAAAGTCTCGACCATAAAAGGTATAATATAATCAATAGGACCTAGGTAAGGGAGACAGGTACGGTCTAGCTATATTTCTCCACAGTGGTAAACATTGAACCAATATATTGCTAATTCGTATTGCTGTTTAACCACGGCGCGAAGACTGGCGTATATATATATATATATATATATATATATATATATATATATATATATATATATATATATATATGTATATATATATGTATATATATATATATATATATATATATATATATATATATGTATAGTATATATATATATATATATATATATATATATATATATATATATGTATATATATATATATATATATATGTATATATATGTATATATATATATATATATATATATATATATATATATATATATATATATATAT
>CM032453.1:125138993-125327927 GCA_019049505.1 Pachyrhynchus sulphureomaculatus
ATAAATATATTGTGTTTATTAAATAAATTATTTAACCTACAAATGAATTTTTGTTTAAAAGTTAACCATTTTAAATGCTGTTTGAATGTTGGCGCGTCAAGTATGACGATATACAGCGTTGTCAAATTGTGATATCTGTCCCTCACCACGTGGTTATTCTTTTAAATATTTATATCTTTTTAACAAATCGATAAAAAAAATTGTTTTTATTTCAAAATTTTTCTAATTTTTTTTACTAATTATTAGTTTTTTAAAAAATTCGTAAGAGTGGTTCTTAAGATATACACGTGTTTTTTTATACTTCATTGGTCTATTGCATGTTAATTATGTGCACTTTAATTATGAATACCTCGCTTCACAATCGGTCAATTTTTTTTTTTAATTAAATGAAAAACATTTAGAATAACATCATATTTCAGTTTCATCAAATTCTTAAGAAAAGTGTATTTACGAGTGAACTACCTTAAATTAAATATTTTCAAGGCACATAATTTTTTTATACCAGATAAATTATCAAAAGTAATGCACTCGTGATAATTTTCGCTCCATCTACACTTTATAATAATGACTTTTCTAGAAAGGGTGGGGGGACAACAATTTTTGGCCATTTTTTAAAAATAATACGAAGTGTGCGCAAATCCTACTTCATATATATTTTTGAACTTGTGTTTTCACAAGCTTTCTTTTGACACTCCACTCGATGACCTGGTAAAATATTTCCTTCACTTGATATTTCATCCCCTAAAACTAACCCTTTAAGTCAAAATTTAACTTTTGAAACTATCTGCCCAAATTGGGCCATCAATTTCTATATTTATGCTATATTTCGACTTTATATACCAAATAGTTTCGGAGAAAATCGGGTGTGACAGGCAGACAGACGAACACCGAAGTGATCCCATAAGTCTTCCGTACGGAACACTAAAAATCAACGTTGTTAAAAGCTCTATAATAAAGATATTTTCTAATTCTAGAAAACTTCCGAGTATTATCATATACTGGTTGCTGCGCCCGCAGGGGTATGTATATATATATATATATATATATATATATATAATATATATATATATATATATATATATATATATATATATATATATATATATATATATATATGTATATATATATATATATATATATATATATATATATATATATATATATATATATATATATATATATATATATATTTATATATATATATATATATATATATATATATATATATATGTATATATATATATATATATATATATATATATATATATATATATATATATATATATGTATATATATATATATATATATATATATATATATATATATATATATATATGTATATATATATATATATATATATATATATATATATATATATATATATATATATATATATATATATATATATGTATATATATATATATATATATATATATATATATATATATATATATATATATATATATATATATATGTATATATATATATATATATATATATATATATATATATATATATATATATATATATATATATGTATGTATATATATATATATATATATATATATATATATATATGTATATATATATATATGTATATATATATATATATATATATATATATATATATATATATTATATATATATATATATACACTACCGTCAGAAAGTGTATGCCCACCTAATTATTTCAGTCCCAAGACAACAAAAACCCCGATAATCTATATATTTTTTAATTAATTAATTTAATGAATTATTATTCATTTTCACATTATTACATTCTAGAAAATCAGAAAAATACTCATGATTTTCCAGGATTTTTCTCATCTATGTGACCTCCTTTGTTTTTAATTACCGCTTTACAGAGTTTCTGCATTTTGTCCAGTAGATTCTTCAGAGTTTCTTCGGTTATTTTAACCCATTCTGCTTGTAAAAGTTCCCACAAGTGATTTTCTGATGTTAGATTGAGTTTTCGAACACACCCGTCCAAATAGTCCCACAGCAATTCGATGGGTTCAAGTCAGGTGATTGTGTAGGCCAAGTCATCACTTCCAGGACGTCATCGGATTTCCATTGGTCCAAAAGTTCTCTAATTTGTTTAGCAGAATATTTGGGGTCGTTGTCATGCTGAAAAATACATTTTCATTGAAAAATATCTCTTCTAAAAGGAAACATTTGAGTTAGCAAAATTTCTTGATACTGTTCTTTTCGCATGATTCCTTCTATCCTAAAGATTTTTTCAACTTTACCGTTGCCAAAACAACCCCAAACCATTAGTGAACCTCCACCAAGTTTTACTGTAGGCAACTGACAGGCTTCCAACATCCTCTCTCCAGCTGACCGCCGCACCTAAACTCGTCGATTTGATCCGGAAATTTCGAATTTAGATTCGTCGCTCCAAAGGACGGAATTCCATTTTTCTGATGTCCAATGTTCTCGGGCCCATTTTAATCGTTTACGTTTATTTACTTGCCTAAGAAGTGGTTACATCACTGCGACTCTCCCGTGTAGTCAATCTTCTGCTAACCTGTTCTTCACGGTTGTCACGCTGACAGGGATGGACCGCTCCAGGTTTACTTGAGCTATGATTTCTGGTGCGGTTAGGCGGCGATTACGTCTGCTGGACATTGTTATAGCTCTGTCTTCAGCGCGAGTTGTTTTTCGAACGTTTTTGGTTGGGAATTCCATGTCCCGCAGAAAATTTTTTTACGATGTAGTTCATCGTTTTCCTTGGCATCCGCATATCACACGCGATTTGTCGACTCGAGTGACCATTTTTATGTCTCGCAATTATCAGAGCCCGATTTTCAAAGGATACTTTTTTCGTTTGTGGCATTTTCACAAAACAGTTGAACCTGTATCCGTGACAAAGTATTGTTTGCGAATGGTTAATTTCCAAAAGAACAATGGTTTTTATAGCATAGTTTTTATCATAAAATGTCACTAGGAATCTCCATAATCCCCAGAAACTTGAAATAAGTTCTTACTTCAACTGGAATTCCCAGAAATCGCCGCAAAACGATTATCATGCAAAACTTGAAAATTTGTTCTAATTGGTTTTTAATTTGTGAATTCATCAAAAGGCTTACCTAAACAGTTTTATGATGGACACATTAAATTTACCTAATATAATAAAAGAGGTTAATTAGGTATTAAATTTTGGCAGTTACATTGAATTTTTAGGTGGGCAAATACTTTCTGACGGTAGTGTATGTAGGTATTATGAAACACTGCTGTTAAATAAGATCATTGAACTCGTCAGCCAACTTAGGTCAAGAGGCATTCTCAACACCCCTGTTGAAGCAGGAGAGATTTAAGTAGCATACGACTAAGAGTGCGGGTAGCCAACGAACCTAGCAACATCCTGTGTGTACTGCCGTAAACAAAATTTTATCTTACCTTCGTTGTTGTAGGCGAATAAGGTACTAATTTAGTGCATACCATAAACATCCAGTATTGATATTGGTATTCTATTTTTACAATTAATGCTATACATTTAGTATCCTATTCGCTTGCATGAAGTTTTAAAAATGAAAAAGCTGAGTGCGCGATAGAAGTCGGGTTTGTTAACTTCAGGGCAAAAATGCACGAGGAAGGACATTTGAAAGTCGTGTTCGGAAAAGTGGTAGTGTAATCGGAAGTACTTCTGACGCCGTTTTGTGACTGTAGACAAAACGTGGATCCACCATTAAAACCCGGAGGCAAAACGATGGTCAAAAGAGTGGATTGGCGAAGGTAAAAGTATGCCGAAAAAATCGTTTTCAGTACACTTTTATCTGCCCAACAAGTATTTTTTGGGACTCTCAGTGTATCATCATGATTATCTATTTGGAACAGTGACTGGCCCTTACTAAACAATGTTATTGAACCGTTTGCATACTGAGTTGAAGCAGAAGCGACCAAGATTAGCCCGCAAAAAGTGCTCTTTCACCAGGATAATGCGCCTGCTCACACATCAACCGTTGCAGTGGCGAAAGTGCACAAGCTGGTCTTCGAAATAGTTGTCCACCAACCCTATTTACCAGATTTGACCCTAAGTGACTTTTTGTTTCCTAATCTCAAAAATTTATTTGGGTAAAAGAAATTTTCATCTACTGAAGAAGTTATCTATGTTGTGTTTATTACAAAGCTATTCGATCCACTCTCTTAGATATAATTATTAACACCTGTTTTACAGAAAAAAAGTACATTGCAACGAAACTAATGTAACATATATTCGAGTGTAGTATATTTAGCTTTCCTGTTTCAGTCTATTTTATTAAAAATATGTTCCCCAATCTATGTTAAACTTTAATTAAACGAACGCCAAACACTGTCGACATGAATAAGTTATAATTTATGGGCATGTTCGAAGCATTAGTTGCGGTTGGTTGGGTATTATGTTGTATAGTAATATAGCCAGTGAAGACCTCTGAACTCTATTGTTGTGTGGCTTTACACGATCTGTTTATAAGCGTGGTCGAGGAGTCGGTTATCACGAAGACTTAATTTTAATAATTTCCGTCGTGATTGTATTTTCTTCATTTTATTTTATGCATATTCTTCATTATGTTAATAATCGAGAATTTTTAGACTAATAACTCAGGCCAACGATAAAAAAACTTTTTTAATAATTTTACCTGATTCCTATGTTTTTGAGTGTGCTGAGTCCGAAAATAATAATTAAAAAATCGTAACACCCACCAATTTTTCACATTTTAATATTCAAAATATGAAAAGTTTATTTTTTATCATTCGAATGTTATTAGGTTGGCAATAAAATCAGAATTTTATAAGGTTGGCAGTAAAATCAAATGTGATCAGGTTGGCAGTTCCCATAAATGTCACAGCTGTTTGTTTTCTTCCAGTTAATATAACGTCGCATTGCACTGTTTAACCCATGTGCTTTAATTCACACTCAAAGTATGGCTAATCGTGGTTGTAAAAACTCTCCCAACACTTTTTGTTATATATATATATGTGGTGAGCTTGTAGTTAAAAACATCAAAGAAACATTACTGAGTTTGTAAAAAAGTATAAGTATATATATTTTGGTGTAGAAATCGGTAATCAAGAAAAATGTTGGGCTCCTCACAAAGTATGTTTGTGTCGAGGATCTTAGGACATGGTATAAGAAAGAAAAGAAAGCTTTTAGCTTTGCAGTACGCATGGTATGGAGAGGGCAAGAAAATCTTTCAATCATATAAATCCAAAAATAAGAAAGTAATTATCTATCCTAACTTTACTTCAGCTAATCTGCCGGTAGGACATTGACCGGGACTTCCTGTCCCTGAACCACCTCAGTTTATTGATGACGTTTTAAAGTCCAGTCCCGAATTTAATGAAAGTCGACCGGATGATGTTGAGTTTCAGTGTTCTCTAGAAAATTTAAAACCACAGTTGTTTACACAAGCTGAGTTAAATGATTTAGTGAGAGATTTGGGTTTGACTAACGGAAAAGCAGAATTGCTTGGTTCTAGGCTGAAAGAAAAACATTTATTGAAATTTGGAACATCTATTTACCATAATAGAATAAGAGATCAACAGTTTGCCCAGTTTTTCAAGCAGGAACAGGATTTGGTTTACTGCCATGATATTGGTAGTCTAATGAACGAATTTTGCATTGAGTACAAGAAGAAAGATCGGAGGGTTTTTATAGACTCATCAAAAACTAGTTTAAAAGGTTTTTGTTACACAACGGAAAAACTTATGCTTCACTGTCTGTTGCTCGTTCAGTCCATATAAAGGAAACTTACGAAAATCTTAACATGATTTTACAGAAAGTTAACTATCCAGCTCACGATCGGATGCTATGTGGAGATTTAAAAGTTGTCTCCATGATCCTTGGTCAACAAAAGGGATTTACAAAGTTTCCATGTTTTATATGTGAGTGAGACAGCAGAGCAAGGGATCAACATTGGTCCAAAAAACAATGGCCCGTAAAAAAAACACCTGGCAAGAAGAACATTTGCATAAAACTTTAGTAGACCCAAAAACCAAAACTACACATCAAGTTAGGCTTAATGAAACAATTTCTGAAAGCCTTGCCTAAAGATGGTGAATGTTTTAAATATTTGTGTAAAAGATTTCCTCGTTTATCAGAAGCCAAACTGAAAGAAGGGGTTTAGTTGGGCCTGATATTGGTAAAATGATGTTCGATTCCAACTTTGAAGCAAGGATGATTACAAAGGAACAGGAGGCTTGGATATCATTTAAAGAAGTTGTGATTAACTTTTTGGGCAATGTGAAAGACCCTAACTATGAACTTATCGTAGCTAATATGATAGACAAGTTCAAAAATCTGGGTTGTCTGATGAGCCTTTAAGTCCACTTCTTGGACAACCATCTTGACTTTTTTCGTAAAAATTTAGGCGATGTGAGTGAAGAGCAGGGGAAACGGTTCCATTAGGACATAAAGGAGATGGAGAAACGGTACCAGGGACGGTGGAATATCAACATGATGGATGATTACTGTTGATCACTTCATAGAGAACAACAAAATGCATCACATCGGAGAAAAAGCTATACAAGAACCTTCACAGAGAAAAGGGAAAGGAAATACAAAAAAATAAGCACCTAAAATATTCGCATTGAAGTGAAATATGTTATCGTGAGTAAAAATTGTAGCCTAATCAAATAAGAGTACGGTTTAAGTTTTTATTTTTTATGCATCAAATTTTCCCTATTTTGAAATTTAATCAATGTCATATTGTGAGAGAACTGTGGGTGATACAAAAAAACTGATACCAGATACGGTTTCAGCACCCAAAAATACATAACATAGTTTAAAAGTTTTTATAAATATTTTTTTTGTTGGCCTGTATAATCAACAAACTAGGAAAATGTAAACTTTTCTATTCACCCAATTGGTGTTTAGAAAAATTTCAATTTTCATTTGGCAGTAGCTATCACAAATGCGTCTATTGAATATCAGACCCTATCCCTGAGATTCACTGGAACATTTCATGAAATAATACTTCTTTGGGCGTCAGTCTTTTATTAGTCGGCCAACTTCCGGTAAATTTACTCAACTGTTAAATCTCGGTCTTCAGCTAGACTTGTAACAGTGGAGAAACTGTAATCTGAGAATCAATGCGAAAGTCAGCTGCTGTTGACTGCTTATCATGTACAGTCTGTCAAGTAAGAACGTGACCGCTCATATTCTTGAAAAAAATGTGTTTCGAGAAAATTTTTTTGCCATCAGTGTATTCTTTGGTGTGCTAACAACGGCACAATTACTTTAGTAAGTTGTCCAATTGCCTCCTGCATCGGCATTCTGCCGACGAGATTTTCTGCATACTCTGGAAATTTCTCGTTTGGCCTCTTGTAAAGAGAAAGCTCAGAGTCTTTCCTCTGAGCTTTCTCTTTACAAGAGGCCAAACGTTTTCAATAGGATTGGCGTCCGGCGATTGTGAGGGTCACTCTAGTATCTTATCATGGGCCCAAGCGAGCCTCTTCGCGACGTGATTTTCGCCCAACCAAGGTTTCTTCAATGTGCTTCGGATTTTGACATCATGAGCACGAAGATGTTGTCGAATGGTCTCATGGGACACATTCAAACCCGATTTTCATAATTTTGCCACTCCTTGATGTAACGTCAATTTCAGGTCCCGTGAAAACAAAGACGCGATTCGTTTTTCGACTTTCAAAGTGACTTTGCCTACCGAATTATGTTTTGGCAAGTTATCGACATTTTTCATCTCGGTAAAATGATTTAGCTACTTCTGCACAAACCACACCGCCTTTGGTTGGGAATGAATTGGGAATGAAGAAAGACTCCCTCAAACCGATGTGCAAACAAGTGACTCATACTTAATTTCGACGAAAGTTCGGAATCGATTGATACTTTTACTAAACTGCGTCGTAGACAAAGTTTCTTTTTACCGATTTTTTGTTGAATCGCTAAAATCGCATTTACCAAAAACGAATTATCGCACTTGCTTGACAGACTGTATGTTCCTCGAAAAGTAAATGAGACAGGAGAAAGAAGGATTCAAAGCGAGGGAAGTAACATCACCGTTGCCTGTCTCTTGTTCAACAGAAGTAAAACTCAAGAAGAAAGTAATACCCTTATAGGCAAAGCGAAGGGGTGAAGAAGTTGACAGTATATATGTCTTGGTGATTAGAATTTAAACAAAGTACGATAAATAGTGAAGTGACTGGAGACGTTAAAGGACTGCGATCCCGTTAATCATAGTGAGCGATAAAGCTAACTGACGATGGCTGATCGTAACGCGAACCGACGATGGTAACCGATAATAGCACTGAAAAACTAAAGACGATGCTCTACGGTTCTAATATTAACAGAAAAGGAGGACGGACTGGATGGAAGATAGTACAGTTTTAATTCACACAGATTTGAAGGTTAAGAAAGGTCCTGTAGATAAGGGTCAATATTTCAATAAGCGGCATAAATATGTACCTCCTTTTACTATCTCCGTACTTCTATGGAAGAGAAAGAGATACAAAACCTGCCACTATTTCTAAAGAAAACGAGATCAAAATCATCACTCTTTTTTGAAATAATGATAAGATGGCTGTTTAAATCGCATTTGAAATAACTGCCATTAGAAATTATTATACCAGGTCTACAAGTATGAAATGCGGATTTCAGACAATAGATGGTGCACCAATGCAGTTTGTGCTATAAAGATTTGACACTGCGCCATTTTGTTGTGTCATCAACAAGTTTCAGACGCGTACGAGTTATAAATTGGAAGAGTGTGTGCATAGTGTTGTGTTGTTGTGTTCAATATGTCGAAATTTATACCGAATAAAGAGCATTCGCGGACAGCATTAATTTTTTGTTTTCATTTGAAGAAAACTGCTGTTGAATCATACCGATTACTTCGAGAAGCTTATGGTGAACATGCTCCATCGCAAGATACGTATGAGCGATGGTTTCGGCGTTTCAAAAGTGGTGACTTCGATGTTGCAGACAAGGAAGTGGAAAACCGCTAAAAAAATACGAAGATGTGGAATTACAAGCACTGTTGGACGAAGATGCTTCACAAACACAAAAATAACTCGCCGAGCAATTGGACGTTAGTCAACAAGCTGTTTCCAATCGGCTACGAGAGATGGGAAAAATTCAGAAGACCGGTAGATGGGTACCACATGAGCTGAACGACAGGCAAATGGACAAGCGCAAAAACATGTGGACATTGTGCTCGTTTGGTACAAAAGTCGTTTTTTGCATCGTATAGTTACAGGGGATAGAAAGTGGATTTATTTTGAGAATCCCAAGCGCAAAAAATCATGGGTAGACCCAGACGCACCATCCACATCGACCGCAAGACCGAATCGCTTTGGCAGAAAGACGATGCTCTGTGTTTGGTAAGACTAGAGGGGCGTGGTCTATTATGGGCTGTTAAACCCTGGGGAAACGGTTAATACTAAACGTTACCAATAACAATTGGCCGATTTGAACCGTTCGCTGCTTGAAAAAGGCTAGAATACCGAAAAAGGCAACACAAGTCATTTTTCTTCATGACAATGCTCCATCACATACGGCAAAACCAGTTCGCGACACGTTGGAAGCACTCAGCTGGGAAGTTCTACCCCATGCGGCTTACTCACCAGACTTGGCTCCTTCCGATTACCACTTGTTTGCATCGATGGGTCACGCACTTGCTGAGCAGCGCTTTGGTTCGTACGAAGATGTGAACAATGGCTCAATGAATGGTTCGCAGCAAAAGGGGAAGATTATTACTGGCGTGATATTCACAAATTGCCCGAAAGATGGGAAAAATGTATAACAAGCGATGGAGCATACTTTGAATAAAGCACTTTTTATCATTCTTCCGAATTTAACATGTTTTTTTAGAAAAAAAATCCGCACTTCATACTTGACACCTGGTAACTCTTAGGCACTAGAATATGAAGAATGCTCTTTCAGTTTAATCCTAAAAACATGAAGACTCAGCTGACCAAGGTCTTCGCGGCGTTTATTCTATGTTACCTGGTAAAATGATGTAAAAAAAACAAGATATTTCTAGGCAGGTGTCACCACTACACCAACTTAAACTTAATTTTTTCATTTGTCGCGTATTTCGCTAAGTATGTTAGCATCATCAAGAGAGAGGATTGAGTCAGTCGTCGGTAACATAATTACTAAAACGCGCCTCTAGTGTAAAAATAAAGTATTTGGTTTAGTCGCGATAACTATGGTGTAGTGTTATTGTGCCAAAGATTCCAAAATCTCAACATAGTAATAAGCATGTCAGTCGGATGAGTCATACTGTAACTTCGATTTGCGTCGTTTAAATTACAGTATCAGTATCTAGCTTTGACACCCTTAAGGAAATAATCTTAATCTAATTTAGAATCTTTTTGTATAATTGGCTTTAGTCTTGTGCTAACCTTGCCCTTTTACATTATCTAATAAATAATTGAACTAGCTACAATTTGTTTAAGACTAGGTTTCCTGCTTCAGAGCTTAATTAGATTAAATGGTAAATATTATATTATAAGGCAGCTCTGTATTTTAGTATATTGGTTTTCTATAGCAGTAACTGGAGATCAGGGACTCAGTTTAAGGGGAAAGAGGCGTGTTCCCACATTAAGCGACTTATAAACCAACTGTTAATATAAAGTAACATAAAACATAAATTTCAAATTTGTTTTGTTGGCATTGTTTGAAATTTTGGAATATTTAATCCATTTTTTTCTTTATGGGTCAAGGCACACGTGCTACAGAGAAGTCCCTAAAGCGCTCCAGGAGCGGCATGTGTCCGGAAAAAGCGATTCACGTTGTTCTTGAATCGCTGTAAATTGTACTCGGTGGGAAATACAACCCTGGGCAAATTATTCCAAAGGGTTGATGCTCTCCATATAAAAGACTGTTTAAAAAGCGTTGCACGCGGAGTAACAAGCTGAACTTCATACGGATATGAAGTATTAGCGCGACGTGTATTTCTAACATGCACCGCCCTGGGAGGAATTAAGCGGGCTACATCCTTCGAATACTTTCCGTGAAAATACTTGTAGAACAGAGTCAAGTCGCCAACCGTTCTTCGATGTTCCAGCGAATCAAGGCCGGCCGTCAGTTCCGGGTCTCCAATCAAACGAACAGCTCTTCTATGAACAGAATCCAACAAATGCAGTGTGTGTTTGGGAGCGGAGCCCCAAACATGGGAGCAGAGCCCTAAATATGGAGCAGTATCCCATAGTTGGTCAAATTTGAGCTTTGTAAAGAATTAACAGTTGTTGTGGTGTGTAAAGCTTTCTGGTTCGTAATAATATTCCTAACTTTTGAGAAGCTCTCCTTGCTATGCCTGCAACATGTTCATGCCAGGACATATTTGCTCCCAAATTTACGCCCAACAAATTGAGTGACGATGCTAGGGGAATGCACTGCCCCGACATGACTATGTCGGGTTCAGCAACGTTAACTTTTTTAGAAAAAAGTGCCGTCTGGGTTTTTGTAGCGTTAAATTCCACTTGGTTACTGTCACTTCAAGATAGAATTTCTTTCAGGTCTTTGTTACGTTGAACGACGTCCCGGTGTCTGCGAACATTCGCCTGACTAGCCGATGTCCGAGCGTTCAAAGTGAATGAAGAGATAAACGTACTGTCACCTGCAAAGCTGTAAATTGGATTCCCGGTCTTTTCCAGCAGATCGTTAATGTAAATGAGAAAGAGAGTAGGAGACAGTATGGAGCCTTGGGGCACACCGGCGTTGATAATGAAAGTGTTAGAAAGAAATCCGTCGACCTCCACTCGTAAAGAACGCTCTCTGAGGAAACATGAGAGCCACAAACAGAACTGTTCAGACATACCATAAGAGCATAGCTTAGGCTACAGCCCATCGTGTCAAACACGGTCGAATGCCTTGGAAATGTCAAAAGTAACCGCTCGAGATTAACAAATTAAAGAATAAAATACTTATTCATGTACTTCTTGGTACAAAAAGCTTAGGTTAGTTTAGGTTGAATGTACCGTGGACAATAGACAGGGTGTCCCAGTATTCCGTGTACATAGAGTTTCTGTGGATTTCTAGGATAAAAATATGACCATTTAACCCAATTTACCTTAGTCCAAAATTTCCTAATTTTTGAGACACAGAGCGTCAAAGTTATACTTTTATTTTAGTTTTCCTCAAGTAGCTTTCTTCTAATTGGTGTGAAATCGAAATCAGCTCACAGTTTTTGTTGTAAATTGTAGGGGTCTCCACTTATTGAACTGTGTATACTTTTAAATTGTCATAACTTTTTTTATACCACTCTGTATGATATTTTAAATATTCGTATTTTTCGCCTTCTTCTGTCTAAAAAAGCTCCCTTGGTAAATGTTGCTCCGAGCAACAGTTTCTGAGATAATAGGATGTTTGTTTCCATTTTTTAATTCCATTACAAGTTCGCAAATGCGTTCCTTGACACTTCATCTAGGCTTAGGACAGGTCCAAAAGAATAGTCTTTCAAATTTGGAGCATTCTTAAAGGCAAACAGGCTAACAACAATTTAGAGACCAACGGGCCAACAACAGTAAGAATGTAAAAAACAACTGGCTAAGGGCATAAAAGATTACCCACAAACTGATAAATTCGAAAAAGGTTTAATGGCTCAACTAAGGAAGTATTGGTTTTACAATAAATATTCAATATGGCCGCCACCTTCGTTAATGCATAAATTAATACGTCGCAGGAAATTTAAATGTACTCTTCTTAAAATGTTTTCATCTCGTAAAGCGTTAGCAGCACTTTGAATCCTGTTCCACAATTGTTCAATGTTGTCAATTTGAACTTGGTAAACTTTCGATTTCAACGCACCTAAATGGAAAAACTCGCATGGATTTAAATCTGGGTAACGAGGTGGTCAGTGTATAGGAGCATTTTCATCTCTTCCGATCCATTTGTCTGGGTAACTCTGGTTCAAAAAAAATTCTGACATTACGCGCAAAATGAGGCTGTGCACCATCGTGCATGAAATACATGTCGCGACCTAAATTAATGGGTAAGTTTTCCAATAATTCAGGAATAGTTTCACGGATGAAATTCAAGTAAATGTCACCATCAAGTCGATCTGGTAATCTAAACGGCCCGATTAAATAGTTCGCGACAAATCCCATCCAAACATTAACATCGAATTCGCGTTGAAACTATTGTTACACAGCATGTGGGTTTTCTTCAACGTAAACATGATTATTATGCATATTTGTTATACTACGTCGAGTGAAGTGTGCTTCGTCTATAAACAGGATTTAAGTGTGAAAAGCCGGAACAGTCGTTGTGCGTGCTAGAATAATTTGTGAAAAATGCAAACGGGATCTAAGATCTGGAGGTAAGAGTTTCTGTACAGACTGTGTATGAAAGGGGTGAATAATTTGTTGTCTAATGATCCAGTTAGTTACACTTTTTGATATTTCCGTTTGGCGTTCAATTAAACGAGTGTTGATTCCAGAATTATCGTGTATAATTTCAAGGATTTCCTCTTCAACATCTGGTGCTCTAGCTTGTGAAGGTCGCCCAGTATTATTCCTGATCGGCTTAAATTTTCAAATTTCTCGAAATTGCCTCTCAATATTGGCAAAAGTCTGATGGTTAGGAGTCCGATGATGTGGAAATCTTTCGTGATATACGCGAGCACTTTTGCGACCTTTACAAAAACCAAACACTAAAATCATATCAGTTTGCTCAACAAAAGTGCACTCCATAATAATCTAGATTTTAAACACTGTTGAGCTTGAGAAAGGATTAATTCTCGTTAATACTCGAAAAACTTGTTTGATATCTGTCAAAAATTACTTTTTGTCAGTATTACTTCATGCCAGTTAAGTCATAGAACATATGATATCTTACATCATTACCAGAGTGATTTTTGAGCGTTGCCAAGTAACTGTACAATGTGATGAAACGTGTGAAGGAACGCATTTGCGAATTTGACGTTGGAATTAAAAAATGGAAACAAACATCCTACTATCTCAGAAATTGTCTCTCGAAGCAACATTTACCAAGTGAGCTTTTTAGACAGGAGAAGGCAGATACTACGAATATCAAATTAAAAAGATCGTACAGGGTGGTATGAAAAAATTATGACAATTTAAAATTATACACAGTGTAATAAGTGGCGCCCTCTGCAATTTACAACAAAAGTGGGAGCTGATTTCGATTTCTCATCTTAGAAAATCCCTTAACACCGAATTTTGTTCAAATAGTACAATTATTAAGAAAGCTACTTAAGAAAAACTAAAATAAAAGTATAACTTTGACTCCCTGTATCTCAAAAATTACGAATTTTTGGACTAAGGTAAGTTGAGTTAAATGTTCATATTTTCATCTTAGAAATCCACAGTAACTCTGTGTACACGAAATACTAGAACACCCTGTAGAATGAGTATAATACATAAGCATTTAGGCTTTAAATCTTTAAATTTTATTAATCGGTAAATAATACTTAATAAGTACAAGTTACATCAAGTATTAGTATGAGCTCATCCATTCTTTTCAATAGTTATGCTCCATAATATCGAGCTCTTTTTAAGGTTTCGTACGAAACACTTATGGGATCACTTCGGTATCCGTCTGTCACACCCAGTTTTCTCCAAAACTATTTGATATAGAAAGTTGAATTTTGGCAGGAATATAGGAATTGGTGGCCTAATCAGAGCCGTATAGTTTTAAAAGTTAAATTTTGACTTAAGGGGTTAGTTTTGGAGGGTGAAATAAGTAGCTAAAAAAAATTTTTACCAAGTCAAGTGGGGTGTCAAATGAAAGCTTGTGAAAATACGAGTTAAAAAATATATGCAATGTAATACTGTCACACACTTTTCTATGTATTATTTTTTGAAAAAAATGGCCAAATATCCCCGTCCTCTCCTAAAACTTCTGGAATATTCTTCAAAGTGTAGATTAAGCGAAAATTATCACAAGATACGTTTGATAAGTTATCTGGTATACAAAACACTATGAAAACTATGATCCTTGACATTATAGTGAAAATTTTATTGACATACTTTTCAGTATACACATGAATGGGTACCGAGATAAAATAATTTTATTTCATTTATTTATAAATAAACAAATATTTAGGTAATAAATATACATAAAGGAACTTTTTAAAGATGTATGACCAGAGTTTTCCACAACCAACTCAAACAGTGCCCCCCAATGACTAAGGATGACATTCTTAATTCAATAAACGATATAAAAATGGACGTGCACCAGATCGGGACGAAATCTATACTGAAGTCTTAAAACTGCTTAGTGACTGTGAAGAATTTCTTAATCTTTTGGTAAGGCTTTTTAATATAATCCACGACTCTGGTAAAATACGTCAGAAATGGCTAACCTCTACTTTCATGCCTATACCCAAGAAAGGAACATCCATCGACGACTATCGATTGATTAGTTTAATAAATAACATCACTAAGATTTTCTTTCACGAATATATCGTGAATGCGAATCTGACATATCTGAAACCCAGTTTGATTTCCGTGACTCCCTCGGCACTAGAGAAGCACTATTTTCTAAGTACTCGTTCAGAAATGTAGAGACATCAGCCATGACATTTTCATCTGTTTTATCGACTTCTTCAAGGCCTTTGATAACGTCCATCACGCTAAACTTATTGAAACACTTAGATCGACTGAAATAGATGAGAAAGACATAAGAATAATTTGTAACCTTTACTAGAAAACAACGGGCTGTGATAAAAGTGGACGGTAGTACATCCAATGAGATCGAGATTTGTCGAGGAATACGTCAGGGATGCGTTCTCTCTCCAACCTTATTTAATATATACTCTGAACAAATATTTCAGGAGGCGTTAACTGGATAGAGTGGCATAAAGCTCAATGGCAAATATATCAATAATATCAGATCTGCAGACGAGACTGATATTGTGGCTGTTACTTTCGAAAACTTACAAAACATAGTTGCAAGAATCCATAAATATTCACAACAATATGGCCTTAGTCTAAATGTTTACAAAACCAAATACATGGTAATGTCCAAAAAACCACACACCGAACCGAGACTCCTAACAGTAGAAGGCAGGAGAGTTGAGAGAGTACCGACGTTTAATTATTTGGGTACGGCCATCTACGATACATGGGATTACGGGGCTGAAATTAAATGCCGAATTGAAAATTTCATTTCATTCCTTCAGATAAGAGAATTTTTCGTTGCCAGAAATCTTAGTCTATCACTAAAAATCCGAATGTTGGAGTGTTACGTATTCTCTGTTTTACTGTATGGGGCTGAAGCGTGGACAGTCAATGAAACTATACTAAAAAGAGTTAACGCTTTTGAAATGTGGCTGTCCCGTCTCATACTGAAACTTTCCTTGACACAACATACAACAAATGAAGATGTCCTCGGGAGAATGCGTAGAGATCTAAGATTGTTCCCTACCTTGAAAAAACGCAGACTAGAATACCTGGATCGTATTATGAGGCATGAACAATATTGACTGTTGCAGCTCATACTCCAAGGGAAACTTTAGGCAAAGAGTAGTCTAGGTAGACGACGTAATTCTTGGATGAAGAATTTCGTTGACTGGTTCGGACTCAACTCAGTTGAACTCTTCTGCATAGCCGTAAATAAAGTGAGAATCGCTGTGATAATCACCAATCTCCAGAACGGATGAGGCACATTGAGAATAAGAAGTAAATATTTGTTTTACACGTTTATTGCTAGATTCTCGATTGAGCTAGATAGATTTATTGGCTATTAGGTAGCTAAGAGGCTATAACTATTAGATATTATTGACTAAAAAAAAAACATAAATATACATATTGGATCTTAATACATATATACATGCCAGGAACTTAATTAACTTAGCCTATTTTATTTTAAAAGCAATCACGGCACGGAACACCAATTGCGCAAATGCGACTTTTTTTTTCATTTTTAATTTTAGTTGTATCCTTCATCAAAACATCACACATTGACGCTGTTTTTTTCTTTCTTAGTTTTATAAATCATATAAATTGGTTTGGGCTCTTCCATTCTTGGAAGCTTAAGAGAACGACACGATAATAGCGTCACTAAACATGTTCAACCTTTTTGGGCCATACTTTTGTCTGAATTAGCTGGAAAATAAGGAATCGTTTAGAGAGTATAGAGGACCCAGTGCGGAAATCACAGTGGAAACGACCATCACAGTAACATTCGCAATAAATTTATTTCTCTATTTGTCTTCCAGGGTTTTCCTTCATTTGAATTAGGAAATTGCGCACAAAAAGTATAAACAGTATAAACAAAATGGGTTTATTCACCTCATACCAAGAGTTTTCTTTATTGCGTGATAGATGTAAACGTCTTCAATCAGCTTGCTATAAAGAATATTTGTCTAGAGTTGACAATAACTTAAGAGTCAACCTTGCGTTTTTTTTTAGGGACGCGTTAACAATTCCAGAAGATGTACTTCTTATCCACATAGCATGTTTTTGATAGATTCACTTGCTAATGATGGCAATGGCATCGTGGATTTGTTCGCGCGTCATTTTTCGGCTAGTTATGTGAGAGAGAACTATGACTTTTCAGCCTGTAATATTGATAACGTACTGGATGTGAATGTTGTGAGGGCTCATTGACCGAAGTATTTGAAGGCATTAATCAGCTTAAGATGAGTTATTCTCATTGCCCAGATGGGATTCCATCAGCATTCCTGAGACAATGTGTGTTTTCCCTGAGCAGACCACTACACTATATCTTCTGTTTGTCGTTGGACTCCTGCGTTTTTCCGCAATATTGGAAGACTAGCTTTTTGACACCCATTTATAAATCGGGAAATCGTGAGGATATAACCAATTACAGGAGTATTTGTATTCAGTCGGCTATACTGAAGCTCTTTGATAAGCTTATCCCGGATCAACTTTCATGGATTTGTACGAACTTTGTGAGATACGAGCAGCACGGCTTTTCTCGGGGAAAATCCACAGTCACAAACTTACTAAGTTACAAGCAGTATCTGTTGGGCGCGTTTGAGAAAGGTATGCAGGTTGATGCTGTATACACTGATTTCTCGAAGGCGTTTGACAGGGTTAATCATGAGCTTTTGGTGGAAAAGCTTCGAGCCCTGGAATTCGGCACGAGTGTGACTAGGTGAATCAAGAGTTTTTTGACTGAACGTAGCCAGTGTATACGTATATTAAATCACATTTCAAGAAACATATCGGTATGTTCAGGTGTCCCGCAGGGTTCACACTGTGGGCCTCTCCATTTTAATTTGTTCATTAATGATATTGGTGAGATGTTCAACCATTCTGAATATCTTTTATTTGCGGATGACCTCAAATTGTACAGAGGAATAGAAAGTGTAAATAATGTTACGCGTCTGCAGGAAGATCTGAATCGACTCTATCACTGGTCAGAAAGAAATGGCTTAAGTCTAAATGTTAAAAAGTGTTTCTGCATTTCCTTTGGTAGGAAGCGGAATGTTGAACGTCATTGGTATAGTTTGAACGGCGCCCTGCTTGAGTCGGTGTCGGAGATTCGTGATTTGGGTATGCTTCTGGATAGTCAACTTAATTTTCGTGGCCATATTAATAATATTCTGAGACTGGGTCTCAGAAATCTTGGTTTTGTCACCAGATATAGTAAGCAATTGTCGGCTAGCACGTTTAGAGTGTTGTATTTTTCAATGGTCCGCTCTGGTTTGGAGTATGCTTCGGTAATGTGGTCACCATCTTACCAGTGCCATATTGCTGAGATTGAGTCAGTGCAGTGTAGATTTCTACGAACTTTAGCTTTTAAAGCTGGAATAAATATTTATAAGGTTGCAAGTTTTCATATTGACTATGGGGTGATTATGAACGCTTTTGGTGTGGCTACTTTGGAGAAACGTAGGGATCTTGCAGATGTTTTATTCCTGTATAAACTCCTAAATGGTTTTATTTCCTGTCCACCACTTTTGGAGAGCGTCTAACTTAATACTATTCATAGGACTCGTGGTAGTGTACTGCTTAGTATTCCATTTCACAGTGCTAATTATGGCTATTACAGTCCTCTCACGAGAATGTGCCGATTATTTAATACGAGGCTGGTTTGAAAAGTCCGTGCAAAAATAAAAACTACTTATGTGTTTGGGGTAAACCTTTTTTATTTTTCGACATAGTCTCCTTTTAGGCTTATACACTTCGTCCAACGATGTTCTAGTTTGTTGATCCCTTCCGAATAATAGGATTTGTCCAAGTCTGCAAAATATCCATTAGTGTCTGCAATCACCTCTTCGTTTGAATAAAATCTTTGTCCCGCCAGCCATTTCTTCAAATTGGGGAACAAATAGTAGTCCGAGGGAGCCAAGTCTGGAGAATAGGGGGGATGTGAAACGAGTTGGAATCCTATTTCCATTAATTTTGCGACCACAACTGCTGAGGTGTGTGATGGTGCGTTGTCGTGATAGAAAAGGATGCGGGCGTTTTTCTTGCAGCTCGGTTTTCAAACGGTCCAATAACGATGAATAATATTCACCTGCAATAGTTTTTCCCTTTTCCAGATAGTCGATGAGGATTATCCCTTGCGAATCCCAAAAGACAGTCGCCATAACCTTTCCGGCCGAAGGAACGGTCTTCGCCTTTTTTGGTGCAGATTTCCCCTTGGTAACCCATTGTTTAGATTGTTGTTTGGTCTCAGGAGTATAGTAATGTATCCATGTTTCACCCACAGTGACGAAACGACGCTTAAAATCCTCCGGATTCTTCTGGAACAGCTGCAAACCATCCTTGCAACACTTCACACGATTCCGTTTTTGGTCAAGCGTGAGCAATCGCGGCACCCATCTTGCGGATAGCTTTCTCATGTCCAAATGTTTATGCAAAATATTATGTACCCGTTCAGTCGAGATGCCTACAGCACTAGCAATCTCACGCACCTTAACTCTTCTGTCATCCATCACCATATCATGGATTTGATCAATGATTTCTGGAGTCGTGACCTCCACAGGCCGTCCAGAACGTTCAGCGTCACTTGTGCCCATATGGCCAGTCCGAAAATTTTGAAACCACTTGTAAACTGTTCTAATCGAAGGTGCAGAGTCGCCATAATGTTTATCAAGCTTCTCTTTAGTCTCCTGAGACGTTTTGCCTTTCATAAAGTAATGTTTAATCACCACACGAAATTCTTTTTGTCCATTTCTTGAAAATCACTCGACTTCCTTGATTCACACGAATGCCAAACACCAAGAAATAGACCAATATGGCTGAAACTTGGTGTGCGTTCATTCAAGAGATGCTACTAACTAAACATGACCTCGATACGCGCCGGTGGTGCCATCTCTCGGACTTTGCACGGACTTTTCAAACCAGCCTCGTACATACATGATCCCTTCAGTTGTAGTGTTAGCGAATTTAAAACGCTTGTAAGCGCGATCGGGACTTGAGGTGTTAAACTGTTGTAATGCTTGTTTTTTTTTCTCCTTTTTCGCGTTATGAATTGTATATGTGCATTGTGTTTTAACATTATTTTGTTTTTATATTACTATTGTAATTTTGTTTTTATATTACTATTGTAATTGGCCTGTCCGTTAAAATAAAATAAATAAATAAATAAATTTTAAAACTTGAAAGGAACAGCGGGATAAACCAAGAGAAAACATGTGATTAAACAAAAAATGATTTTTACATTTCATCTGATAGAATAAGAGTACTGAGCTTTTAAGGCACGCAAGTAGGAAAAATTGCAAAAAAAAAATAACTAAAGGCGTTAACGGGATAAACACTTTCTAAAGAGATAACTTTTTAAATTCACTTTCTTCCATTATTTCTTTGTTGACTCGTTTTATTTCTCTACTACATGTCGTTTAAATACTTTCACAATAACTACTTTTGACATAATTTTCATAAATATAATAAAGTAAAATATGTAACGAACTTATTAGAATATTAAAATCCTATAAACGAAGTATTATAATAAGCACGTCATTAATATTTTTGATTAATAGCCTCTTTACATCCCAAAAGCAAATAAAATACTTTATAAACTCAAAAACAATAATAAAACAAAAATATATCTTCACATATTTACCAACAGTATTTATATGTAGGTAAATAAATCGAAAGCTAATAGAATTCTTGCACGGAATAAAAATATTTATTTATAAATATTTATATATAAATTTTCGGTTTAAATGTTGGAAAATCTTTATTTTTCTGAAAGTACAGCGGAGCAGCATAAACATCGATGCCGAATACCTAAATTACCTGCGCTTTATTGATCATATTGGCATAATAGCCGACAATCTAGGTGATGCCCAACAAATGCGTACGGAATTGTAAATAATATTACCAAAAATTGGTTTAAATATTAAAGTTCATGAAACCAGGACCGGGAAATATGCCAGCGAAACTAATAAAAAGGCAGAAAATACTCTACATAATAGAATTAATAGGCTATCTAATAAATGTATCAGGACAAACATGATACCAGAACAATGGAAAATAGCCTATCTCACGCCAATTTTTTAAAATGGTGACAAAAAATTCCAAACAACTATAGAGGCTTATGTATGAATAGCACTATTAGTGAATTGTTTAGTAAAATAGTTAAGTCTAGATTCGAAAATAAAGCTAAAAACATTATTAGCGAGGAACTAAGTGGCTTCACAGCAGGCAGATCATGTATAGATAATCAATTTACAGTACAACAACTTCTCGAAACGAGAACTGAAAAAGGGCTAGAAACACATTTAGCATTTATTGATTTGGGAAAAGCCTACGATTCAGTACCTCCCATTGAACTATGGAAAAAAAATGAAAACACTAGGAATAAATTGTAACACCATTAACTTAACTTAATAAAAACAATGTACTCCAAAAATAAAACCTATATAAAACAAGGCTCACAATTATCCAAGGCAATAGAAACAAGGGCTTAAGACAAGGATGCCCTTATCTCCAACACTATTCAATATATACTTAGAAGGCACATTACATGAGTGGAAAAGAAAAAGTAAAGGAATGGGAATACCAATAGGAGAGTGCCCCTTATACACTTTGAATATTGTGGACGACCAAATCATATTCGCACAAGATGCTTTTGACCTAGAATATATGCTTAGGAAACTATACGACTGCTATGAACTGAGTGGTCTAAAAATTAACAAAAAAAAAACGAATGTATGGCAAGAATTCGTCGGCAAAATTCAACATACTAATCAATGATCAAGATGAAATCGAACAGATAGAAGAATACAAATATCTAGGAACTTCTGTAACAACATACCTACCAAAAATTACATAGAATAGAACAAGGAAGGAAAGCTTTAGGTGCCTTAAACAGTATATGGTGGAGTAAAAATATTTCAAAAAATACACATTGGAAAATCTATCGTAAAATCCATTACATTGTGTGGATGCGAGATCTGGAGTTTAAATGCAGTAATGAAACGCAGAGTGAATGCCCTCGAAGTGGACTACCTTAGAAGAAGTATGGAGGTATCAAGAATAGAAAGGGTGCGTAACGAAGAAATAAGAAAAACAATGAAGGCACAAGGCACAATAACAGACAGAATAGAGATTAGAGGTTTAAAATGGTTTGGCCACCTCATGAGAATTGATGAAACCAGATGGCCTTATAAATTATTAAAATGGACAGCACCAGGGAACAAAAAACGCGGCAGACCAAGTAGATCATGGAATGAAGGAATACGTCAAGCCATGAACTCCAGAGATTTGACAGACGATATGACCGCGGATAGAGAAACTTTGACATAGAAAGTTGAAATTTGGCACTAATATAGGGAATTGATGGCCTCATCACAGCCATGTAGTTTTGAAAGTTTAATTTTGGGGGTGAAATCCGAAGTAAAAAAAAAGAATTCTACCAGGTCATCGAGTGGTGTGTCAAATGAAAGCTTGTAAAAACACGATTTCAAAAGTATATATATATATATATATATATATATATATATATATATATATATATATATATATAATGTAATATTTGCGCACACTTTCCTTTATATAATTTTTAAAAAATTGCGAAAAATCTCTGTTCCTCCCTTATCTCGAAAAGTACTGCTCAAAAAAAATTTCCAAAAAAATTCTGAAATATTCTCCACAGGGTGTAGATTGAATGAAAATTATCACGAGTGCATTACCTTTAATAGTTTATCTGCAAAAAAAAATTTGAAGGTCATCGATTTTCAGTAAAGATTTGTAAAAAGCTTCGTTGAAAACTCATTTGGGGTGTGTTTTGTACATTTTATACCGCCGTAATAAAAATTTTTATTTTAAGAGCAATCAACATACGGAACACTAATTGCGCAAGTCCGACTTGCACTTGGCCGGTTATTACTATTAATCTCGAGAAACAGAGATTTTCTCTGCTATTTATGTTTTTGTTAAAGCAGGTGATACTAAGGAGATTTTCCCATTTACTTTCATAAAACTATTTAGTTAGTCTTCATGAACTTCCGGCCATATCCAAGTTTACACTACCAGACGGGGAATTTAGAAAATTTACATTTTTATTTTAATGAAAATAAGATCGGGAGATATATAGCTGAACTTTCTCTCATTTATAGAATTAATTTTCGAAGTTTCCCGAGAACCTAAATTTCTATTATCGTTGAGAAATTTACATAAAACCCATTTAGAAAGACAATAGTTGATTACATGTCGTCGGAAGCCGTAACTAAATTTTGCGGCGCACACCGGGATCTGATTTAATTATTGCATTTATTAAAACAATACACTTTTATTTGTGCTTGCTTGGTAGAACGGTAAATATGAAATTTATGATGTATTGAGCTAATTCACAATATACCTGAAATATAAAACCAAGGTACTCAAAAGCAAGCAACAAAAAGAAAATACTTTAGTGCGTATGAAATTTACTAAAGAATAATTAATATTTTAACAAACCCGATTGCATTGCACGGTTAACTAACAAGAGTGTAACAAGTCATCATTGCACCAAGTTGCTATTATACAAGGTCTCGCCGAAAAAGTTTGATTTTAAAATATTTATATTGAAAGCAAATGATAAAGAAAAATAACCGGTCAAGTGCAAGGAGAACTTGCACAATTAGTGTTCCGTACATTGATTGTTTTTTTTTTATATCAGAAAAAGTATTAAAGGTAATGCACTCGTGATAATTTTCGTTCAATCTACACCCCGTGGAGAATATTCCGTAATTTTTTCAAAATTTTTTGATCAGTACTTCTCGAGATAAGGTGGGGGACAGCGATTTATCGCGCTTTTTTTAAAAATAATACAAAGAAAAGTGTGCGCAAGTATTATATTATATTATATTATATATATATATATATATATATATATATATATATATATATATATATATATATATATATATATATATATATATATATATATATAAGAAAGTGTAGAGATTTCGGGAAAGCGGTCTTGAATAAAATACTTATTTGTTGTTAAAGAAAAACTCTATATTTCGCTGATATTTTTTCAGCTTCATCTGGAGTTAAAAACTAAAAAATGACAAAGCAGTCTTTTGGTAAGTTTATCATATTAAAAAACGGAAAAACTCACCAACCAAAGTATTCCTCCATTGGAAGAGGTATCACAAAAATACATTCAATTTAAATATATATAACTAACAGAACTACGAACAGACAAGACGAAACAACATACTGTGGCTCTGGCTGCAATGACACTGTTGTTATTTATTGTGTTTATTTCTTCAGAAATCTGAACAGTGGTTCAGTATAGGAAAAGTTATTTTATGTTTGTTGCTAGTAAATTAACATGAAAAGAGATGGACGTGTGTTGATTGTTAGTAAATGGGATATGACTATTAATTGTGTGATGTTAAGTTATTTAAAATATTACAGTATAACACATGGGCTGAAAAGTCCCGGGCCTAACAAAGAAAACACGGTTTTTTTGGTTCAAAATTAGCTTTATTCATCAACGTATTCTCCATCAAGAGCAACGCAATCATTCCAGCGCCGCTCTAAACATTTCAATACCACTTTTGTAGAACGATTTATCTTTTGCCTCAAAATAGGCCTCAGTTTCAGCGATAACCTCTTCATTCGTGCGAAATTTCTTACCGGCGAGCATTTTTTTTCAGGTCTGCGAACAGCCAGTAGTCGCTGGGAGCCAGATCTGGCGAATACGGTGGATGTGGGAGCAATTCGAAGTTCAATTCATGTAGTTTTGCCATTGTTTTGATTGACTTGTGACACGGTGCGTTGTCTTGATGAAACAAAATTTTTTTCTTTGCCATATGCGGTCGTTTCTTTGCAATTTCGGCCTTCAAACGCTCCAATAACGCTATATAATATTCACTGTTGATGGTATTTCCTTTCTCAAGATAGTCGATGAATATTACACCACGCACATCCCAAAATACCGAGGCCATAACCTTTCCAGCCGATTGTTGTGCTTTCGGGCGCTTTGGACGAGGTTCACCAGTTGCTGTCCACTCAGATGACGATCGTTTTGATTCCGGAGTGAAGTGATGGATCCATGTTTCATCCATTGTCACATATCGACGCAAAAATTCCGGTTTGTTACGTTTAAACATGGCCAAACACTGCCAGAATCATCAACACGTTCTTGTTTTTGATCAACAGTGAGCAAACGCGGCACCCACTTTGAACAGAGCTTTCTCATAGTCAAATGCTCATGCAATATAAAGCCAACACGTTCTTTTGATATCTTTACGATGTCAGCTAACTCACGCAACTTCACTTTTCGATCATTCAAAACGATTTTATGGATTTTTTTGATGTTTTCTGGTGTTACCGCCTCATTTGGACGTCCACTGCGTTCTGCATCATCGGTGTCTCTACGACCACGTTTGAAGTCAGCAAACCAACGTTTTATTGTTGTTTCTGATGGAGCGGAGTCCCCATAACACTTTTCAAGCCATTGCTTCGCTTGAACGGTATTTTTTTCCCATCAAGAAGCAGTGTAAAATTAAAACACGAAATTGTTTTTGATCCATTGTTTTGAAAATAACAAAAGTAGCGTCACTCTTAGCACAATAACTCACAAACTAATGAATAGAATATCATGAAATTTTAACAGCTGTCTTTTGAAGGTTAGTATTAACTGAAAAAAAGGTGACTGCAATAAAACTAGCGCCATCTATGTGTTAGGCCCGGGACTTTTCAGCCCATGTGTTATATTAGTCAAATTGTTGGTGTCTAACTTATAATTTATGGATTGTGTTTCTTTGTTAATGTGACACATCTCAAGGAACAAGCGTTTTTTTGTGATTGTTTTCTTGTTCCAGAATCTTTACATTCTTAAAATCCAATTGGTGTCCCGTTGATATATGATGGTTCGTTGCAGCACAAGAGTTTTTTTCCTATTAAGCAATCACTCCTGTGCTGTGTTACTCTCTGCTTGAGCCATTGAGATGTTTGTCCAATGTAGACGCCATTACAATCTAGACAGGATATCTTGTATACTATATTGTTGTTATATAAAAGAGGAGTTTTTTGTTTAACTTTACTGAACAGGGTCCAATTGCTCAGGGTATTATATTTTGCAATCCTTAGGTGAGAAACTTTTTTAAAAATTTTTACTATTTTGTTAGTTAATTCCACATAAGGTCTGAGGTTGATTCCTCGCAAATCTCGCTGCCTGTCTTTAGTGTTGGCTGTGCCAACCACTCTGTGGGCTTGTGGCTGCTGTGTCAGCCTCCGATTGAGTACTAGGTGTGCGTATTTGGTACAATTCGTTGTATCTTACCGTTGTGTTCCGTAAGTGCCGGAATAAAGTACTTAAAATTCTGTTCTCTTCTTCGTCGATCCTAGCCCGACTGATGAGCCGTGATACGGCGAAACGCGTCTCGGGATGGATGGACGAATAAGAGAACAGTGGGTAGACTGCTTAAATATGGGCTTTTTGCCTATTTTAAGTTGTTTTACGTTAAACCACATAAGGTCTGAGGTTGATTCCTCGCAAATCTCGCTGCCTGTCTTTAGTGTTGGCTGTGCCAACCACTCTGTCGGCTTGTGGCTGCTGTGTCAGCCTCCGATTGAGTACTAGGTGTGCGTATTTGGTACAATTCGTTGTATCTTACCGTATAAAATTTATTATTGAATCCGAAATAAGTGTTTTTTAAAGATAAATGTGATTAATTTTAAAAAATTGTTCTTTGATAAACTAGTATGTATCTTTATAAGATCCCACTTATTGCCCAAGATTTCAATTACCAATGCAAGTGGTATGTTCGTAAACAACGATATTACATCCAATGAGAGCAACACATAATCTGTTGGTACTTGCAAACCATTGACTGCATTTACAAAGGAAAATATATCTTTAATATTATAGTCAGTAGTATTTCCAAGTGAGGTACTCAGAATATCTGATAGATACTTCGATAATTCATATGTGGTAGCGTTCACCGAACTAACAATAGGTCTTAATGGAATGTCTGTTTTGTGTATTTTAGGTAGACAGTATAATAAAATATTTTTAACTCTTTTCATAATAAACTACAATTTACAGTGGAAGCTGAAAAAAAATCACAGTGTACCTTTTCTAGACACAAAAGTCATAAGAAATTCAGATAATAAAATCATTTTAGACTGGTTCCAAAAACCCTCGGCATCTGAGCAATTGGACCCTGTTCAGTAAAGTTAAACAAAAAAACTCCTCTTTTATATAACAACAATATAGTATACAAGATATCCTGTCTAGATTGTAATGGCGTCTACATTGGACAAACATCTCAATGGCTCAAGCAGAGAGTAACACAGCACAGGAGTGATTGCTTAATAGGAAAAAACTCTTGTGCTGCAACGAGCCATCATATATCAACGGGACACCAATTGGATTTTAAGAATGTAAAGATTCTGGAACAAGAAAACAATCACAAAAAAACGCTTGTTCCTTGAGATGTGTCACATTAACAAAGAAACACAATCCATAAATTATAAGTTAGACACCAACAATTTGACTAATATATGTATACTGTAATATTTTAAATAACTTAACATCACACAATTAATAGTCATATCCCATTTACTAACAATCAACACACGTCCATCTCTTTTCGTGTTAATTTTACTAGCAACAAACACAAAATAACTTTTCCTATACTGAACCACTGTTCAGATTTCTAAAGAAATAAACACAATAAATAACAACAGTGTCATTGCAGCCAGAGCCACAGTATGTTGTTTCGTCTTGTCTGTTCGTAGTTCTGTTAGTTATATATATTTAAATTGAATGTATTTTTGTGATACCTCTTCCAATGGAGGAATACTTTGGTTGGTGAGTTTTTCCGTTTTTTAATATGATAAACTTACCAAAAGACTGCTTTGTCATTTTTTAGTTTTTAACTCCAGATGAAGCTGAAAAAATATCAGCGAAATATAGAGTTTTTCTTTAACAACAAACAAGTATTTTATTCAAGACCGCTTTCCCGAAATCTCTACACTTTCTTATAAATTTTAACGGTCGAGAACATTTACTAATATATATATATATATATATATATATATATATATATATATATATATATATATATATATATTTTGCTCGTGTTTTCACAAGCTTACATTTGACACCACACTCGATGACCTAGTAAAAAAAATTTTTTTTCACTTCCCATTTCACCCCCCAAAACTAACCCCGTAAGTCAAAATTTAACTTTCAAAACTACATGGCTCTAATGAGGCCATCAATTCCTATATTATTACCAAATATCAATTTTCTGTGACAAATAGTTTTGGAGAAAATCGGGTGTGACAGACAGACTGACGGACAGACAGGCAGACAGACACCGAGGTCATCTTATAAGTGTTCCGTACGGAACACTAAAAACGGCCAATTAATATTCCGTAGGTTGATTATTGCTTTTAAAATAAAAATTTTTATTAGGGAGATATACAGTGATGACTTCACAAAACACACCCCAAATGAATTTTCTACAAAGTTTTTTTTTCCTATCTTTACTGAAAACTTATGACCTCGAATTTTTTTTTTATATACCAGTTAAATTATTAAAGGTCATGCACTCGTGATAATTTTCGTTCAATCTATATACTGTGGAGAATATTCCAGAATTTTTTCAAAATTTTTTGAGCAGTATTTTTCGAGAAAAGGGGAGAGGACAGTGGTTTTTCACAACTTTTTAAAAATTTCACACATTTGACACCCCACTCGATGACCTGGAAAAAAAATTTTTTTTACCCCCCACAACTAACTCCTTGAGTCAAAATTTAACTTTTAAAACTACACTACTGTAATATGAGGCCATCAGTTCCTATATTAGTGCGAAACTTCAGCTTTCTATGTCAAATAGTTTCGGAGAAAATCGAGTGTGACAGACGGACCGACATACACCGAAGTGTTCCGTACGGAACACTAAAAGATGTTGATGTTCTATATCAAACAAACTCGAAAAATTATTTCTTTAAAATAGTGTCTCTAAATTAACAACGTCACGATCCTGGCACCCTACTAAGCGAGCGATTAAGTTATGGATTACGGCATAGCACGGTGTTGCCGTAATCGCTGAAATTTCTTACCTGCTGCTATTTTCTTTTAGTTGTTCCAGACTGGTTAGTGTAAACTTTTAGTTTTTTGAATATCTGACAAAGATGTGTTTGTAACCATCAAACTTTTTTAAAGCTGATGGGAAGAATTTCTCAAGGTCTCCACCTATCACTCCAAATTATCAATTGTGCGGGCTTTGTCATCTTCACAGAAGTACACATATTGTGGTTCAAGCTATCGCTTTAGGGGAATATCAAAGCTCTTATTGCTTTGGTTTTGGATTTATTGATCATATGTCTTTAGATGTGTTGCAATGGTCTTCTGGATCTTCTGTATAGATTTATAGAATTGGATAATTGACATATAGAGGATTCTCGCGAACTGATATGCGAACTCACACAACGTTTGCATAACCTTTTAATATCTTTGATCGTCCATCCCGAGGTTTACTTCAATTCGTAGCAGTTTCTTTAAAACTTGGCACCCATTTGACTGACCACTTATATATGCTGCAACATTTTCGCAGAATCATTGCTATTGTAAAACCCTCATATACCAATAGTACGCATGGCAACTAAATCTTTAATGAACAGGTTTACCCTCTGTTCTCCCTCCTTATCCCTCCCGTCCTTTGCGTTCACACAATAATCCAAAAACATTTGAACTTATTTATGGTAATCCCGGAACAGGCCATAGCGAATGACTAGTGAATCGGGTGTTGGTAAATTGGCTCCCCGCAGGTAGTAGTAAAAATGGTCGGATTTAAGGAGCCTCATTTATAAGTAGATTGCCTCACAAACCTTTTTTCTACCTAATGTAATTAAGGATAGGTATACAATATTGCAAATAAGCATATAATAATATATAGCTGATATATAGCTTATAATATTTGTCAATTTGATTTCTAAATTCCATCACTAAAGACGCGAAAGATTTTCTTAACATGAATCCCAGTATCATTTTAAGTGAAAAAGGAAAACAGTTATTACTTTTAAACAACTATATATAGCTTCCAAAAGTGTTTAAAAAGTGGTTGAAAGCGTTGGACTTGCGCAAAGAAAACGTGCAAATCTTTCCTTGTTACTCTGGGAGAAGTGGACAACAACATTGTCGTTACAAAACATGTATAGGAACATTGCCATGACGTAAAGATAGAAAAATGACATCGTGAAATTGGTAACACGCCCTATAAAAGAAAATCTATCGAAAATGTGTCAGAAAAACCCGCCAAAATTATAGGGCTCGTACTACAAGAAAATCTACCATCAACAGTTACTACGTTCGACGTTGCTTATATTGGAAGAAAATGGACAACGCTCGTCTGAAAAAAAACCTTCATTGCCGAAGAGTATTGAAGATACTTTTAAAATTCTGGAAGAGATCAACATCCAAACATCTAAAGGTGAACCATTTTTACTTATTAACAGTAGAAGTGACCAAATAGTTGTATTTTGTTGTAAATCAAATATCCAGTTTTTCGAAAAGGTCTCACGAATTTATTTAGACGGTACCTTTAATTATTGCCCTCAGTTCTTTTGTCAATTTTTTACTATTCATGGGTGTTAGGGACATTATATTCCATTAATTTTTTCGTCGTTGCCTGATAAACGGACGGAGACGTACATAAAATTATTTAATTTCATAACGGATATTTTTAAATATTTAATAATTTTGGAAGTTGTAATTGATTTTGAAAAAGGTATCCACAAGGCTGTTCAACAAACTTGGTCACTAGCCAAAATAGTTGGATGTTGGTTTCATCTTTCACACTGTTGGTAGTTTTAGTAATTTATCTGGTATGTAAAAAAACATTAAAGTCATCAGTTTTCAACAAAGATTGGAAACAAACTTTGTTGAAAACTCATTTCAGGTGTGTTTTGTGAAGTCATTGATCATTTTATACCTCCGTAACAAAAATATTTATTTTAAAAGCAGTCAACATATGGAACACTAACTGCGCAATTCCGACTTGTTTTTTTATTTGGCCAGTTATTTACGAAATAAAGTCATTTTATTTTTTTAGTTAATTATATTTGTCAGATACATTTTCAGTTGCATATTTCCAACACAGTTAATATTTAAATTTAATCATTTTGTTATATTTTTTTATGTTAGATAGAATGATGCTTGCCACATTGTATTTTTACAATACTCGTGGAATTATGACGGTTATGGAAACAGTTGCCCAACAAATTCAACCACTAGCTTAGCATCATTAAAAAACATTCTTTACTTTTGATCTGTTTTTTTCTATGTTGAGAATGTGGAATCTTTGACACAATGACATTACTTAGTATACGAGGCTGGTTTGAAAAGTCCGTGCAAAAATAAAAAACTACTTATGTGTTTGGGGTAAACCTTTTTTATTTTTCGACATAGTCTCCTTTTAGGCTTATACACTTCGTCCAACGATGTTCTAGTTTGTTGATCCCTTCCGAATAATAGGATTTGTCCAAGTCTGCAAAATATCCATTAGTGTCTGCAATCACCTCCTCGTTTGAATAAAATCTTTGTCCCGCCAGCCATTTCTTCAAATTGGGGAACAAATAGTAGTCCGAGGGAGCCAAGTCTGGAGAATAGAGGGGATCTGAAACGAGTTGGAATCCTATTTCCATTAATTTTGCGACCACAACTGCTGAGGTGTGTGCTGGTGCGTTGTCGTGATGGAAAAGGACTTTCTTGTGGGCCAATCGCGGGCGTTTTTCTTGCAGCTCGGTTTTCAAACGGTCCAATAACGATGAATAATATTCACCTGTAATAGTTTTACCCTTTTCCAGATAGTCGATGAGGATTATCCCTTGTGAATCCCAAAAGACAGTCGCCATAACCTTTCCGGCCGAAGGAACGGTCTTCGCCTTTTTTGGTGCAGATTCCCCCTTGGTAACCCATTGTTTAGATTGTTGTTTGATCTCAGGAGTATAGTAATGTATCCATGTTTCATCCACAGTGACGAAACGACGCTTAAAGTCCTCCGGATTCTTCTGGAACAGCTGCAAACCATCCTTGCAACACTTCACACGATTCCGTTTTTGGCCAAGCGTGAGCAATCGCGGTACCAATCTTGCGGATAGCTTTCTCATGTCCAAATGTTTATGCAAAATATTATGTACCCGTTCAGTCGAGATGCCCACAGCATTAGCAATCTTATGCACCTTAACTCTTCTGTCATCCATCACCATATCATGGATTTGATCAATGATTTCTGGAGTCGTAACCTCCACAGGCCGTCTAGAACGTTCAGCGTCACTTGTGCCCATATGGCCAGTCCGAAAATTTTGAAACCACTTATAAACTGTTCTAATCGAAGGTGCAGAGTCACCATAATGTTTATCAAGCTTCTCTTTAGTCTCCTGAGGCGTTTTGCCTTTCATAAAGTAATGTTTAATCACCACATGAAATTCTTTTCGTCCATTTCTTGAAAATCACTCGACTTCCTTGATTCACACGAATGCCAAACACAAAGAAATAGACCAATATGGCTGAAACTTGGTGTGCGTTCATTCAAGAGATGCTACTAACTAAACATGACCTCGATACGCGCCGGTGGTGCCATATCTCGGACTTTGCACGGACTTTTCAAACCAGCCTTGTATATCACCACTACACCAAATACTTTATTTTTGCGCTCAACGCGGGTTTCGCTAACCATGTTAGTTTCATCAGGAGCGATGATTGACTAGATCAGTCAGTTTTCTTGTAAAGTTATGTTATCGATATACTAGCCAAAGCTTTTGATATCTAACCATGATGGGTTTATTTTTGTTTTCTGTAAACAGTATCAAACGGGGTATATATTATTTAAAGAGTCATTCAATAAAATCTATTGCTTATTTTGGACTTTCAGAGATTGAATACTCTTTTTTAACTCTTTGGTTACTTTATTTAGACATGTAAAAGGCCCTCTTAGTGGATAACCAAGTTAATGATTTAAAAATACACAAAAATGTATAGCATGCTCGTCCGAAATAATTGATCATGCTTTTGAGAACCATCCTTTGCTCTGTATGCAGTTAACGCTTAGCAAATTGAATCGCGAAGCCAGTATTATGCAGTATTCTGATAGAACTCTGTCGGATTCGGTAATGTTAACATATTAATAGTTGCTGTCACCCTAAGACAGAATTTCCTCCATGTCTTTGTTTTACAACTTCTCGTAGTCTGCAGATCTTTGCATGGGCAGCTGGTGTTCTAGCGTCCTCAACGACAAGCGTGCTCTCATAAGCAAATCTATACATTGGATTTTTGGTCTTGAAGAAAAAGATAGTAAAAAACATCGATATTGATAGTGAGTGTATCGGCAGAAATTACAACAACTACCTCTTGCAAAAAATAATTTCTGGTTAAACTCGAGGATTATTTCAAATTTACCGTAGAAGCGCAGTTTAGCCAATGTTCTTCTAGCATACACGGTTGAATAGCTTGAATGTGTCGAGCACAACCCCCCAAACTCTCTATAATATTCAGTTAGATTATTCTAACGACATGTGATATAGATTGTGCCATCTCCTGCGGATACTTACGAGAGCCATACTGATGATCGCTAATAAGATCCTTCTAAACGTTTCTAAAGATGCTGGTTGATAGCTTTTTTCATAAATTTTGATCTTGAAAGCACTACGACCTGTCAGTAGTTATTTCGCATTTCCATGGAGAAGGGAATAGTCCCATTCTGTAGGCTAAGCTGAACAGCCTTAAAAACTGGTGTTAGTTTGCTGAGACATTTTTTAAGTACGGTAAGAGATATTTCACCAGCGCCAAAATCTTTTTCAGTTCCTAGTTTTATCAGTATACGTTTTATCCCACCAAAAATCTCCATAACAAAATCGAGTGAGTTCCGTACAGCTAAAAGAAAGTTCGAAAGCATCCGCCTTCTTCCCTTCTTGTGCGATGCTTTTTTATCTAGTACAAAACTTGATATTACAAGAAGTTTATGGTCGAAAAAAGCCGACGGAGGATTTGTAGTAATATAAATTTCCGAATTGGTGATCAAAAAAAGGTTAAAAAGAGTAGCGATCTCCCCATCATTATCAGGAATTCCTATTAATTCATCGATCAGAGAGAAAAAGAATTTAGCTTCATGACCTTTTTGTCGGTGTTATTCGACTACTTAAACCAGTTAATGTTGGTTGAATTAGTAATGTAAAGGCCACACAATGATCCACAGATATAAAATAACACGTAGGTTAAAAAGTTTTTGGTCTAGCTACTTAAAACATTTTTTTTTTGCAAAATTCTACTTTATCCATCAATATAGTTTTCTTCAAGAGCGATACAATCAGTCCAATGCTTTTTTAACATTTCTATACCTTTCTTATAGAAGGATTTGTGTTTGCCTTCAAGTTCCGGCGATAACTTCTTCATTGGAGCCAAATTTCTTTCCCGCGAGCATTTTTTTTAGGTCCGGGAATAGATAATAGTTGCTGGGGGCCAAATCTGAAGAATACGGTGGATGAGGAAGCAATTCGAACTTCAATTCATGCAATTTTTCCATTGTAATCATTGACTTGTGACACGGCGCATTGTCTGATGATGAAAGAGCACTTTTTTGTTGTTCATTTGGGGCCTTTTCTTAGCGATTTCTGCCTTCAAACGCACCATTAACTTTATATAGTATTCGCTATTGATGATTCTTCCCTTCTCAGCATAGTCGATGAAAATTATTCCATGCTCATCCCAAAATACAGAGGCCAAAACCTTCCCAGCCGACTGTTGTGTTTTTGGTCGCTTCGGGTGGCTTTCATCGGCTGCTGTCCACTCAGTTGACTACCGATTTGATTCGGGTGTGTAGTGGTCGATTCATGTTTCATCCATTGTCACATATCGCATGAAAAAATCCTTTTTATTGCGCTTAAACGGGTCCAAACAGCGCTGAGAATCATTAACACGTTGTTGTTTTTGGTCCACCTTGAGCAGAAGCGGTACCCATTTCGAACAGAGCATTCTCATGCCCAAATATTTGTGCAAAATATGACCAATACGTTCTTTTAATATCTTTAGGGTGTAAGCTATCTCACGCAATTTCACATTACGGTGATCCAAACCAATTTCGTGGATTTTTTTGAGGTTTTCCGGTGTAACCACTTCATTTGGGCGTCTAGAGCGTTCAGCATCATTTGTATCTGTACGATCGCGTTTAAATTCAACATACCAGTAAATGATGAGTGATTTTCCAGGGGCAGAATCTCCGTAACACTTATCAAGCCGTTGGTTTGCTTGAACGGTATTTTTTCCCATCAAAAAACAGTGTTTAATCAGCACACGAAATTCGATTTTTTCCATTGTTTTGAAAATATAAAAAGTAGCGTCATTAAAATTACTGTAACTTGTAGAGAAATCGTCGAAATGTCATGAAATTTTGACATGTATCGTTTCAAGGTTGGTACTTCCTAAAAATCATATGATTTTTTTGAAAAGGATGACATCTATTTGTCAGACCAAAAACTTTTCAGCCTACGTATTAATACAAGTGGTAACTAAATTTGTGTTTTTTAACAAGATATTTCCAAATATATCAAAATTTTTACTCAATCCTCAAATGCATTGTCATACTGTAGATACTGACATTAAGTATATAAACAGTTAATATTGCTGTAAATATTACTTATTTACTCTAATGCAAATAAATTTACTGTTTTTTTTCCAAATCTACTATTACTAGTTTAAATATCTCAAAATCTGATTTTCCAAGTTAGGCTCCTATGTTATGTGATCCCCAATATTAATTCAGCATTAGGAATCACAACGAATTTTCAATTTGTGAACGTAACGTTTTTATGGTATTTACTCGCATCCAACATTGTTGGTTAAAACAGTCAGTTTTACAAAGTGTTTTGTATTCTGTTTGTATACAATTTAGCTGAATCCGGAAATACTGACCTAGTAACTGTAATGTACATGGTCAATTATAACCAGGATTGTTGTTTTACTTTGCATTAGTCCTGCTGTATTTTGTAATATCTATTTTCTGAAAACTACGTTTGTTTATTGCATTTCGGAACAAAAATTCCAAACTTTCCTTATTTTTTTACGGAAAATAATTTAATATTTTTTTACGTAAAACAAATCGGTTGAGTAAATATTTACTGCGAGGTTTTCGTCTGGTTTTTAATGTGGCTTTTAGACTAAAAGTTAATTAAAATAGCGAGGTAATATGTTAATAATTACAAAAAAGGGGGTGTTTTTTTTGTAATCTACCCAACTATAAAAGAAAACTCGCAGTGCTTAAAAAATATTTTTTTTACTTAACTACTTAACCACTATTTACACTAATATATTTAGTTCAGCGTTTCTCGAGTTGCTGGATTCCATTCAAAAAAATAATCTTGCTTGTGACTCAAAAACGACGCTACAACGAGTTTCAGCTCATCATCTAAAGAACATTTTCAGTCCTTAAGGACTTTTGTTAGACGTTGGAACTATAAATGTAATGGCTTCAATTGTGCAGTTGGCTTGCAGCAGGGAAGATTGGTCACACAATGCTTTGGAGAAAAGCCTTTACGAATCCATTGCATCTTTTCCTGTTTCCTAAGAGAATTCCAGTTTCGGCTCTGTTATAAGTAATATAAGAATTCATCGTGCAGAAACTATACTTTCATATCTCCAGCTTCTTTAGCAAGTACTCGGGAAATATTTACCGAGGAGCTAGTGTTCAAGATCAAAAATAACTAGGATTGTTGCTTCTGCTATAGTTTGTAATTACAGTGTTTAAAAACTACTTTGATTGAGTAAATTTCGGGGGAGAATTTTGATCTAAACTTTCTTGCAGTGTTTTGAGGTAAATATTTTTTTATGCAAGCAAATCGACCGCCTTAACTTTCGCGGTAAAATTTTGAAGAGGATTTTGGTGCTATAATTAGACAAAAAACTACTTAAATATTCGGATGTAATGTACAGGGTGAGTCAACGATGGAGTAAAGTTCCTTATCTCATTTGTTTCGGGAAGGACGAAAAAATGTTAAGTACGATAGTTTTAGGGAATGTTAAGTTGTACAGTTTAAAATTATTTTAGAGCATACAAGGCACATCAAAAAAGTGTGGCCGATATAACATATGTTTTTAGTGTTCCGTGTTCCGTACGGAACACTTATAAGATCACTTCGGTGTCTGTCTGTCTGTCCGTCTGTCACACCCGATTTTCTCCGAAACTATTTGTCATAGAAAGTTGAAATTTGGTAATAATATAGGAATTGATGGCCTCATCCGAGCCATGTAGTTTTGAAAGTTAAATTTTGACTTGTGATTACCCAGTGAAAAAAAATTTTTTTTACTAGGTAATCGAGTGTGGTGTCAAATGAAAGCTTGTGAATATATATATATATATATATATATATATATATATATATGTATATATATATATATATATATATATATATATATATATATATATATATATATATATATATATATATATATGTATATATATATAATGTAATACTTGCGCGTACTTTTCTTCGTATTATTTTTAAAAAACCGCGAAAAATCACTTTCCACCCGGCTTATCTCGAAAAGTACTTATCAAAAAATTTTGAAAAAAATTCTGGAATATTCTCCACGGGGTGTAGATTGAACGAAAATTATCACGAGTGTATTACCTGTAATAATTTATCTGGTATATAAAAAAACAGAAATTTCAAGGTCATCAATTTTCAGTAAAGATTGGAAATAAACTTTGTTGAAAACTCATTTGGGGTGTATTTTGTGAAGTCACTGATCATTTTATACTTCCGTTACAACATTTTTTATTTTAAAAAGCAATCAACGTACGGAACACTAATTGCGCAAGTTTAACTTGCACTTGACCGGTTATTTTTTAAATGGAACATCCTATTTTCTAGTTTATTTTTAAATTTTGATTTTTATCTTTTGCTCAAGGATATTCTAAAAGAAATTTAATTTTTATATTGTGTGTGTGGCGGTTTACAGAATTTTTACTGGACAAAGTAACAATTTTGTATTTCATCTTTTAATTTTCTCAAAATAATTACCGTACATATCTCCTTCCAATTATAGGACTAAGCAAATAGCATATTAAAAAAAATTACAAATACAATATATGCTGTACCGAATATAAATTTAGTAGACTGTTGTAGTACCTCTATATAATAAAAGACGCTGCATTCGCATAATACGAATGAGTGTATATGAGCGCATCATCTACAAATAATCCTATTTTTGTGGATGGCTATTTGGGAAGATCGGTTATGTATATGTATGTATATATATATATATATATATATATATATATATATATATATATATATATATATATATATATATATATATGTGTATAGATATATATATATATATGTACATATATATATATATATATATATATATATATATATATATATATATATATATATATGTATATATATGTATATATATATATATATATATATATATATATATATATATATATATATATATATATATATATATATATATATATATATATGTTAGGTTGATGAGGTTCGAAAAGAAGTGTGTTCTACAAATTTCCCGTGTAAGTTCTAATATGAACAAGGTTTCTTCAAAGAAGGTACCAAAAAAAACCTCTCTCTCTAAATAGAACTGAGCTGAAACGAACATTTGTACTAACATTCAAAAAAACGTTAAGATGGACGCTAACTGTTCCGTTTCGTTGCGACAAAGAAAACAATGACGAACAAATCAAAATCTATAGTAATCATGATTGTTTTCTTCGAGCAGAAATTATACAGTAAATGCAAAATTTTACAGAGGTATTCTGGAACAGACAGTCACGATTTCTTCACCAGAACAACACCCGACTTGTAACACTTGTTAAGACATTTTTAGCTAAGCACAAGATTTCTCTGTTAGATAATTCGTCCTATTCACCTAACTCCTTTTTATTCCCCACAGTTTAATCAGTTTTAAAAGTAACCAAATTTGAGGCTGTAGAAGCCGTGAACGCAATAGTGATAAATATCATTATGGAGTTTTCAAATAACAACCTAAAGCATTTCTTTGAGCAGTGAAAAAAATCGTATGCGACGGTGAATGGCTCGAGGATAGAAATACACTGAAGATGTTAAAATTCCAATTTTAAATAATGACAAATAAAAAATTTTAGCAATTTGGGGTACCTATATTTGAAAGCAGTCGTAATTTGTTGATTGTTGACAAATTTAAAAATTTGCTAAATTGATCTTCATTATAATAAAGTACATATAAAAAGGAGCCGTACTTTTTAAATCCCAGCTTTTAATTTATATACAGCGGCGAACAAAAGTATGGAAAGATTTTCTTAATCAAAAATATAAAATACTATCCTTTAGGAATAAAAAAACTAGTCTTGTGTTTTTGACAATTTCTTTATAGAATTTTATTATTGACTATAAAAGCTTTTCTGGTAGATAAGGTTTTTAAAAAACGCGTTTTGTCTTTATCGAAAGCATTAAAATAATTTTATCATTCTGCTTTAAGAGTACGTTATTGCTGATACGAAGTAATTTAGTAGCATTGTTTAAGAGTGCGGTTTCTGCCAAAATACCCAAGTGTAAATATTACAGTTCAGATCTAAAACATAAAATTATTTCTCTGTATCAACGTGGAAAGAAGCAAACTGAAATAGCAAAATATTTAAACATGCATAGGTGCACTGTCAGCAAAAAAAGTTTTCGAGAATGGGCACTGTCGATCCGGCATTTCAAAGTTTTACCACACGAAAAACAAGTAAAAGAGTAGACAAAATTATAATTCGAAAAGCGAAAAATAATCCCAAGAAAACTGCTGTTGATATTAATAAAGAACTGAGGCAGGAATATCAGGATGTATTGGTGTCAGACATGACTTTTTTTTTTATGGGTCTAGCACACGTGCTACAGGGAAGTTCCTAAAGCGCTACAGGAGCGACACGTGTGCGGAGAAAGCGATTCACGTTGTTCTTGAATCGCTGTAGATTGTACTCGGTGGGAAACACAGTCCTGGGCAAAAATTATTCCAAAGGGATGATGTTCTCCATATAAAAGACTGCTTGAAAAGCGTTGTACGAAGAGTAACAAGCTGAACCTCATACGGATGTGAAGAATTAGTGCGACGTGTACTTCTAACATGCACCGCTCTGGGAGGAATTAAGCGGGCCACATCTTTCGAACACTTTCCATGAAAGTACTTGTAGAATAGGCTCAAATCGCCAACCGTTCTTCGATGTTCCAGCGAATCAAGGCCGACGGTCAGTTCCGGGTCTCCAATCAGACGAACAGCTCTTCTCTGAATAGAATCCAACAAATGCAGTGTATGTTTGGGAGCGGAGCTCCAAACATGGGAGCAGTATTCCATAGTTGGTCGAATTTGAGCTTTGTAAAGAATTAACAGTTGTTGTGGAGTGTAAAGCTTTCTGGTTCGAAATAATATTCCCAACTTTTGAGAAGCTCTCCTTGCTATGCCTGCAACATGTTCATGCCAGGACATATTTGCTCCCAAATTAACGCCCAACAAATTGAGTGACGATGTTAGAGGAATGGAGTGCCCCGACATAACTATGTTGGGTTCAGCAACGTTAACTTTTTTAGAAAAAAACTGCCGCCTGGGTTTTTGTAGCGTTAAATTCCACTTGGTTACTGTCACCTCAAGATAGAATTTCTTCCAGGTCTTTGTTAAGTTGAATGACTTCTGCGGATATTCGTCTGAGTAGCCGATGTCCAAGCGTTCAAAGTGAATGAAGAGATAAGTGTACTGTCATCTGCAAAGCTGTAGATTGGACTCTCGGTCTTTTCCAGCAGATCGTTAATGTAAATGAGAAAGATAGTAGGAGACAGTATGAAGCCTTGGGGTACACCGGCGTTGATAGTGAAGGTGTTAGAAAGAAATCCGTCGACTGCCACTCGTAAAGAACGCTCTCTGAGGAAACATGAGAGCCACAAACAGAACTTTTCCGACATACCGTAAGAACGTAGCTTAGCCAACAGCCCATCGTGCCAAACACGGTCGAATGCCTTGGATATGTCAAGAGCAACCGCTCGAGATTCTCCAAAGTGTTCAATTGCATTGATCCAAATATGTGTTACATAAGTCAGAAGATCTCCTCTTGATCTGTTTTTACGAAAGCCATATTGGTGATCACTAATAATGTTGAATCCTTCAAAATATTTTAGAAGATTCTATTAGGCATGTCTATTATCTGAAAATCTTCATGGTAGGCGTGCTGTTCAAAAGCCACTCCTTACAAAGCGTCACAGAAAAGAGAGATTGACATTTGCTAAGGAACATAAAGACTGGACTCAAAATCAGTGGTCTCTAGTAATCTTTAGTGACAAAAGTAGGTTCAGTCTCTTTGGAAGTGATTCAACTGGTTATGTAAGAAGACCAGTTGGTCTAAGATATGACCCAAAGTACCTTGTACCTACGGTCAAACATGGCGGTGGAAATATCATGGTATGGGGTTGTTTTCGACGGTCTGGTACGAGGCCATTGGCAAAGATAAATGGCAGAATGGATGCTCAAATGTATCTTGAGATATTGGAAAATAATTTGATTCCTTTTGAAGAAGACTTGCCACTGTCATGGATTTTTCAACACGACAATGACCCAAAACACACATCTCGCTTGGCCAAGAATTGGTTTTTTGAACAAAAGATTCAGAAGATGTCAAGCAGTGAATGACGCAAAAGGATATCCCACTAAATACTAACTATTTTCGACATCTTAGTCGTCTTAGTGGAATTTTTATTTTATAACAAAAATGTTTCCATACTCTTGTTTGTGCATAATTGTGTTACTTTAAAAACTAAACACATTTTTAATAAACAATAACTATTTTAGTCTTCAAAATGTTTGTTAGCATGTACACGATTAAAAAATAAATATTATAATTGTATACCATTTAAATGTTAAGACTAGAGAGATACTGTTTTAGTCTTCAAAATGTTTATTAGCATGTACACAATTAATAAATAAATATTGTAATTGTAAACCGTTTAAATGTTAACACTAGAGATGGGAATTTAAATGTTTCCATACTTTTGTGCTCCACTGTATCTTTGAAATTACGTATTTTTATTATTAAGTATGAGCAATGAACTCTTGGTTGCTAGAAAGTAAACTTTTAGAGCCATTTTTCTTTCTGTATAGAACTTATTGCATTTTCATATATTACGCTTGGATGGAAGTTATTAAATTAGCCCGCAAGCACATTTCACATTAAAAAGTTTCGCGGAACCTAAAAATGTTTTTAAAATTTATATCCTATTTTATACTAAATAAAACTGAAGTTACCAACTTTATTTTTAATAAAATATTTATCACTGTTACACAAAAGTTTTAAACAGATATACGCGATTTAGAATTTTAGGATTTAGCATTATGGTTAAAAGTTTGTGAGTTTATATCACAATTAGTGTATATTATGAATCCACGCAGAGATTGTACGAGGGCTAATCTAACAGTTCGTATTTTTTATAAATTGTTTTAATAAGCCGATATAAAAGAGAGTCCAAAGCATATTATGCCTTTTCTATTGCCAGTCTACAATGATCATACCTTATTATCAGACTAGCCGTGCCCGCGGCTCCGCTCGCGTGGACTTGATTCACTACTGTTGTCACTTCTTATTCCTTATGTTACCTAATTTAATAAAATATCTGCTATTATTTCCCCTTATCTCCCATTATATCTACATAATTTCCATTATCTAGGCTTATCTCTGCTCTTCTCCCATTATTTCTCCTTATCTCCCATTATTTCTCCTTATCTCCCATTATTTCACCTTATCTCCCATTATCTAGGCTTATCTAGACTTATCTCGTAATATTTCTCCTTATCTCCCATTATTTCTGCTTATCTCCCATTATCTCACCATAACTCCCATTATTTAGACTTATCTCTGCTTATCTCCCATTATCTCACCTTATCTCCCATTATCTAGGCTTATATCGAATTATATAGAACATATGTATAAATTATAAAAACCGGCAGACAGACAGGCAGAGAGACAGGCAGATAGACAGACAGAGAAACGTTGCATTTTATATATATTATAGATTATAGATATTCTCTGCTACATAATATTGTTCCATATTTAATGGTTTAGGCTGTGTATTGCAAGGGAACGCGCTAGCGGCAAACTTTTTTCCGACTTCATTCGCTATTCATTCCTTATGCTACCTATCATAATAAAATATAGCCTATAACAGTGAGAGCCAGAGAACATATGTATGGTTTAAAAAAAAAGTACGTAAATCGGATAAGTGGTCCTCCAGTGATACGCGCACTAACGGACAGACAGACAGAGAGACGTTTCATTTTATATATATTATAGATGTAATAAAATATATATCTATAACCTGGTCAGAGAACATATGTATGAATTTAAAAAATCACCTAAATCGGATAAGTGATTCTCGAGGGATTAGCGCACTAACGGACAGACAAAGAGACGTTGCATTTTATATATATTATAGATATAGATTATTATTATTATTATTATATAACCTAGCCAAAGAATATATGCATGAATTTAAAGAAAGACACGTAAATCGGATAAGTGGTTCTCGCGTGATAAACGCACTAATGGACAGACAGAGAGACATTACATTTTATATATATTATAGATTATAGATATTCTCTGCTATATAATATTGTTCCATATTTAATGGTTTAGGCTGTGTATTGCAAGGGAACGCGCTAGCGGCAAACTTTTTTCCGACTTCATTCACTATTATCGTCACTGCTCATTCCTTATGCTACCTATCGTAATAAAATATAGCCTATAACCTGGCCAGAGAACATATGTATGTTTTTAAAAAAAAGTACGTAAATCGGATAAGTGGCTCTCCAGTGATAAGCGCACTAACGGACAGACAGAGAGACGTTGCATTTTATATATATTATAGATTATCGGAATGGAATTTAAAGATTAGTTAAGAGAGCGACAAATGGAAGTTTTGCACTGAGACCTAACTTGAATGTGGAGAAAACCAAATGGCTTGTTGTAGGTAAAGAAGGCGGCACTGAAATTTTGGAGGCTAAAGATCGGACAGTTGGTTGATTCCGAGTAGCGGTAAGGGTCGGTGAAAGGCAATAAAAAGTTCCGAGTTGCGGTACAGACCTTTTTCGAAACCAAAATTGGCGGCCGAGTTGTGGTCCGTCTCAGACAGGTATAGAGCTATAAGTATGCAAATTATGTATGAAAATTAAAGCAAAAGACATGTTTCAGTAATTACTGTATTTGTAAGACATGCATTTGTTTGTCAAATGCACAGCATCAATTTCTTTATGTACATATTGAATTATCTTATTTTCTAAAAATGCTGAATTGTACCTATTAGTCGAACACTTTGGTGCACTGGTTTGTACAGCGTTGATTTTCGCGTATGTTTTAGTCTGAAAACCCTTGACGACCTCTAAAAATTCATGAAAATTCGGATGAGGTGAAAATTTTGAATGAAAAGCCTCAATCCCGTTATTAGTTCTCCAAACACTGGCGTCGAGCGCCGCTCAAAGGGTTGTAGGAAAAGAAGCACTATCATCAATGTAGTTTTCAACTATGTAGTCAGTAAACAATGTTACTTGTGGGTGAACTGGCTCATTTTCTAATAATTGGACGAAAATATCTCCCACGTGATCGGCAGGAAGAAAAGTTAGCCCGAACATGTGGTAAAGCCATTTCCAATGGGAGAAGTTCTCTAGTTATTCCTAGATTCTGAAATTTTCTCCACCAGGATTGTACTAAATGGAATCTGCATCCCACAAGCGTTGTCAGTGGAAATTTGTTTGAAATAGCACCGTGAATAGCGCGTTAAAATCTGTCACGATCTTTGTAGGCGAAGAGACACATCCTAGTGGCTGGCATTTGGACTTTACCGCAGAGAATAACAAAGAATACGAAGTGTCCTTCTTGTCGTGCAATAGGTTGAACACTAAGGGCATATAGCGGCCATTGATATATGCGAGAATAGTAAACATTTGTAAAAAAAACTTCGCACAAGATTCGTACCGTCTACCATAACAATTTCCGCCGCGCACAAGAATTCTAAATTACATTTACTGGAAAATATCACACCAACCTGGACATCTTTAAACTTCAGGAAATCTTCATGTCTGGCGGTTTCGACCGAGGTTGAACTGAGATATTCATGAACTTCCTCTTGGGACTTTGGCAACTTTGGATAGCACTGCAATCTGTCTCGGTTCAAATTCTTCCCTATTATTGTCATATTGGAGTCGGTGAAAGTGTTCAGCACATTCGGATCTGCAGCCACCTCCCACCGAATCATCTTTCTTGGTCTTTCGTTGTAATGTTCCTCTTCTTTACTGCGTTGTTAATTTTTTGCCGATTCAGGACTTGTTCATTATCGTGTCGATGTTGATGATTGCCAGTTTGTCGTGAAAATATGTCGTCTGATCCAATGGTATAAACTTTGGCAATGCAGTTCTTGTTTGTGCAGGCCCAGTACATCTCTTCTGTCGATTTTAAACGGCGATATTGTCGAAATTTGTAATTTTCCAATAGGATCAGTGTTTTGCCTTTCTCGCTTAACATCCTCTGTAATAAGACCATGTAGACTTGAAAAAGTTTAAACGTAAACTATTAAATTTCGTTTATACTTTTATTTAATTTAAGTTAACCCTAATTTAATATAATAATATTTAAGAATTAATAATATTTGATAATTTAACCCTATCTACCTGCCGATTTGTCGATTACCACAACTCTGATGAAAGGCAGGTTAAAATATTTACAACCTTCTAAAGGCCATTAGGCGGATCGCAACTCGGTATCTACGGGACAGTTATCACCACTACTCCAACACACTTTTCGTTAACCACAATCACTAGCGATGATTTATGGTCATCAATCATGTGGCGAAAACTGTTGTGTAGTGTCATTGTGTCAAAAATTTGAATATCCCAACTTATTAAATATTTAGAATATCAGTTTAATAAAAAGTTGGACAATATGCAAGAAATCCATTCTAAAATATTGCTCTATCCCGGCGCATCATTTCTTAAAATGAAAAATATATTCTGCAACCGCAACCTCACTGTCCCACTTCGCTTTCCAATACCCTGTGGATATCTTCTCAGAATTCTTTGTTGTGGTATGGAAACGTGGACTCAACAGAAGCTATGTCCAAAAAATTTAGCAGTGCTTGCTAGGTTGTAGTAGCGAAAATTACTAAAAATTTCGTGGGTAGAAAAAGTTCGTAATTTGGAGTTGCTGTCTATAATAACTACACAAATGTCCAGAAGTCATTTTTACGATTAAAAAACTCAAGCCTAAATATTTCGATCATATAATAAGAAACGAGAAATGAAAACTTTAAAGACTAATCTTTTAAGGAAAGCTTGAAGGTTCAAGGGATCCAGGTCGAAGAATGTTATTGTTGAAGAATCTGACGCAGTAGTATGGGATCAGGAATACGACACTGTTTCTTAAAGCTGTAGATAAAGTTTAAATAGCATTGATGAATGCTAACGTTCATCGAAGAAAAGGTACGTTAAGAACAATTGCATCTATTACAGGTACTGTTTTTTAAACAAGGTATTTCAAGAAGTTTAATAGATATTTTTAAAATAATGTGTTTTAAAAGATAACAGGTGTTAAGTTGTTGATGGTATAATTAATCTTTTCAAATGTTTCTCTTTTTCTGCTTGTAATCGTGAATTTGTACGGGAATGTAGGTAAAAAATTTGAACGGAAGGCAAGCTGCTCAATTACTTATTATAAAAAAGTTGCTTATTTTAAAAATAGGCAGCCACATTTTAGTTTTTACAAATAGCCTCTAAGCCATTGCAGCTATTAGTTACGGAAGTACTCAGCATATCAAGTCGAGCATTTAAACAAAGGGCCTACAATACCTACCTACTACGTTATAATACCTAGCTTAGGCAAATTTACTTTAAAACGCAATCAGTCATCTAACTTGTTATCAAAACTTTTTGACTGTATCTGCTAGTAATGAATCCACTTAGTATTTTCAGGCTTTTGAAAAGACTTCTTGCTTGACTGGTTGTCACAACAGTGTTAAAAGTTTAACCTAATGAAGCACATAGTTTTAGCTAACAGAAAGAATGTAAATAATAATATATTTATCATTAACAGCTAAATATTTTCTAGATTTGGATTTTACTTACTTACTTAGTCGTTATGCCTTTCTAACCCTTGTTAGAAGTGTAAGGCCCGTGGAGTTGAGTTATTCTATATCTGTCTTTTCCATATTTCCTTCTATATCCTTCCATCCTGTTTAAATTGCCGATTGCCTCTTTTGTTTTTTTCTGTATTAGTTTCTTCTGTTTGTATGAGTTCTGTATCTTGTTTCGGTATTATGTCTCTATGTTGATTTTTGTATGCTTTTCCTTCTAATTTTTTGCATCCATTTCCTTTCCTCTCTGTTTCAGTGATTCCCACATAGTGCATTTGTTGTTCTTCTGTCAGGCTATCCTCTTTTCCGTTTATACCCCTATTATTCCCTGTTCTCAATCTAAAAACTCGTTAATTATTTCCCATTTCTTTCTTCCTATCTATTTCTTTGATTATCTTCTTATTTGTATTTACTTTACTAGTCCTCTCTTCCGTATCCTTTATCTTTGCCAGGGTCGTCATCAATCTACCTATCTCTCTCCTTTTTCTCAGTTTTTTGACTTGATGGTCTTAGTAAACTTTGTTTGTTCTTTCAGTTTTTCTTCCTCAGTGTCCCATTTAATTCTCTTCCTTCTATAACGATTTTTTGATATCCTATTTTCACCCTTTTTCCATTCTTTTGAATTTCTCGTTCATCTTTTGTTAAATCGTTGTTTATATAAACTTTCTCGTTTATACCCCTATTATTCCATGTTCTCAATCTGAAAACTCGATAATTATTTCCCATTTCTTTCTTCCTATCTATTTCTTTGATTATCTTCTTATTTGTATTCATTTTACTAGTCCTCTCTTCCGTATCCTTTATTTTTGCCAGGGTCGTCATCAATCTACCTATCTTTCTCCTTTTTCTCAGTTTTTGAACTTGATGGTCGTAATAAACTTTGTTTGTTCTTTCAGTTTTTCTTCCTCAATGTCCCATTTATATTCTCTTCCTTCGATTACGATTTTTTGATATCCTGTTTTCACCCTTTTTTCATTCTTTTGAATTTCTCGTTTTGTTTTTATTTTTCATTATAGCTTCCTTATCTCCCGTGTTTCCAAGTTCTATCTTTTATATAGTCGGTCCTATTTTTATCGTGTCTTTAATCTGTACTTTTGTGTCCCTACTCCTGTCTATAAAATGTTCTACATCCATTTTCAGATCTGGTTGGCTATTCGCTTCAAAACTATTATTCCTTACGTTGTCTTTTTCCAGCCTACTCATCTTCAAATCCATACTTCTCATGTTTTCTCTAATTATCTTATTTTCCTCTTTCAATACTTCATTCTCCTTTCTTAGTTCTTTCAACTCTTGTTGGTATCTCTTCTGATCTTGTTTTATATCCTTTATATCTGACATTAGCTCTCTGATCATTTCTCTCAAATTGTCTGTCTTATCTACTCTTTCGTTTTTCTCTTTCTGTGGCGTTTTTATCAGCTTTTTACTCTTCTTGAATAATCTCATTGGCTCTTCTTTTTTCCTTAACTCTTCCTCTTTTCGAGTCTCCTGAGGTATAATCATCGCTACCCATTTTTCTTTCTGTTATAAAAACTTTACGTGTGTTCCTCGTATATTCCATTTTCAACACAAATTGTTGTTTATAGTTCTTATAACCGTAAAAAGTAAAATGATCAAGTTCGTCGCTTATCGTTTCGTTAGCTTCATACAATTTCACAAAATTATTCTCATAAATCTCCAAATTTTTTACTTATTGTCTTAATTTAACACTACACTCTGCTTTATTTCTAGTCTCTCTCGCCTGCAATCGACAAAATAATAAATAGATCGAAACACTATCGTAATAATGCTCCTTGAACGAATTGAATATTGCCGGGCGTTCGATTCACGTGTACACACATCGCGATCTGAAACTCAGCTCCAGTTGAGTTGGATTTTAATTAAGTTATATATTGTAACATTCATTTTTTCCTAGATTTTAAGACCATGTAATGTTACTGATTTTTCACTTCAAATTGTACTTATTTTCATTTTTGAATCGAACGGTATATTAATCAGAGATTCCAAGCCGTTCGGTATATTAGTGTGCTGTGCGGGTTTCTGACCGAATCTACCGCTACGCCGCGATTGGTGGAAAATGTGTATCCGGATTTTTGGTTCCGGCGTCGCGATATTACCGAGAGAAGGCCCACGACTTATTTAAGGGTCCGGTAGGACAGGAATCGAGGCTGAGTACCATCAAGCCGCAGCCAGGCGAATTTTCATCTTCCTTCGACGGAGCTGCAGTAAAGGCTCATAACAACAATCATGAGAGCTAAATAATGCACAAGTTTTTTAACGAAAAGCCGTAGTGGGCTATCTAAGTGTTTACGAGAAAAGTGTGAAATCGGTCGTGTTCCATCGAAGCCGAAATAAAAACAGTAAGTTACCAAAACATCCTTCCATAGACTTATCCCTGAGTAGTGCCTTAACAGCAATACGAACTGACTAAAAAGTGAAGTGAAAAGCACTATTTTTCGTCTTCGGGAGTAGTCAGAGTTTAGAATTTAAATGTCATAACTACCAGTTAGGCTAAAATTTTTTGGTAATCCTGTAAAACTGCAAAGGTTAGAACTTTTTATTTTTAAAAACTTGAATAAATTTTCTTTTTGTTGATTAAAGCTAGTGTCTCACTGAATACCTATCTTACTTTTCAGGATAAGAACGGCTGTACCAAACTGATTTTTTTATTTACCAACAGTACACCCTTTCAGTATTTTTTCATTTTTTTAACTGAAGTTAGATCCTTTCTATTTTAAAATGAATGGTGCCCAAAAAGTCGTACAGCTGAGATTTCTTTAAAAATAGAAAATAATTCCAAAAAGACGTACCAAAAATTATCTCTTACCCATATCTCTCTACCAAAGAAAACTGAGCTGGTGTGTGTTTAATTTCTTTAGTTCTTTTAAAATCAGGATTCACTCGATTCATTATCAGAAATTAAAGCGGGGCTGCAAGAAAATTGCGCTCAAGCTTGGGGCATCCAATATTCAAACGGTACAAAATTGCGCTCAAGCGTGGGACAAACAACTTCTCACAGGGTACAAAAAAAAAAAAAAGATGCCTTAAACTGAGGACAGTTTTGCAGGTTACAAAATGACACCACAACGTGCGGGCAAGTTCCCATGTTACAAAATGACGCAGTCTATGTGGGGCGCAATTAAACACCTTTTCATAGGCTACAATATAATCATATACAGTCAACTAATAAATTTAATAAATATAAGTGACAACACATCTACGATATCCAAAGCGATTTGTACTATAAAAAGGCTAGTCGCCATTCAATTTCTTGGGGCATTACCGTAGACGCAAAACAAAGTAAGGTTTTATGTATTGTCAGGATGGGCCGATCGTGGGTCCAAATTTCAATTAAATGCAGTGGGGAAACGTTGTATAAATGGCACACTTAGTCTATATATAAAATGTCTTTGATTAAGGGAACATTACACTTTCTCGGTCCTACTGGGACTGATAAATTAATAAAAAAAACATTTTTTGAGTCCGTAATTTTCAATAATTTTCTATTTTAAGTCTTCTAATATACGAGTAAGAATAAAAAATTGCATAATTTTTTAAATTATTTTTTATTGGTTTTTTTGAAAATTTTAATCTGCTGGCGTGCACGATTACAGCACACTGGAACATCTGAAAAAATATATATATTCTTAGAAAAGTATGATTATGGCCCGCAGTACAGACCACGATTATTTTGTTTGAGCAAAAATTCACAGAACCGTGGACCTCCAAAGTTGGTGGTCTCAAAAGTAAGATTTTTTATCATAAAAAAAAAACATTAAAAATTGAGGAAAAAATTAATCAATCTTTTTTATTCTAGTTTATACTGGGGCTATTGTTGTGTAGAACATATTAAAATTTCAGACCGATCGGTTAAATGGTTTTTAAGTTATCGTGCACGCCGATTACAAAAATGATGTCTTGAGAAAAACGCGTTTAAAGTTTTGACAAACAAATTTTCACACGTAAAATTTACTTTTCAATTAGCTATATCTTCTGCATACAAAATTCCTTCCGACTCCTCATACGCCTCGTTCTTAAGTGTTCTTTTGTCTCTCCGTGCGATTCTGGCCTCTCTGACGGCATCGGTGAAGTTGAAGTTTTGACAATTTTTTCTACAGATGTACTGGCAAAATTAAAATTACTTTCATCTCAAAATCGATTACCATAAAACTGTCTTCTTACGTGATCTGCACACTCGCTTCGAACTAAATTTCCCGTATTTTTTATCCATTATTTTGTGCAATATTAGCCGAGTCGTTTACCGAGTAATGTTAGCCCTGTGAGCGATATTTTCAAACTGAGCAGGCCGGCGTACCGTTTGCTTTGGAGCTACAGTTTTGCCTCAAACTGAAAAGATATTATACCCATTATAGTAAGCTCTTCTTTTACCTACTTCTCTCTTAGAATCATAAAAGTAGCAGCAGATATCCGACTCAAGTAGAACAAAACTTTTGTAAACGGCCGAAAAGTAAGTTGACACGGTGTGCGGTCGATTTGGCCTGCCTTACATTGGGGCTATAATCGTCTATACCTTCGAAAGTATTTGAAATTTTTCTCTGAAATTTTCAGAGAATATTATTGCAATATAATACTTTCCAATGGGATACTCTCTAAAAAGTCGATTTTTCCGACCCGAGAAAGTGTAATGTTATATTTTTTTTACCAAATAACAAAGGATTTTATAATAGATTACTACGTACAGAGATCTGATTTTAAAACAATATTATTGTTTAAAAATTACAGTAAAAGTAAATTAGTATTTGTATAGTTATCGTCATTCGTTAACTAAGCCGCCACGTCAAAACAAGCATAATGGGAACGTGGCCGTCGTTTGTTTCCTTTCGAGTGGTGTACGCCATTATAGTTGCATTGTAAGTCTTGTTTCTAGAAAACGTGGTTTACTATTATACCGATTGCAACAAACTCCACTTGAGGTTTTTGTAAATGACAAGCGGAATTAATTAACAAATCCAGTCACGAACACTGCGGGCACTTTTACCAACTTTACGAAAACAGTTCGCGTGGATTCCGAGCCGGAAAACCTGATGGTTGGAATCCCCTTATACCGGAGGGCCCACGGTAAATTCTACTTTGGTAAATTGGAAATCTTGAATAATAAATTTAAAATGAGCAGAGAAACTTGAATTATAGTTTATTAGAAAAACTGTCCGTGTTTGGATACTGATAGTTCGGTCATTTTACTGTGACATGGGACGAAGGGGACCTTTATCGATAAAAAACTGACAAACACGAACGTAGGCATCTATTTAATTTATTTATAATTTATGAATATATCTAATAATATAAAACTACAACTACGAGGATGGATTGAAAAGTTCGCGGCCTAATCAAGAAAACAAAATAAAATACGTACAAAAATATTTTTAATTTTCAACGTAATCTCCACCTAGCTCTATGTACTTCTTCTACCTGCTTTCCACACCTGTTTGGAGAAAGGATTCCTCAAGGTTTTCAAAATACTATTTAACTGCAGCTTCGACTTCTTCATTTGATGAAAATTTCTGGCCACCGAGGTGTCTTTTTAGGTTTGGAAACAGCCGAAAGTCCGAAGGTGCCAAATCAGAAGAATAAGCCGGGTGGGGCTGCAATTCGAAATCACAATCACGAATTTGAGCCATAGACTCAACAGACGTGTGAACGCGAGCGTTGTTCTGATGAAACAAAACTTTCTTGCTCAGTAATCCTGGGCGTTTCTCTTTAATTTCTTGACGTAAACGACGAGGAAGGGTGCAATAGTAAGTCGAGTTTATTGTTTCGCCTTTCGGAAGGTAGTCCACCATAATAATACCTTTAGCATCCCAAAAAACTGACGCTATCACTTTTCCAGCCGACCGAATTTCCTTCGCTTTCTTTGGGGTCGGTTTATCAGATTTTTTCTACTGCTTGGATTATGGTTTTGACTCTGTAGTATAGTGGTGAACCCAGGTTTCGTCCATTATAACAAACCTGTTAAGAAAATCTTGAGGATCAGCCTCAAACATCTCTAAACAGTCGCGAGAAATTGTGAGTTGTAAGGCATTTGATACCGTGTTTAGTTTTAAAATCCCTAGCGAATGCAAGAATAGATTGCCGCCAATTTTTTGGATGTAGAATACGATAAAAAAAAGTTTGTTTGATGTACGCTAAGCCGAAAATCACATCAAAAATTCGATTTTTCGATAATGATTTTGGTGTTGGTGGCTTTAGTGAGATTTTTGGAGTTGAGTTTTGTTTGTATAAGTTTCGTGAGTCTGTTTTTCAATTCGGTTCTAAGCTCTGTTTTAATGTGAGTGTGGTTGAGTTTGGTGCTTTGATGGAAGCATAGATATTTGTATGTTTTTGTCGAACATGTTATCGAGTGTTTCGTTGTTGATGGTTCCTGTCTCATGGTCGTCTTTCCATTGGCCTTTGTTGATGTGGAGCACTTTACATTTACTTACACCAAACTTCATATTGATATTTAAGGTGAATGTTTCTGTGATTTTGAGGAGTTCTTTCAGCTGTATTTACGAGGCTGGTTTGAAAAGTCCGTGCAAAAATAAAAACTACTTATGTGTTTGGGGTAAACCTTTTTTATTTTTCGACATAGTCTCCTTTTAGGCTTATACACTTCGTCCAACGATGTTCTAGTTTGTTGATCCATTCCGAATAATAGGATTTGTCCAAGTCTGCAAAATATCCATTAGTGTCTGCAATCACCTCCTCGTTTGAATAAAATCTTTGTCCTGGCAGCCATTTCTTCAAATTGGGGAGCAAATAGTAATCCGAGGGAGCCAAGTCTGGAGAATAGGGGGGATGTGAAACGAATTAGAATCCTATTTTCATTAATTTTGCGACCACAACTGCTGAGGTGTGTGCTGGTGCGTTTTCGTGATGGAAAAGGACTTTCTTGTGGGCCAATCGCGGGCGTTTTTCTTGCAGCTCGGTTTTCAAACGGTCCAATAACGAAGAATAATATTCACCTGTAATAGTTTTACCCTTTTCCAGATAGTCGATGAGGATTATCCCTTGCGAATCCCAAAAGACAGTCGCCATAAACTTTCCGGCCGATGCAGATTCCCCCTTGGTAACCCATTGTTTAGATTGTTGTTTGGTCTCAGGAGTATAGTAATGTATCCATGTTTCATCCACAGTGACGAAACGACGCTTAAAGTCCTCCGGATTCTTCTGGAACAGCTGCAAACCATCCTTGCACACTTTACACGATTCCGTTTTTGGTCAAGCGTGAGCAATCGCGGCACCCATCTTGCGGATAGCTTTCTCATGTCCAAATGTTTATGCAAAATAGTATGTACCCGTTCAGTCGAGATGCCCACAGCACTAGCAATCTCACGCACCTTAACTCTTCTGTCATCCATCACCATATCATGGATTTGATCAATGATTTCTGGAGTCGTAACCTCCACAGGCCGTCCAGAACGTTCAGCGTCACTTGTGCCCATATGGCCAGTCCGAAAATTTTGAAACCACTTATAAACTGTTCTAATCGAAGGTGCAGAGTCCCCATAATGTTTATCAAGCTTCTCTTTAGTCTCCTGAGGCGTTTTGTCTTTCATAAAGTAATGTTTAATCACCACACGAAATTCTTTTTCGTCCATTTCTTGAAAATCACTCGACTTCCTTGATTCACACGAATGACAAACACAAAGAAATAGACCAATATGGCTGAAACTTGGTGTGCGTTCATTCAAGAGATGCTACTAACTAAACATGACCTCGATACGCGCCGGTGGTGCCATCTCTCGGACTTTGCACGGACTTTACAAACCAGCCTCGTATGTGGCAGCGTAGAGTTTTATGTCATCCATATATAGGAGGTAGTTTATTTTCTGTTGGTTCACTTTTTGGTGTCTGATGTAGAAGCCATGGTCTGTTCTTTTTAGTGTATTTCAGAGTGGATTGAGACAGAGGCAAAACCATAGAGCGCTAAGCGAGTCTCCCTGAGATATACCCCGTCTGATGTACAGCTCTTCTGTTTGGATGCGTTCGGTTTCTGTTTTTAGGTGGATTTTGGTCTTCCATGTTTTCATAATTTGCGCGAGAAATTGCCTGAGGTTTTGGTTGATTTTGTAGATTTCTAGGGCTCTAATTAACCAGCTGTGGGGTATGGAGTCGAAGGCTTTTTTATAGTCTATATAACCGGTGTGAAGATTTCTGTGTTCTTTTCTAGTTTGCGTCCTCGGCAATTTGTCCCGCACCCCTTTTGCTCTTCTGTGAGAATATTGTTGTCTATTAGGTATTGTTCTATTTTCTTCGAAATTGTGGCTGTGATGATCTTGTATAGGGTTGGAAAAGAGGTAATAGGCATTTTATTATTAATGCTTTTGTTTTTCTTTCTCACATTTGATCAATGTGGTTCCATGTTTGGCTAACGGGCCTTAGCCAAGTCAGTACAAACGCTATTACCATTATGTATTAAGGAATGACCTGACAGTGTTACATGTTTTCAAAATCACTCACTTCTGAATATTTTTGTGTATATTTGTGTTGAGTCCTAATTGTACTAAGTGTGGTGTGAATGTTATTGGTGTAAAGTCTGTGGCTGATATGACGAGAGGAACAATTGGTGACGGTGTAGTAACAGCGCATCACTGTTCTGTCCATTTCATCTGTGCACTTTAATCGCTGTCTTAGTTTGCCAGCCTTGGTAGTTGCATGTTGTCCTTGCAAAAGATATGTGGCTTGGTTTGGCTTTGGTAGTTGTGCTTGTTCCGCATCTGTGTCAGTTATGTTTTTGGAATTGATTTCGATGGGTCCTGGCGGCATGTAATTTTTTTCTTAGTGATTTTTTTGTCAGATTTTATGATTTTATTATAGCAACGCATGACGTGTCGTTGATTTCTGTAGTGCAACTCAAGCGTTGCTTTGATTTTTCCCCTTGGTGGATGTTGGTTTATTCGCCGGCACAAAACTTTTGGCAGGTCTAACTAAGTTTCTTATTAACTTAGACATAATATAATTATGTATCATTTTTTTTTTTTTTTTTTATCGTTCACCTTTCCGCCTGAGTAGGGATTTTACCTTTTTCTATATCCTAAGGATATCCGCGAGGATGTCGTAATACCTGTCAACGTTGTCCAAGTGCCGAAACAGACATTTTTGAATTTTACAGCACCTTTTAGACAACGCGGTAGTGCTGCCTCGGACGTTATTGCATTTGTGCGAACAACTACTACCTATGTATGTATGTGTGTATTAAATAAATTAATAAATAAGTATACCTATTTGCGCGATTGGACCCTCGACCGTCTACACCATAACCAAGGTACTATGCACGGAGCCACGGGCCGCCACAATCGATCAAAATTCAATCTACCCCTATTATGCGACATAAGATTACTAAAGAAATAAATACTGGACCTCTTTAGTTCGTCAAGCAATTAAAAGACATAAGTCCAGTTTAAATTTTCATACTCTACCATTTGTAGTGATCTGTAGTGTTATGGGATCACTTCGGTATCCGTCTGTCCGTCTGTTTGTCTGTCTGTTACACCCGGTTTCCTCCGAAACTATTTGACATCGAAAATTGAAATTAAGCACAAATATAGGAATTGATGGCCCAATTGGAGCCGTGTAGTTTTGAAAGTTAAGTTAATTTTGAACTTAAGGGGTTAGTTTTGGGTGAAAGTGAAAAAAATATACCAGGCCATCGAATCGAGTGTCAAATGACAGCTTGTCAAATGAAAACTATGTTAATATAAAATGCTTTTTCCTAGTCTTGTACCCAACATGAAATATCTATGACACAAAATGTAGATTTTTATGAGGTCCCCATTATCTACATGGTCTTCTTCTTCTTCCTTCGTCATTGTAGGCACAGTTGCCTGTTCTTTCTTCGTAGCTTGCCTAATCTTAATTGATGGTAAGGTTATTGCTCCACCTTTTCCGTGGCCTTCCCGCACTTCTTCTTCCCACTAGTGATTTATCGCGTGCAATTCTCACGATTCTTTCTTGATCCATTCGGTCTATATGTGCGTTTCACTCTCGTTTTCTTTCGAGGATCCACTTGTTAATCTCTTCCACCTGACATGCTCGTCTAATGTTGTCATTTCGCTCCCTGTCCAACATAGTCTTTCCGGCTATTTTTCGTAAGACTTTTATTTCGCATGTTTCAAGTATCCTTTTAGTTTTTGTTGTGTCTGGCCGGGTTTTCTGCTGTGTATGTCATTATTGGTCTTATGACAGTTTTATAAATTGTTGACTTGGTCACGATTCACAGGTGTTTGTTGTTCCATATAGTGTCATTCAGGCACCCGGCTACCTTCAATGCTTTGTTTGTTTGTTGTCTTACTTCTGATTCGACATCCCCGTGTCCAGAAACCTCTATGCCCAAGTATTTGAATGTCATTTCTTGCTGGATAATTTGGTCGTCAACAACGAGTTTACATCTGATGGGTGTTTTAGATGTCGTCAAGCTTCTTGTTTTAGAGGCAGATACATTAAGAGATTTGGCTGCAGAGTTGAATTGGTGTAGTAGCCGTTGTAGGTCGTCCTCGTTCTCTGCCACCAGTGCTGCATCATTAGCGTAACAAAGGATTGTGATATTTCGATTGCCCATCTTGTACCCTTTTAGTTGGTGGATTTGTCTTATGATCTCATCCATCACCACGTTGAATAGTAGTGGGCTCAAAGAGTCACCCTGTCGGATTCATTTTCCTACGGGTATTGTTCTGGTTAGTTCTCCATCGATTCTGGCCTGTACCTTGTTGGCGCTATATATGTTTTCTATGACCTTGATTAGGTTGTAGGGTACTTGTCTGTTATATAGTAAGTGTACAACATCTTGTAGCTGGACTCGGTCAAATGCCTTCTGGAGATCTATAAAACACATGTATGCAGGTTTATTATATTCGATGGAATTTTCTGCAATTTGTCTTATAACGAAAACTGCATCGGTGCACGATCTTCCTGTTCTAAAACCTTGTTGCTCATCTGACAGGGAGATGATACTATTCATTTTATCGGTAATTATTTTAGTTATTAGTTTCAGTATGGTATTAAGTAAGTTTATGGCTCTATAGTTCTCTGGCAGTTTTTTGTCTCCCTTTTTAAACATGAGGATGGTGATGCTCGTTCGCCATTCGTCTGGTATTCTATGGTGCGCGAAGATGTCCTTGGCCAATTGAGTTATTTGCTGAATGAGATACTGCTCCCCATACTTAAGTAGTTCATTTGGGATGCTATCTAGACCGGGGCTCTTTCTGTTCTTTAATTGTCGAAATGCCAGTTCTATGTCTGTGCTCTCTATTTGGATGTTTTCGTTGGTGACTATTTCTGGTGCATCTTTGTGATCGATAGTGTCTTCATCCTTTTTATAAAGTGTTGTCAGATAATCGACCCAGGATTCCTTCGATATGTGTTTAGGCTCAACTAGCTCGTTAATTTCTTTTCTTTGAGTTCTGATTAGTCGCCACATTTGTTTTTGAAGCACATAAAAATGGCTTTCCATTCTATTGGAGAACTTTTCCCAGTGGTTTGCTTTAACTAGTCTTATCAACGTCTTTGTCTCGTTGCGGACTACTTTGTATTGCTCGTATGATTCCGGAGTCTTCAGTGTACGATATCTTAAGTACGCCCCTGCTTCTTCTCGTTGATTGATTGATTTCCTTGGAAAACCATGGTATTTTAGTGTTCGTATTTGATGTGTTTATAGTGCGGGTACCGAGTGCTTCGGTTGCAGCTTCCTTTATGTTGATTTTTAGTCTTTCCCAACTGATATTGACATCCTCTCCCTCGTTTATTGGGTTTCTTTCTATTTTTTCTTGCAATCTCCGTTGGTATAAGGTTCTTGTTGATTGGTCCCATAGGGATTCTGTGTTTAGTCTTTTTTCTATTCTGTTTGGTTTCTTGTTCTACATGGTAAGCACTAAAATTGGAAAATTAACAAATGAAAATTAGTACATGGTTACGAAATTTTAGGCAGACAGTATCTACCTTAATATTTTTAGTGTTTCGTACGGTGTCTGTCTATCCGTCTGTCACACCTGATTGATAAAATGAAAATTTGGCACAAATATAGCAATTGATGACCCAATCAGAGCCATGTAGTTTTAAAAGTTAAATGTTGACTTAAGGGTTAGTTTTGCGTGAAATTAAAAAAAATATATATATGTACCAGGTCATCGAGTGGGGTGTCAAATGAAAGCTTGTAAAAATTGAAGTTCAAACATATAATGATGTAATACCTGCGCACACTTCTCGTTGAATTATTTTAAAAAAAAACGCGAAAAATACCCCTGTCCACTCACCTTATCTCGAAAAATACTGATCAAACAATTTTGAAAAAATTCTAGAATAGTCCTCATAAAGTGTAGATTAAGCGAAAATTATCAGGAGTTCATTACGTTTGATAATTTATCTGATATAAAAGAAATACTGAAAAACACTCGGAACTATATTTCCGTACATTACCGCGTATCTCTCCTTTAGAGACAAAATAATTTTATTTTATTTGTTTATAACATTATAAATATTTAGGTAGTAAATATTTATTTTACACTTTTATTACTAGATTCTAGATTGAGCTAGATTGATTTATTGGCTGTTATGTAGCTAAGATGTTATAACTATTATACATTATTGACTAAGAAAAAACGTGAAAATACATATTGGATCTTAAGATCCAATATGTATTTTCCTCTCAGGGACCTAATGAACTTAGTTTAGGTAAGAATTTTATGTTATTTTAAAAGCACGGTGCGGAACACTAATTGCGCAAGTCCAACTTGCACCTGACCGGTTTTTTTACTCGTGGATTATGTAGGGTATTAATTTGGAGAGGTTTGAACAATGCAAGGGTACAGGTTAAAAACAATTAATTTTAGTAAAAATGTATTTAGCAAGTAATTTTAAGCTACAATTTAATAACATTAGAAATTTTAACGAATCTGGTTATTCACCTATATATAATTGACCGTATGTTATGGAATGAGTATACGCCAGTATCATTGTTATTTTGTATGGAATAAATAGAAATTTCCACAGATTATTCTTAACTAGCCGTGCCCGCGGCTCCGCCCGCGTGGACTTGATTCACTACTATCGTCACTGCTTATTCCTTATGTTACCTAACGTAATAAAATATCTGCCATTATTTCCCCTTATCTCCCATTATTTCTCCTTATCTCCCATTATCTTTACATAATTTCCATTATCTAGGCTTATCTCTGCTCATCTCCCATTATTTCTCCTTATCTCCCATTATTTCTCCTTATCTTCCATTATCTCACCTTATCTCCCATTATCTAGACTTATCTCGATTTATCTCGCAATATTTCTCCTTATCTCGCATTATTTCTCCTTATCTCCCATTATCTCCCATTATATCGAATTATATAGAACATATGTATAAATTTTTAAAAACACGTAAATCGGATAAGTGCGCACTAACGGCCAGACAGACAGAGACACGATGCATTTTATATATATTATAGATGTAATAAAATATATATCTGTAACCTGTTCCATATTTAATGGTTTAGCATGTTTAAAAAAAAGCACGTATATCGGATAAGTGGTTCTCCAGTGATAAGCTCACAAACGGACAAACAGACAGAGAGACGTTGCATTTTATATATATTATAGATATCCTTTGCTACATGATATTGTTCCATATTTAGTGTATTGCAAGAGAACGCGCTAGCGGGAAACTTTTTTCCGATTTGATTCACTAATATCGTCACTGCTTATTCCTCATGTTACCTAACGTAATAAAATGTAGCCTATAACCTGGCCAGAGAACATATGTATATTTTAAAAAAAAGCACGTAAATCAGATAAGTGGTTCAGTAAGAGCTCAATCAGTTATGGAACATTTAAAAGAAAGTGTTATAAATAATTTAGAGTACAACATACTATTTTTCAAAAGATTCGTGGATGATTGTTTATTGGCAGTTACAACAGATAACACTGATAAAGTCCTTCAAGATTTCAACAATTTCCATCAAAAGTTGCAATTTACTTCAGAAATCAAAAATAACAATCAAATACATTTCCTGGATACAGCTTTAATTAGAAAACATAACAAAATAATCACTAAATGGTATACTAAACCAACGTGGTCTAGCAGGTATTTGAATTTCTACTCTAATCACACAAAGGCACAAAAGGTAAGTGTTATTGTTGGTTTAACAGACCGTGCAATAGCGCTGACCTCACCAAATTTAAGACCGACAGCACTGAATCAAATGAAATCATTTGTTGTTAATACAAAATGGATTTAGAGAAAAAGACATCAACCGAACAATAAAAACAAGAACATACAAATTCTATAATAAAAAAATCAAAAAAGATTAAACCAAGGAACAAAATTAGAACAAATTTCTCCCACTACCTTATACACGCGATTTATCAGAAAAACTAAAAAGTACTCTCTAAAAAAAAATATAATATAACTGTTTGTCACACAACGCAAAACAAACTAAGCTCACTATTTACAATCTTAAAAAGCCAGGTACCAACCATGAAACAATCCAGCATAGTTTATTCAGTACCTTGTGCAGATGGCCCAATGCATTATATTGGTATGACGACCCAATTATTAAAAAACAGACTCAATGGACACAAGTATACAAAAAATGCAACAATGGCACTTCACAAATACACAACGGAACTTGGACATGATTTCAACTTTAATGAAACAAAGATTTTAAACAGGGACATTAATATTGGAAAACTTGCAATAAAAAAAATGAGAAATTTACAGTCAATGATAAAACTGATATAAAAGGAATTAGCCATATTTATACAAATTTAAGAAGGTAATATTTTAAAGAGACTACCTGCTTAATATTAAAAAAAAAATCGCAGATCAATAATACAAAATAAAATCTACATCGATAAGAATGCCACTATGACTTGTCAGTAGTAAATAAAATATGTGAGATTCAAGGCAGGTCCCATGTGATTTTAATTTTTAAAGATAGAACTAATAATTTATGTAAAAAGTTTATGGTTGTGTGTGTTAAATAATTTGTTTTGTACAGTGTACCTAAATGCAGTTTATTTTTATATTTTGTAGAAATAGAGAAAAAAAATGAAAATGTCCTAAATAAAGGGCGAAAAGTCAATTTAAGTTTAATTTTGAATACAAAATATTCATAAAACGAACCCAAATCCCAAGAATTGAAAATAAATATTAATTGTTGGTTCAAGAAAATTTTAAAGTATGTTATTATATATTTATATATATATATATATATATATATATATATATATATATATATATATATATATATATACGAGGCTGGTTTGAAAAGTCCGTGCAAAAATAAAAACTACTTATGTGTTTGGGGTAAACCTTTCTGCAAAATATCCATTAGTGTCTGCAATCACCTCCTCGTTTGAATAAAATCTTTGTCCCGCCAGCCATTTCTTCAAATTGGGGAACAAATAGTAGTCCGAGGGAGCCAAGTCTGGAGAATAGGGCGGATGTGAAACGAGTTGGAATCCTATTTCCATTAATTTTGCGACCACAACTGCTGAGGTGTGTGCTGGTGCGTTGTCGTGATGGAAAAGGACTTTCTTGTGGGCCAATCGCGGGCGTTTTTCTTGCAGCTCGGTTTTCAAACGGTCCAATAACGATGAATAATATTCACCTATAATAGTTTTACCCTTTTCCAGATAGTCGATGAGGATTATCCCTTGCGAATCCCAAAAGACAGTCGCCATAACCTTTCCGGCCGAAGGAACGGTCTTCGCCTTTTTTGGTGCAGATTTCCCCTTGGTAACCCATTGTTTAGATTGTTGTTTGGTCTCAGGAGCATAGTAATGTATCCATGTTTCATCCACAGTGACGAAACGACGCTTAAAGTCCTCCGGATTCTTCTGGAACAGCTGAAACCATCCTTGCAACACTTCACACGATTCCGTTTTTGGTCAAGCGTGAACAATCGCAGCACCCATCTTGCGGATAGCTTTCTCATGTCCAAATGTTTATGCAAAATATTATGTACCCGTTCAGTCGAGATGCCCACAGCACTAGCAATCTCACGCACCTTAACTCTTCTGTGATCCATCACCATATCATGGATTTGATCAATGATTTCTGGAGTCGTAACCTCCACAGGCCAGTCCGAAAATTTTGAAACCACTTATAAACTGTTCTAATCGAAGGTGCAGAGTCACCATAATGTTTATCAAGCTTCTCTTTAGTCTTCTGAGGCGTTTTGCCTTTCATAAAGTAATGTTTAATCACCACACACGAAATTCTTTCTCGTCCATTTCTTGAAAATCACTCGACTTCCTTGATTTACACGAATGCCAAACACAAAGAAATAGACCAATATGGCTGAAACTTGGTGTGCGTTCATTCAAGAGATGCTACTAACTAAACATGACCTCGATACGCGCCGGTGGTGCCATCTCTCGGACTTTGCACGGACTTTTCAAACCAGCCTCGTATATATATATATATATATATATATATATATATATATATATATATATATATATATATATATATATATATAGTGAAAAATTTTACACGAATCACCCGGTATTCCTAAAATAAGGATTGTATCCATCATTTAGGCAAACAAAGGATTAATGTTCAGGGTCGATTTGAATTGTTTAATTTATCTTAATGTTATTCTGCACACGATAGTTGTGGGTATAACATGAATTTACCATGTAGAAGTGATAAATGGATATTAGTAATATAATCTATAATACGAAGTTAGTAAACAAGTAAAAATATATTACTGAATATGCCTGACTACTAATGAGTTATGTGGGCAAAAGTGAAGCAATGCGAGGTAGTTTCACATATATAACATATAAAAATGTTTTGTGTAAACCTGTCTTTTTTAATTAATAATAAATTATAATCGTTTGTAGTACAAGCTTTTCCGCGATCATTATAGTTGCCGCTTCTGTTTGAATAAAAAGGAAATCGGAACAAGAGTAATAGGACAATTATTTTATAGAAATTTAAATGGGGCAATGTGCTTGATAGGAATAACGGAAATTGTTCACATAATAATAGAGAAATAATCTTATAACAGAACTGCGGTTTATCACACAACATTCTTGTAATAATCGATTTTAAAGTAAAACTTTTCCTGTATGAACTAAAAAATTTCGGAGAATGAGATGGTTATGCAATTTAACTGTATTATTTTATTACCGTTGTTTAAAAATTAATTAAAACGTAGAGGAAACTTCACAGTAAATCGTCTAAGGGAAAAAAATACCCAGGAAGTTGCAACTGTAATGATCAAAGCCAAGGGATCATGTTGGCAAACATAGTGAGACAGGAACGAATTTATAGGATATGCATTGACCATAATGTGCTTATTGATCATACTGTCACCAATATCTCATCACTCCACGTCTTTATCACGGTTTACGCAGAAATTATACACTAGTGAGCAAAAACAAACCAACCCAAAACTGTTTGGCTTCATTTAACATGGATCCCAGAATTTAGTGTTCATATATTTTTACGGATTTTAGTACCATTTGAAAACCTATTCTATTGATACCAAATTCCACAGCATACCTCATGCTCTTTATTAATTAAAATGATTGAAAGAGGAAACAAGGATTGAAAATAGGAGTAAGAGAAAGGAAAAATTAAACAAATTTTAAGTTTAACAATTAAATTAATTGATAAAAATCAAAACCAGTATTTTATATTACCCCCTAGCCCTTATTACTGCTGTCAGCCGCTCTTTCATGGAGCGGGTGAGTTTTTTCACCACTGTATGTGAGATTCTTTCCCACTCTTCCGCCATCGCAACCTTTAAGTCCCTCAGCGATGTAGAGGCTGGATTTCTGGCTCGAACCCTTTTTTGAACTCATCCTACATGTGCTCAATTGGATTGAGGTCAGGACTCCGCATAGGTCAGTCTAATGTGGGTATTCCTACTTCCGCCAGGTATTGCCGCACCGATTCAGCAGCATGTGGCCTCGCATTATCGTGTATTAGCACAAAGCTATCACCAACAAACCCATCGTAAGGAACCAAATCGGTTTTCGCATCCAGTGAGAGGCCTCGCCACACCATTTTTTTTTTTTTTTTTTTTTTTTTTATGGGTCTAGCACACGTGCTGCAGGGAAGTCCCTAAAGCGCTCCAGGAGCGGCACGAGTGCGCAAAAAGCGATTCACGTTGTTCTTGAATCGCTGTAAATTGTACTCGGTGGGAAACACAGCGCTGGGCAAATTATTCCAAAGGGATGACGTTCTCCATATAAAAGATTGCTTGAAAAGCGTTGTACGCGGAGTAACAAGCTGAACCTCATACGGATGCGAAGCACCAGCGCGACGTGTATTTCTAACATGCACCGCTTTGGGAGGAATTAAGCGGGCTACATCCTTCGAACACTTTCCATGAAAATATTTGTAGAACAGACTCAAGTCGCCAACCGTTCTTCGATGTTCCAGCGAATCAAGGCCGCCGGTCAATTCCGGGTCCCCAATCAGACGGACCGCTCTTCTCTGAACAGAATCCAACAAATGCAGTGTATGTTTCGGAGCGGAGCCCCAAACGTGGGAGCAGTATTCCATAGTTGGTCGAATTTGGGCTTTGTAAAGAATTAACAGTTGCTGTGGGGTGTAAAGCTTTCTGGTTCTAAATAATATTCCCAACTTTTGAGAAGCTCTCCTTGCTATGCCTGCAACATGTTCATGCCAAGACATATTTGCTCCCAAACTAACGCCCAACAAATTGAGCGACGATGCTAGGGGAATGGAGTGCCCCGACATAACTATGTCGGGTTCAGCAACGTTAACTTTTTTAGAAAAAACTGCCGCTTGGGTTTTTGTAGCGTTAAATTCCACTTGGTTACTGTCACCCCAAGATAGAATTTCTTCCAGGTCTTTGTTAAGTTGAACGACCTCCTGCTGTCTGCGGATATTCGCCTGAGCAGCCGATGTCCGAGCGTTCAAGGTAAATGAAGAGACAAGCATACTGTCATCTGCAAAGCTATAGATTGGATTCCCGGTCTTTTCCAGCAGATCGTTAATGTAAATGAGAAAGAGAGTAGGAGACAGTATGGAGCCCTGGGGCACACCGGCGTTGATAGTGAGGGTGTTAGAAAGAAATCCGTCGACCGCCACTCGTAAAGAACGCTCTCTGAGGAAACATGAGAGCCACAAACAGAACCTTTCAGACATACCATAAGAGCGTAACTTAGCCAACAGTCCATCGTGCCAAACACGGTCGAATGCCTTGGATATGTCAAGAGCAACCACTCGAGATTCTCCAAAGTGTTCAATTGCGTTGTTCCAAACATGTGTTACATAAGTCAGAAGATCTCCTGTTGATCTATGTTTACGAAAACCATATTGGTGATCGCTATTAATATTGAATCGTTCAAGATATTTTAGAAGATGCTCATTGATAACCTTTTCCATAACTTTCGATATTATTGAAAGCAGTGCAACTGGTCGGTAGTTATTTGGCAAGGTCTTCTTACCTTTTTTAGGTATCGGCTGAACCGTGGCACATTTCCAGCAGGACGGAAATATTCCCTTTCTGTAGGATAGGTTAAAAAGTCTACAGAAAACTGGTGTTAGTTCCCTTGCACAGTTTTTGAGAACTATGGCAGGTATTCCGTCAGCGCCAGAAGCCTTCTTGGTGTCTAGCTTCATTAAAATACGCTTTATGATGCGCTGTCTGAAGACAACATCGGGCATCCTTGACTGCAATATGGGAATAGTAGGTGGTGTTTTTCCTTGGAAATCGACAGTAGAATGTGAAGCAAAGAGTTCAGCCAACAAGTTCGCTCTCTCAACAGGTGTGGTTGCAATGGAATTATCTGGCCGTGTGAGTGGTGGTATGGTGGATTTGGTAAAATTTTGACTAACTGCCTTAGCGACTGCCCAAAAGGACCTAGAATTGTTGGGACAAGCGAGAAGTTTGTTTCTAATTCGTTGATTGTGTGCCTCCTTGGTTTCGTCGATAATTCCCTTGCATCTGTTCCGGGCATGAACAAAGATGTTACGATTTACGGTGTTAGGATTTTCACGCCATTGTCGATAGGCAATATGTTTAGAAGCAACAGCTTCTTTGCATTTTCGGTCGAACCAAGGCTTGCCGTTGGAGGAGCATTTCTTCGAAAAAGGGATGTAAGCTTCCATACCAGCCAAAATAACATCGGAGACCTCCCTGGCGCAGTCAGATGGGTTATCGGATCGAAAACAAATGTCCATCCAAGGGAAAGTTCGAAAGTATTCCATAAGATCTTCCCATTTAGCAGATTTGTAGTGCCAAATCTTGCGCGGCCTAGGCGCCTCTCTGTCATTGATTGGCAGGATACTCGATGTCGAAAGCAGTTTATGGTCGGAAGAACCTAACGGCGGATTTACGGTGACCGTGTAAATCTCCGGATTGGTGGTTAAAAACAGATCAAGAAGACTGGCGAACTCCCCGTCTCGGTCAGGGATCCGTGTTGGTTCGTCAATAAGCTGAGTTAAGCCATAACTGATTGAGAATGATTCAGCTTCACGATCTTGTTCGTCGGTAGTATTTGAATATTTAAGCCCGTTGATATTGTGGACATTAAAGTCGCCCAGGATGGCAATTTCGGCACTTGGATAGTTACTTTGTAAATGATCGATGGTGTCTGCATGAGAGAACCTCTTCCGTAGGCGACCGTTTCAGTAATGCAACACTGCGCATAGCACTCCCCAGGCCTCCTATAGATTCATCTTCCTCCTTCATTGCCATGTAGGCACATTCCGAGCTCGTCAGAGAATAAAACGGAGCGCCATTGCTCTAAGGTTGCATGTTCTCGGACAAATCTGAGCCACGTTTGTCGATGGGCTGCTAGCAATTTGAGTCCATTAGCTGGTCTCTTCGGAGTTAGGTTAGCTGCTTTAAGTCTTCCTCTGACTATCCAATGACTGATAGCCCGACCACGAACTTGTCGGAGCCCCTGCTGGACCTCAACTCCGGTCAAGTGACGATTTCTTAGAGTTGTATTGACAATAAAACCGTCGTCTTGCTCCGAGATACACCTTCTTCTTCCTGATCCTGATCTCCGTGTAAAGGCGCCAGGAACGTTCCGATAAAGGAATGATAGGAAAATGCAGTTGCATGTATTTTTATAGGGATAAATAGCACGGAGCGAGTATATTGCTGAACGACCAAAAACCGTTTTAATCAGTAAAACTTTTTGGCAATCTAAATGTTTTTGATATTATTGGAAAGAGTAGAAAATCAGCATCTAATGATACCAAAAATAATACAACTGTTTGAAAATTAAATTCAAGGATTGGTGTTAAATAAAGCAAAATCGTTTGAGTCGATTTTTTACTCGCCAGTGTATGATTAGAATAGTGCTCATGCAGATACATCTATAATATATATAAAATGCAACGTCTCTCTGTCTGTCTGTCTGTCTGTCCGTTAGTGCGCTTATCACTAGAGAACCACTTATCCGATTTACGTACTTTTTAGTGTTCCGTACGGAACACTTATAAGATCACTTCGGTGTCTGTCTGTCTGTCTGTCACACCCGATTTTCTCCGAAACTATTTGACATAGAAAGGTGAAATTTGGTAATAATATAGGAATTGATGGCCTCATCAGAGCCATGTAGTTTTAAGAATTCAATTTTGACTTAAGGGGTTAGTTTTGGGGGGTGAAGTCGGAAGCGAAAAAAAAAAATTTTTTTACTAGGTCATCGAGTGTGGTGTCAAATCAAAGCTTGTGAAAACACGAGTAAAAAATATATATATAATATTATACTTGCACGCACTTTTCTTTGTATTATTTTTAAAAATTCGCGAAAAATCGCTGTCCCGGGCCTTATCTCGAAAAGTACTTATCAAAAAATTTCGAAAAAAATTCTGGAATATTCTCCACGGGGTGTAGATTGAACGAAAATTATCACGAGTGCATTACCTTTAATAATTTATATGGTATATAAAAAAAACAAAAATTTCAAGGTCATCAGATTTCAGTAGAGATTGGAAACAAACTTTGTTGAAAACTCATTTGGGGTGTGTTTTGTGAAGTCACTGATCATTTTATACCACCGTAACATCAATTTTGACTTAAGGGGTTCGTTTTGAGGGGTGAAATCGAAAGTAAAAAAAATTTTTTTTTACTAGGTCATCGAGTGTGGTGTCAAATGAAAGCTTGTGAAAACACGAGTAAATATATATATATATATATATATATATATATATATATATATATATATATATATATATATATACTCGTATATAATGTAATACTTGCGCACACTTTTCTTCGTATTACTTTTAAAAAATCGCTGTTCCCTACCTTATCTCGAAAAGTACTGATCAAAAAATTTTGAAAAAATTCTGGAATATTCTCCACGAGGTATACCTTTAATAATTTATTTGGTATATAAAAAAAAACAAAATTTCAAGGTCACCAGTTTTCAGTAAAGATTGGAAACCAACTTTGTTGAAAACTCATTTGGGGTGTGTTTTGTGAAGTCACTGATCATTTTATACCACCCTAACAAAAATTTTTATTTTAAAAACAATCAACGTACGGAACACTAATTGTGCAAGTTCAACTTGCACATGACCGGTTTTTTTTTTAAAACATACATATGTTCTCTGGCCAGGTTATAGGCTATATTTTATTACGATAGGTAGCATAAGGAATGAGCAGTGACGATAACAGTGAATGAAGTCGGAAAAAAGTTTGCCGCTAGCGTATTCCCTTGCAATACGCAGCCTAAACTATTAAACATGGAACAATATTATGTAGCAGAGAATATCTATAATCTATAATCTATAATCTATAATCTATAATCTATAATCTATAATCTATAATCTATAATCTTTAATCTATAATCTATAATCTATAATATATATAAAATGTAATGTCTCTCTGTCTGTCTGTCCATTAGTGCATTTGTCACGCGAGAACCACTTATCCGATTTACGTGTCTTTTTTTAAATTCATACATATATTCTTCGGCCGGGTTATATAATAATAATAATAATCTATATCTATAATATATATAAAATGCAACGTCTCTCTGTCTGTCTGTCTGTCCGTTAGTGCGCTTATCACTCGAGAACCACTTATCCGATTTACGTGATTTTTTAAATTCATACATATGTTCTCTGACCAGGTTATATATATATATATTTTATTACATCTATAATATATATAAAATGCAACGTATTTCTGTCTGGTTGTCTGTCTGTTGATGCACTTATCACTTATCCGATTTACGTACTTTTTTTTAAAACATACATATGTTCTCTGGCCAAGGTTATCTATCTATAATATATATATATATATATATATATATATATATATATATATATATATATATATATATATATATATATATATATATATATAACTTCTCTCTGTCTGTCTATCTGTCTATCTATCCGTTAGTGAGTTACGTGCTTTTTTTTTAAAACATACATATGTTCTTTGGCCAAGTTATAGGACATATTTTATTGCGTTAGGTAACATAAAGAATAAGCAGTGACGATAATAGTGAATCAAGTCGGAAAAAAGGTTACCCTTAGCGCGTTCTCTTGCAATATACTGCCTAAACCATTAAATATGGAACAATATCATGTTGCAAAGAATATAATATATATAAAACGTAACGTCTCTCTGTCTGTCTGTCTGTCCGTTAGTGCGTTTATCACTTGGGAACCACTTATCCGATTTACGTGTTTTTATAAATTTATACATATGTTATATATAATTCGATGTAAGCCTAAATAATGGGAGATAAGGTGAGATAATGGGAGATAAGTATAAATAATGGGAGATAAGGAGAATTAATGGGAGATAAGCAGAGATAAGTCTAGATAATGGGAGTAATGGTGAGATAATGGGAGATAAGGAGAAATAATGGGAGATAAGGAGAAATATTGCGAGATAAGTCAAGATAAGCCTAGATAATGGGAGATAAGGTGAGATAATGGGAGATAAGGAGAAATAATGGGAGATAAGGAGAAATAATGGGAGATGAGCAGAGATAAGCCTAGATAATGGAAATTAGGTAGAGATAATGGGAGATAAGGGAAAATAATGGGAGATAAGGGGAAATAATGGCAGATATTTTATTACGTTAGGTAAGTAACATAAGGAATAAGCAGTGACGATAATAGTAAATCAAGTCCACGTGAGCGGAGCCGCGGGCACGGCTAGTAAATATATATAATTTAAATCCAATTTCAAATGTATAAATGTAATAAATGACAATAAAATTTGTCCGAAGAGCTGATAATCCCAGTATTTCATTTTAAATACTTTGTTAATTTTAAATTGTGTTTTCAATCACTTCGTTATTCATTTTTATATTTGTACAGGTTTTCAAAAAATAGGAATATTTATTTTTTACAGACCTAAATTGGTAAGACTAACAAAAATATCGGAATTATGAATTAATAAAATTTTATTTCAATTTTATGATGACATAGCATTCAATTTGCTTTATTTGAAATGGCAAAATTTTTATTGTATTAATATTTGATATTTTATTATTTCATCAAATATTTATTTTTCAATAAATACAGGCTTTGTATTTTACGAGTTATTTTTTAGATAGAATGGTTATTTCCAAGGGAAAGTGGAGAACACCATTCCTTTGGAATGATTTGCCCAGGACTGGGTTTCCCACCGGGTACGACTTACAGCGATTTAAGACCATCGTGAATCGCTTTTTCCGCACACGCTTAGATATTACCTGCAACACGTGAGCTACGCCCATAAAAAAAAACTACACAACGAGTAAATAAGTTTCAGGGCCGCACCCTACATTATTCAAAACGTATATCCAGATGATTTCCCAATGAATATTATAGACCAAGAGGGCGGCCTGAAATTTTGACCTGTCGACTAACCGTCTGCCTAGTTGTTCATTCTATCGGGCGAGTCGAATAAAAGCCTTTAACGTTGAATTTGTGGTCCCGTGCCCTGAAATGCCGAGATACGGCCCAAACTGCTATATACAAAAATGGGCTGTCGTTTTACCATTTAAATCAAGTACCATAACATTTGTTGACACTAAAAAAGTCGGGCGCCCCAAAGGGCAGACGCCCAAGTTTTAGGACCTACGCGTCTGCCCAACTTATTTTTGAAAAATATAGGCCTTAATTAATAAAATATCACGAGGGCAGACGCCTCGCTTGTACACGAACAAGTCGAGGCATTTTCAAAATTCAAAAAATAAACTGAAATTCTGATAGTATAGACGCTATTATATGTTCTAACGCGTAGGCTGAAAAGTTTTTGATCTGACACATAGATGTCATCCTCTTCAAAAAAATCTATATGATTTTTAGGAAGTACCAAGCTTCAAACGACACGTGTCAAAATTTCATGACATTCCGACGATTAATTTACAAATTATAGTGATTTTAGTGATGCTACTTTCGACTGACGAATTTCATGTGTTGATTAAACGCTGTTTTTTGATGGCAAGAACTATCGTTCAAGCAAAGCGATGGCTTGATAAGTGTTACGAGCACTCTGCCCCTAGAAAATCACTCATCATTTACTGGTATGCTGAATTTCAACGCGGTCATACAGACACATCTGATGCTGGACGCTCTGGACGCCCAAATGAGGTTTTTACACCGGAAAACATAAAAAAATCCACAAAATTGTTTTGGATGACCATAAAGTGAAATTGCGTGAGATAGCTGTCACCCTAAAGATATCAAAAAAACGTGTTGGTCATATTTTGCATGAACATTTGGGCATGAGAAAGCTCTGTTCGAAATGAGTACCGCGTTTACTCACAGTGATTTTTTGGAAGTTTTGAAAGACTATAAATTGAAAAAGAAATATGTTGGTGATAGTATGGCTGCGGCTTTGTCCGTATTATTGTGTGTTTAATCCAATTGAACATATTTGGCATCAAGTTAAATCAAAAATAAGGACACAAACTGTTTCTCCTACTTTAAGCATGTCAGTGGTTGAATTAGTAAAAAAAGTTATAACCTTGTGAAAGCTGGAAGAATTCCATTCAGTACGTTATTAAAATTGAAGATTTATATATTTATGTAAATAGTATAAAACCACTGATAATTACCTCAGCTGATGACATTGATAATGAAACCGAATTAGGTTTAAGTTATTTATACAGTGTGTCTCCTCTTGTAAACCCCATTCGTTCAAACTGTATATTTGTACTTCTTATCCATTTGTTTTTACATGCATCTATAAACAAACATCTCCAAAAACACTTATAATTTTATTTATTTGCATTAATGAATAAAATTCTTAAATCCATCTCTGCAACCTATCATAAATAAAAGGTCAGAATTTTTATAATGCCCACTTAAAACGGCAAAAATCAGGATTTTATATTTTGGGACAGGCTATACCTTAATGTTAAATTGGAATGTGTTCTTTTTAAACGAGAGTTTTTTTAAGTTGTCTACCTAGCTGTGCGAGAAAATTTAAGCAGCGCTTAAAAAAATATTTTTCTGCATAATTACCGTCCGCACTAATACAATTTCTAAAGCGTTTCTCGAGTTGTTTTATTCCATCCAAAAAAATGTTCAGCCTTTGAGATCTTTCTTCAGATGTTTGAATAAAAATAGGTCATACATGGTCTGTCCGGAAACTAATGTCACCAAGTCGAGTAAAAAAATGTATTGACCATATCGGTATAATGCATTAAAATTCTTCAAAATAGTCTCCTCCTGCGTCAATATATTTTTACCAGCAGCGAAGGCGTCCTGGAAGGTCTGTTCAGGAATTGCTTTTAAAGCCCTTGTATAAGCTGCTTTTACGTCGTCAATTGTTCTGAAATGATGCCCATTCAGGGGTGATTTCAAGCTGGGAAACAAAAATAAATCTGAGGGAGCCCCGTCGGAACTGTAAGGTGGATAGGGCAGCGTTTCCATGTTAGATCTGGCCAGGTAGCTGGTCACGACGAAGGCGGTGTCGGCTGGTGCGTTGTCATGGTGAAGTTTCTAATCGCTGCTGATGTCTCATCACGATAGTTTTTGAAATATTTAATATGTCGGCCACTAAACTCATTCGACGGTCTGTTTGCAGAAGTTCTTTCACACACACGTCACATTGTCTTCGTTTGAGGAGGTTGACGACCGTCTAGCACGAGCTTCGTGGTCGACCTCTTCTTGGCTTTCTAAAAACGCCTGGCGCCATCCGTAGAGTTGCCTTTGTGATAAAAACTCATCCCCGAAGGCCTGCTGAACCATTGGAAAAGTTTCCACTGCGGACTTGCCGAGTTTGACACAAAACTTTATTGCCTATATTTGTTTTAGTGAGCGATGCATCGCGACTTGTACAAGAGACGAAACTGGCTCACGAAATCGCCTGTCTTTACTCTCTGAGAGCTCGGAGACAACAGAGCAAACACTCACTCGGTAGCTGACTTCCCCCACGGCCGACGTCCGGCGGGTAGAGCTCCCTGCGACGTTCAGTCGCTTCACAATAAAATCAGATACATTACTCTCCGAACAGACTCTTTAGGGCGTTAGGGTAGATGTTAAAAATCGATGAAGCCACAGCTTTCGGTAGCAGTTTTAAGTGTGCAAGCCTTGTGGACCCTGTAGTCATGCCACAGCAAATTTGTGATTCTCCATAAATTCGAATCTTCTCCTCTTATAGCCTCCTTTAGGTTGGAGACCATACTTTTGTTGACCTCTCCATTGATTGTGGACCGTTCCTCCATGTATTCAATAAGGGAACAACAATGGTCCCCATCAATTTTCCCGTGACGACTGAATTCTTGCCTTCTTTGGAGATGAAGAGCCCTGATAACAGACGTTATCTTGTGTTAATAGACATTTGTACTTAACGAAAATATTATGTTCTCTTATGAAATGAAATTATTAATAATATTTTCCTTTTTAACCAATATTTAAGTATTTTTCGTTTGTAATAGAAACACTACCGTTCTCATATTGCTTCTAAAAAACTAGAAGCAATAATTGCAATTCTAAAGTAAGAAGGAATCTGTAATACATAAAAAAAAATATCAATCACAACTAAAACCGAGACCTTTCGCATCAAATGATCAAAGTTGTAAAACAACACTGCGGGAACAGGACCTCCTTGCTTGCAGAGTTGTTTCTGTTCCTACAATGGGATGCCGCGATTAACTCGTATTCAGGCATCATACGGTACCTTAAAACACAAGGCTTCAAGATAGTCTTGTCATCGATGCAAAACTCTCAATACCACTTGGCGGTCTGTGTTTGATTGATGAGATCCAGTAGATTGAAACGTGTCCTAGATAACACTTGATTCGCCAACTCGTTCTCGAGAGGTCCATTATTTTTAGCGTCCTTGTATGTTATAATAAATGGATTCTATAAACACAAAATGATACATAAGTTCACCTGGGAACAATAAACATGAAACATAAAGTCTATAATTGATTGTATCATCGTCAAGGAGAATTAAAAACTGCATATACATGACATGAGGGTACAAAGAGGAATAACGTGCGGATCCGACCACTATGTAGTAAGAGCTAAGATATACCTTCCCATGGTGGAATAACCAAAAAAACCCTGCAAAAATGAAAAAAGACTTGGAAAACAGTGAAAAGATCGAGTATCCACAATACAATTTAAATAGCCTACAAAACGATAGTTCTCAGTATATATACAAGCAAAGACAGGATAAAAAACTAAAAATCTCCGCAGAATGGCCTTTTACAGAGAAATATCAAAATATGGTACAGAGCCTACATCAAGCAGCCAATGAAGCATTAGCCGTAAGAAGCAAAAATATGAGTAACAAAATATGGTGGAACGTATTGATAGGTCTCTGGCCAAAAAGAAAAAAAAGTTATATATGAAGTGATTAAATACAAAACGGCCTGAAAATTTACACGCATTCAAGGAAATTAAGAGGCAAACCAGACAAATAATAACAACAGAAAAAAATAAGATGTGGGATAGAGATGCCAAGAAATAAATACGTATATGGAGGAAGGAAATACACAGAATCGTGGAAATTTATAAACACAGTGAAGACAAATGGAAGAGAAAGAGTACAATTACCAGTGGACGCATGGGTAAAACATTACAAGGACCTGTTGACGGAGAAAAGGTCAAAATATGTGGGTGCAAACGATACAATAATAAATGTACAAGGAGAAACCATAGAAATAGACAAAGAAACGGTGAGATAGGCAGTGATGAATCTGAAAAATAGAAGATCATGTGGTTCAGGAATATCGTTAGAAATGTTGAAAAGTGGAACAGATAAATTGTTTGAAATAATAACATAATTATTTAATCAGTGCCTGAAAAGAAAAGAAGTCCCGGAACAATAGAAGGTAGCGTATATATCTTCAATCCATAAAAAAGGGTATAAGAAGGACTTCGCAAATTATTGAGGAGTTTCGGTGACCAGTGTGCTCAGTAGGTTATATGATAGAATACTTAGAGATCTGATAGAGAGAGAGAATGAAGAAGAACAGAGTGGTTTTAGAGGTAGCAGTGATAATATATTTTGTATGAAACAAATAATTGAAAATAGAAACGCCATGAATCAAGAAACCCACATATTATTCGTAAATCTAACTAAAGCATATGATAATATACCAACTAGTAAACTATGGGAAGTGCTACAGAAGTCAAATATAAGCCACACTCTAAGGGCCGTAAAAAAATTATACTCCCAATCGACAGCTAGAGTAAAAATAGGTAACAAATTATCGGAATCTTTTCCTGTCACCAAAGGATTGCACCAGGGCTGCTGTATCTCGCCCATCCTGTTCAAAATTTACATAAAATAACCGGTCAAGTGCAAGTTGAACTTGTACAATTAGTGTTCCGTACGTTGATTGTTTTTAAAATAAAAAATTTTGTTAGGGTGATATAAAATGATCAGTGACTTCACCAAACACACCCCAAATGAGTTTTCAACAAAGTTTGTTTCCAATCTTTAAATTATTAAAGGTAATGATAATTTTCGTTCAATCTATACCCCGTGGAGAATATTCCAGGATTTTTTCAAAATTTTTTGGTCAGTAGCTTTTCGAGATAAGATATTGGACAGCGATTTTTCACGATTTTTTAAAAGTAATACGAAGAAAAGTGTGCGCAAGTATTACAGTATATATATATTTTTACTTGTGTTTTCACAAGCTTTCATTTGACACCACACTCGATGACCTAGTAAAAAAATTTTTTTTCCACTACCGATTTCACCCCTCAAAACGAATCCCTTAAGTCAAAATTTATGTTACGGTAATATAAAATGATCAGTGACTTCACAAATCACACCCCAAATAAGTTTTCAACAAAGTTTATTTCCAATCTTTACTAAAAACTGGTGACCTTGAAATTTTGGTTTTTTCTATACCAGATAAATTATTAAAGGTAATGATAATTTTCGTTCAATCTATACCCCGTGGAGAATATTCCAGGAATTTTTCAAAATTTTTTGATCAGTACTTTTCGAGATAAGGTAGGGGACAGCGATTTTTCACGATTTTTTAGAAGTAATACGCTGAAAAGTGTGCGCAAGTATTATATTATATACATATTTTTTACTCGTGTTTTCACAAGCTTTCATTTGACACCCCACTCGATGAGCTAGTAAAAAAAATTTTTTTTTCACTTCCGATTTCACCCCTCAAAACTAATCCCTTAAGTCAAAATTTATGTTACGGTGATATAAAATGATCAGTGACTTCACAAAATACACCCCAAATAAGTTTCAACAAAGTTTATTTCCAATCTTTACTGAAAATTGATGACCTTGAAATTTCTGTTTTTTTTTATATACCAGATAAATTATTACAGGTAATGCACTCGTGATAATTTTCGTTCAATCTACTCCCCGTGGAGAATATGCCAGAATTTTTTCAAAATTTTTTGATAAGTACTTTCCGAGATAAGGCGGGTGGACAGCGATTTTTCGCGATTTTTTGAAAATAATACAAAGAAAAGTGCGCGCAAGTATTACATTATATATATATTTTTTACTCGTGTTTTCACAAGCTTTCATTTGACACCACACTCGATTACCTAGTAAAATTTTTTTTTTTTCACTTCCGATTTCACCCCCCAAAACTAACCCCGTAAGTCAAAATTTAACTTTCAAAACTACATGGCTCTGATGAGGCCATCAATTCCTATATTACTACCAAATTTCAACTTTCTATGACAGATAGTTTCGGAGAAAATCGGGTGTGACAGACGGACAGACGGACAGACAGACGGACAGACACCGAAGTGATCTTATAAGTGTTCCGTACGGAACACTAAAAAGCGTTACATATGTGGAAGACGAAATGTCAAGGAATGGAATGGAAGCCAATAGATAACACAACAGTGTATACATTTCAGTTTGCAGACGATCAGGCTACCTTAGCTGGTGATAAAGAAGATCTAGAATATATGGCGCGCAAACTAAAAGAAACTTATGAAGACTGGGGTCTTGAATGAATGTAAAGAAAACAAAATACTTATGCGTAGGAGCAAACAACACAAATTTGAATCTAGACACGAACGACACCATTGAATCATGTAACGAATACAAATATCTGGGTACGATCTTTGATTCCACAGAAACAGGTGACAAAGAAATAAGGTCCCGGAAGAGCTGGGGAGAGGAACTGAAGATAGCGATGAGTGATAGGAATCTCAATGAGGGAGAATGGCAGGATCGGAAGCAGTGGAGTCTAGGGATCGGACAACGTCGTCGAACGTTTTAACCTATATATATGAGGGTATGTTACTGTCGTCGTGTACCGAGCTAAATTTATTTATTTTTCCTTTTATTTATTTGGTTATATTTTATACTTTTTGACAATGTACTAGTTTGCTTAGACTGGCGTTACGTAAAAAAGTATTTTACTTAAAATATTCGTATTTGGCGTGTGACATAGTAACACATCATAGGAAAATGTGCTCACATTTGCAAAGAATGCGCAAATAAAGTTGAATTGCCGCATAAACCGTAAAACTGGATAAAGCTTAAGAGGTCATTTATTTACATACAACAGTAAACATAAAACTTTATTGTTTAAAATATGAATATAAATATCAGATTTTTCTATACGGTAAAACATAATAGTATATCATTTACAATAAAATTATGTTGCTTTTAAGATTTTAGCTGCAATAAGGCATTTTATGAATCAATAAAAATTAATATTATCGCGACTGCATTAACGTACTACTTTTTATTACAGAGTCTTGACATATATAGAGTGTTTTCTAAGTAGAGGCATTTGTACTTCGTTCGTTAACGAAGGCTTGGTATTGGCGAAAAAACATCCTCCGAGATTTTTGAGTTTATTCACATTTCAGGTTCAAAAAAAAAATCCCCCCACTTAAAAGAAAATATACGCAAAAGAAGACAAACCAAGTCATCCATAAAACTACTTCCAGCCAAATCAATCATCCATTTAAAATTTAAATAAGTGTACACACACACACAGTGTGAGGACAAATATAAAACAGTGGATTAAATTATAACCTGTCCTGTATAATAATACTCCGTGTAATACAGAAAAGAATAGTCGTATGCTGTCTTGTAACAAAATTTGCCTTGGATAAGTACCGGTGTTGCCACATTTTATTAATTTTAAAAGCTACTTACTTTATATCTTGTTATAAAATATATTAATTGATAAAATGTAAATGTAAAAAATATTTATCTGTTATTTATAAAATATAATTTATGTTTTTTTCTATTGAAACTAACAATTCATTAGATCAAACTCTCAGTTATATTGAGATATCCAATGAATCAAGGATTTGTTCAAACTTTGGATATCTGACAATACTATAATTTGACCGCTTCGTTAGCGGTTGATCCAATCAACCAATGTTCATGAGAGGTTAGATGTGTGATCGTCTTTAATGTAAATATGCGGAGGTTTGGGGTCCCCACAAAAACAGAGACTGTCATTCTAGTGGCACAATAACTCTTGAATGAGATAAAATTTAATTTCAAATTTTGTAAACAAATAACGAAGCTATAATTTTTAAGGTTTGTATAGTTACAATGGTGTTACAAAAAATTTTCCTGATTGTCCTTGCTGATAATAATGCACAAATTTTTAGCGTAATTAGTAATGGTAAAAGGATTAAAAGAGTGGGGAACAAGGTAAGCGGCGTTCTAAATATAGCATGTTGTATCATATTGGGGATTCTCCGAGTTGGACAATTTAAACTTTATAGAAAACTCATTTGGGGTGTATTTTGTGAAGTCACTGATCATTTTATTCCTCAGTAACAAAAAAATGTATTTTAAAAACAATCAACTTACGGAACAATAATTGCGCGGAGAGTTCGCCAGTCTTCTTGATCTGTTTCTAACCACCAATCCGGAGATTTACACGGTCACCATAAATCCGCCGTTAGGTTCTTTCGACCATAAACTGCTTTCGACATCGAGTATCCTACCAAACAGTGACTGAGAGGCGCCTAAGCCGCGCAAGATTTGGCTCTACAGATCTGCTAAATGGGAAGATCTCATAGAACATTTTCGAACTTTCCCTTGAATAGACATTTGTTTTCGATCCGACAACCTATCTGACTGCGCCAGGGAGGTCTCCGATGTTATTTTGGCTGGTATGGAAGCTTACATCCCTTTTTTGAAGAAATGCCCCTCCAACTGCACGCCTTGGTTTGACCGAAAATGCACAGAAGCTGTTGCTTCTAAACATCTTAATCCTAATACCATAAATCGTAACACCTTTGTTCGTGCCCGGAACAGTTGCAAAGGAATTATCGACGAAACCAAGGAGGCACACAATCAACGAATTAGAAACAAACTTCTCGCTTGTCCCAACAATTCCAGGTCCTTTTGGGCAGTCGCTAAGGCAGTTAGTCAAAACTTTACCAAATCCACGATACCACCACTCACACGGCCAGATAATTCCATTGCAACCACACCTGTTGAGAGAGCGAACTTGTTGGCTGAACTCTTTGCTTCACATTCTACTGTCGATTTCCAAGGAAAAAAACACCACCTACTATTCCCATATTGCAGTCAAGGATGCCCGATGTTGTCTTCAGACAGCGCATCATAAAGCGTATTTTAATGAAGCTAGACACCAAGAAGGCTTCTGGCGCTGACGGAATATCTGCCATAGTTCTCAAAAACTGTGCAAGGGAACTAACACCAGTTTTCTGTAGACTTTTTAACCTATCCTACAGAAAGGGAATATTTCCGTCCTGCTGGAAATGGTCCTTTTTCACCAAATCCACCATACCTCACAGACTCACACAACCAGATAATTCTATTGCAACGACACCTGTTGAGAAAGCGAACTTGTTGGCTGAACTCTTTACTTCGCGTTCTATTGTCGATTACCAAGGAAAAACACCACATACTATTCCCATATTGTAGTCAAGGATACCCGATGTTGTCTTCAGACAGCGCATCATAAACCGTATTTTAATGAAGCTAGACACCAAAAAGGCTTCTGGCGCTAACGGAATACCTGCCATAGTTCTCAAAAACTGTGCGAGGGAACACCAGTTTTCTGTAGGCTTTTCAACCTATCTTGCTGAAAGGGAATATTTCCTTCCTGCTGGAAATGTGCCACAGTTCAGCCGATACCTAAAAAAGACAAGAAGACCTTGCCAAATAACTACAACTTTTTCCTTTATTACTATTTATAACTTTTTTGCCTTGAAAGCTAGTATTTTTAAGGCTTAAGTTTAAATTACATATCAGTTAACAATTCATATATATATATATATATATATATATATATATATATATATATATATATATATATATATAATTATAATGTATAATAACCCTTTATTTTTTTAGTTTTAACATGTTAACAAAAATACATTATTTTTAAAATTAGAAAATCTCCTTTAAACCTTAAATTTTCCAACTACAATACAACGTAATTCGTTCTACGTGAGGAAATTCCTGAGAGGACAATAAAATTTAGTTTCTACCTTCTTGCTTGTCTCTTACATTCCACAACGCAATTCTGCTTGCACTGGATTGCAAGTGGTTTGGACGAGGAGGAAAATTTATTTTTAATACTAATTTTACTCCTCTTACTTACTAAACCTTAGAAAAGAATAAATTTCATTTTTCTTTTCTATATTATAATATTTTATGTTGGTATTTATTAAGGTATTTGAGCTGTTATTTTTCAAAACGAGTTTTACATAAAAAGATAAATCAAATAAAAATTGTAAGCTATAAGAAAATTGGAAAAACAAAGATAAATAGATCCTAGAAAAGCGTAGTTTTGCATAAATTTGGTCCTTACTTAATGAGGCTGTCTGAAAAAAACTTTGAAGACATACTTGAATATTTCGTATTTGAACTAAATTAAATAGAATAAGTAAGAAACAAATAATTTCTACATCTGACCGAAGGAAGCCTAGATTCGAAGGCGTACCATAAAACTAAGCTTACATCAGCCAGAGGTAAAAATTACACAGGCCAACGATGAAAAAACTTTTTTAATAATGTTACCTGATTCCTATGTTTTTTGATATGCTGAGTCCGAAAATAATAATAAAAAAAGTCGTATCACCCACCAATTTTTCACATTTGAATATTCAAAATGTGAAAAGTTTATTTTTTATCATTCGAATCAGAATTTTATAAGGTTGGCAGTAAAATCAAATGTTATTAGGTTGGTAGTTCCGATAAATATCACAGCTGTTTGTTTTCTTCCAGTTAATATAACCTCGCATTGCAGTGTTTAACCCATGTCCTTTAATTCACACTCAAAGTATGGCTAATCGTGGTTGTAAAAACTCTCCCAACACTTTTTGTTATATATATATATATATATATATATATATATATATATATATATATATATATATATATATATATATATATATATGGTAAGTCTGTAGTTAAAAAACATCAAAGAAATATTACTGACTTTATAATAAAAGTATACTTTGCATATTTTGGTGTAGAAATCGGTAATCAAGAAAATTGTTAGGCTCCTGACAAAGTATTTTATGTTTGTGTCGAGGATCTTAGGAAATGGTATAAGAAAGAAAAGAAAGCTTTTAGATTTGCGGTACCCATGGTTGGGAGAGAGCAAGAGAATCATTCAAATGATTGTTATTTTCGCAGCGTTGATATTTCTGGATATAACTCCAAAAATAAGAAAGTAATTGTCTGTCCTAACTCTACTTCAGCTAATTGGCCGGTAGGACATGGACTGGAAATTCCTGTCCCTGAACCACCTCAGTCTATTGATGACGTTTTACAGTCCATTCCCGAATTTAATGAAAGTCGACCTGGCGATGATGAGTTTCAATATTCTCTAGAAAATTTAAAACCACGGTTATTTACACAAGCTGAGTTAAATCATTTAGTGAGAGATTTGGGTTTGACTAAGGAAAAAGCAGAATTGCTTCGTTCTAGGCTGAAAGAAAAACATTTATTGGAATCTGAAACTTCTGTTTACCATTATAGAACAAGAGATCAACAGTTTGCTCAGTTTTTCAAGCAAGAAGAGGATTTGGTTTTTAAATTTAATCGATGTCATATTGTGAGAGAACTGTGGGTGATACAAAAAAACTTATACCAGATACGGTTTCAGCACCCAAAAATACATAACACTTGTATTGGTTTAAAAAGTTTTTACAAATATTTTTTTTCTTGGCCTGTGTTATTTGTATCCTATTCTTTAAGCTAGTTCTACGATAAGTAAGTACTTTAAGTTTTGTTGCCTTTTTCCGTCGACTCTAGCTCGGCTGAACAGCCGTGATACGACGAAACGCGTCCCAAGACGGATTGACGAATGAGAGAACAGTCAAAAACTACTGAACTTTATCTAGTTTTAGTAGTTTATATTGATTTTTTAAAAAAAATTAAATAGATTATTTATGCTCGAGACGTCATTCATTGAACATGGAATGGGGTATTACAAAGAACCGCATCGGTGTATTTGTAATAATCAAATGTAAGATGCCCTCAGGAAAGATTTTTACTTAAAACTGTTACAAATACAGAAAAAAAATATTTATCGAACCATAAAATGATTCGAGATGGATGACAGACCAAGAAACGATAGACGACGGGGAACAAAAACCAAAGCGGTCATAGAAGCTTTCCCGGAACGAATTCGCATAAATCCATGACGTAGGTCGAAAATAATGGCAACAGAAATAAAAATCCTGCCAGAACCGTGTATCGGATTGTTAAAGAAGACTTTAGACTAAGAGCATATTACGGAAGTACTGGACAGTGGTTAACAGAGATTTTACACGTATGAGCAATGTAACTAGGAGAGCTCTTTACGAAAAAGTTTATTTTTACTCTAGAGCAAAATTTACCCATCAGGGTAATAAAGCAGTTCTCAAGAAGCGGCACAAAGAATTTCGAAGGTAAAAAAATGCCATCGTCCGCCTTCAATGATTTTTTTTGTTGGAAAATGTCACTCAACTGCAGTTCTTTAAACAAAATATAAAAATTTTCAAAACGATCTTTTATATGGAATGGCTTACCCAGGACTGTGTTGCCCACCGAGTACAATTTACAGCGATTCAAGAACAACGTAAATCGATTTTTCCGCACACGTGTCGCTCCCAGAGCGCTTTAGGGACTTCCCTGCAGCACGTGTGCTAGACCCTTAAAAAAAACACGACTCTGGTCAGACCATCAATTCCTATATTAGTGCCAAATTTCAACTTTCTATGTCAGATGGTTTCGGAGAAAATCAGGTGTGACAGACCGACAGATAGTGATCTTATAAGTGTTCCACATGGAACACTAAAAATGATTACATTTCCAAAAAATATCCTGTTTGGTCTCAAAGTGTCAAGAACTGTTAACACACGTCATCTTAACTCCAGGAAGCCAGCACTGTCTACAGTTATGCTGCACGAGCCGCCGTTGGACATCACTTGTTACACTTATTAGAAACTATTAGCTATTATTGTATCGTTTATCACAAACATTAACTTTTCGACATAATTTTATTTTACCAGCCATTGCTTATGGTTTTTACTTGAAAATCCAATTGTTTTTAAAAAAACATCTTTTATCCAATAATCATTTTGCTTAAACATTTGGCCATATTGTTGTAAACTAATTATAGGGGTCCTAAAGGTCTGGTAATTACGACTTTAACACAATTTTAGAAGTGACTGAATTCAGAAAGAAAAAAGAGTGAATAGCTTACTTAAAGTTACGCTTCCGCCCTTATTCGTAAATTATCGGCCCTCTTTAATAATTACTTTAAACAAATGATAACGAATATGGGGTTCACTTCTGTTAAATATCAATATTTTAACAAGACTCTGAGTCCAAAATTTACACTATGACCTAGATAATAAGTATAAGGAATGTAAATTAATTTTGAGGGATTTCTAAGAGAGAGCGTAACTTGTATTATATCGCACCGGGGCATACTGTTGCTATATTCATGGTGAATCACCATCATTAGACTTTAATTTTTAGTATATTTTATTTTATATTTTATAGTTATTTTGCCGAAGTGTAAACAACATATTTTTTTTGAGCAATAAATATGTCGAATTACATGCAACAAAACACCATTTGCAGGACGCGTTACTTGTCTTGTTTAAAGTATTTCTTACGAGTAACTGTTAAAAGTAGTTTTGCTTGAAATTTTGAGAAATAATAGATTTTAGCATTATACATTTACTGCTTCAATATAAAAATGGTCTACCACGCTGTGTTGCCATAATTAACTGTAAAAGTTTCAGATGTTTAACACGTATAAGATAGGACTCCATACTTTTTCTTCGGTCAAAAGCATGTGTTTTTCAGAATTTTTGTTGTCGTATATGCATTAAAAAGTAAAAAGTCACCAAAAATCATATATACATAAAAAAATTGTTTTGCTATCTTTGTTAAAATATGAAGGCAGTTTACCACCTATGTGTTAGTTGTTGCAAAAATATTAGATAAATATTACTTTTTATTGAATTTTATGAAGTGAATTTTTGCTGCGGCAACATAGCTTGAAGAAGGCACGGATGCGTGTGTTCTCTCAAATTTTGAATCATATATAGTCCGAGAACCCATAACCAAGATTTCGGACTTGTCGAAGAGCGGCAGATAAATCTATCACATATCACTTATTAAATGTGACAAACTGAACAAAAAAATACAACTTATAGTTCCAAATTCCAGTTCTTGTAGTGGTTATGGAGGGAGGAAGTTGCAAAAAATTGAGGGTAGGTAAACCCATCGCAGAGTGACAGTTTTATGTTTTATGAGGATACTATAGCCTTAATATCTTCCACGGAGACCGGTTCCTGTGAGAGTAAACCTTTTTTTTCTTGAAAAAAATGGGCTCAAAAAATGAACTCATCGCCGAGTGGCAGATATTCGAAATATAGTTTAGTTGAAAGCCCAAAAAGAAGTGAGAAAATATTTCTTGCCCTAGATCCTGGTTCTTTGAATTTCCATAAATTTTTGAACCTGTAGAGTTTTTTACCGACCTGAACTCATTCGAGAACGGCAGATAAATGCACCAGTGTTCGAATACTATAATACGAGATGAAATCCAAGTATGTGCCATGAAGTCCAGTCCCTGCTTTTATCAGCAGAATTTTTGTATTTTTAATGCAAAGCTTAAGTTATAAACAATTTGATTTTTCCTATTCGCATTATTACCTAGATGTGAAGCATGAATTCATATATTTTTGACACGTTAAAGTCGAATTTCTAATCCATTTCTGCTAAAACTTTATTAATTTTTGTTTCAAATATTTTTTTTCTATAATAACTTAATGTAATATTATTTAACTCGCTAAATTTAAATTCTCTGTTCATTTTTTCGTAAACTCAATTATTTTATTATTACTGACAATTTATTAGAATTATATTAATTTTTCTTTGGAAATATTTTTGTTTAATTGCATGTAAATAAACTGATTAACTCTTAATTTTAATAAATTGGAAAAATGGATTAGAAATTCAGGCAGCAGGTCAAAATTCATCTAAAAAACTTAGATTTTGCTGTTCTGGAGATAAGTTCTATGAAAGTCTGTTTATTAGCATAATTGTTTATAATAAATTGTTTATAACAATCAAAGGGTTAAGTTTTTGCAAAAATAGCCTCTGAATTCGTATTCAGTGGATTGACATACGACTAACAAAATTTGGGTGGAGCGCTTAATAAACTTAGAATTCGCCATTTTAAAAATAAATTATATGAAATTCTGTTTTTAGATAATTTCTTAAAAAATTTTTAATAACAATTAATAGGTCATTTTTTTCAAAAAACTAATTATAGATCGGATTCTGTTACTCAAAAAAACATAACGTACACTAAAGTGGAGCCGCAACGCTCGAAGTTTAAAAAGAACACAATGAAACTCGGGGGGCTGATAGAGTATTCAGTCATTGTTGTATTGGTATTAACCAATTGCGGCAAAAATTATTGTACGTTTTAAATGTTTAACATTTTAGTTCTTGATGTTTTTTTGGATCACTCTTGTTGTTTGTCATGTTAAAAATCAAAAATTTCAAATATACTATCCAATATAGCTACCAGAATTTTTTTTTCTAATTTTCTTATTAACGTATTAAAAGAGGTTTTGGGCCCTTTGAAAAATAAATAATAAATATAAACAAAATTTAAAGGTTAAGTATAAAAAAATATAGAGCGAAATTGCACTGAAAATTAAATAAATATATTAATCTGCTTGTAACTGTTTCAACGATGATTTGAGCGTCTCTCGAGACACTGTTGTATGTGTATGTATTTGAGAGAAAAACAAATTACAGGACGGGGGCGCGCGCGTTTTAGGACAGGCGCGCGCATCTCAAAAATACTTATGCGTTATTGCAGCAAAAAATATAATTTATTTTAATACAGAACTAGACTCCCAGGCAGATAATGTTATTTTTAATATCTACAAACTTCAACGAACATATTAAAACAAATTTCATTTGCTCCTCTATGGGTTTAGGTGGGTCCATTTTTTTGCAACTTTCGACTGTTATAACTTTGGATTGACCCAATATCCATGGCAGATATTCATTTTTCAGTCATATTTCACAGAAATGAAGCTATACCCAAAATATCTGCCACTCAGCGTTGAGTTCGTCCACCAACTTTTTCTTGCAGCTTTAAACCGTATTTCCAGGAACAGGAACCAAACATGAGGCTTCAATCTACCTGGAGGGACTAAGGGTGGCATAATTCCCCAGACTAATATAAGCAATGCAATAACACGTAATTGCGTGCGGCGGGAAGCAAGCGAGAAGCTACCTTGCCACATTGATTATTACTTTGAAAACCAAATTATTTCGCGTCTTTTTTTAACATAATGTTCTCTCTGTCTTCTCATAAGAAATACCTTAATTCGAAGAAAAGCGCTGCTGTAAGTCATCGATTGCTGTCGGAAACCTATAGTGATATATTTCCGCACACTTGCCGCTCCTAGAGTGCTTTTGGGACTTCCCTGTAGCACGTGTGCTAGACTCAAAAAAAAAATCGATAACATCATGTGCTTTCGACGCTTTTAAAGTAGTGATTTCGACATGGAAGAGAAAGAGCGTCCAGGCTAGCCGAAAAAATTTAAAAATGAAGAATTAGAGGCATTACTCAATGAAGACCCTTGCTAAATGGAAAAAGAACTTACCGAATTATTAGGAGTTGATCGCACTACCATTTCCAAGCACTTACATGCATTGGAAATAATTTAAAAGCAAGAAAATTGGGTGCCGTACGAACTGAAACCGAAATACGTTGAAAGGCGATTTTTCACCCGTGAACGGCACAATCGGGAAGGTTTTTTGCATCGTATCGTAACTGGTAATGAAAAATGGATACCCTACTATAACCCAAAGTACAAAAAATCATAGGTGAAGCCCGGTGAACCATCAGCATCCTCACCAAAGCCGAATATTCATGGCTCCAAGCTTATGCTGTGTATCTGGTGGGATCAGCTGGATGTAGTGTATTATAAGCTGCTCTAATACAACGAAACTATTACTGGGGAACGTTACCGACAACAATTCATGCAATTGAGCCGAGCGTTGAAGAAAAACGACCGCAATATGCCAAAAGACACGACAAAGTGATTTTTCAACATGACAACGCTCGGCCACATGTTGCGAAACCCGTCAAGAAACCGTTAGAAGCGCTTGGATAGCATGTTCTACCTCACCCGCCGTACTCACCAATCATTGCTTCTTTTGATTGTCTCTTATTCCGATCGATGACGCACGGCCTTTGTGAACAGCGCTTCCATTCTTATGAGGAACTAAAAAATGGGTCGATTCGTGAATAGCCTCAAAAGATGAGTCGTTCTTTCAACGTGATATTCACATCCTGCCACAAAAATGGGAGAAAGTAGTGGCTAGCGATGGACAATATTTTCAATAATCGTGGATTCCGTGCAGGAAGATCCTGCATGGATAACATATTTTGCCTGAAACAAATCATAGAAAAAAAAATAACCATAGATAGAGAACTACACCTCCTTTTCATAGATCTCAGTAAAGCATATGAAAAAAACCAATAGAAAACTTATGGGAAGCACTAGAACAAACAAATATAAACCATACCATAATAAAAGCACCGAAAAACTTATATAAAGGATCTACAATTAAAATTAAAATAGGACTGAACTGATTTGTCCAAGATTCCATACTTTAAAAGGACTAAAACAAGGATGTTGTATATCGCCAACACTGTTTAAGATACACATAGAACAAGCATAAAAAGAATGAAAAAAAAAATGCAGTGGCATGGGACTTGAGATTAACAACATACATTAAAATTCGCGGACGACCAAGTTCTGATTGCCCAAGACCAACAAGATCTAGAATACATGACACGTAAGATCAAAGAAAAGTATGAGAAATGCGATTTATCAATGAACGTAACAGACATAATATCTATGCCTAGGAGGAAAGACCACAGATTTAGAGCTAGAGAACAGAGAAAATATTAAAATATGTGACAAATACAAGTATTTAGGTGCAATAATAGATAAAGAAGGCAAAAACTCGATATAAAATATAAGAGCACTATACGAAGCAGAAGCATGGAAGATCACTGAAGCGGATAAAAGAAAGATAACAGCAGTTGAAATGGATGCCCTCAGAAGATCGTGCAAAATAAGTAGAAGAGATAGAATAAAAAATGAAAGAATTAGGGAAATGATGGGCGTAAAGGAAACAATCGTAGAAAGTATACAGAGAAAACAACTTACCTGGTACGGACATGTAAGAAGAATGACAGAGGGGAGATTGCCGAGAACCGCAATGGAATGGGTACCAACTGAAAGAAGGGAGAAAGGACGACCCAGAAAATCTTGGAGAGAAGGAATAAGGAAGGCTATCAGTGAAAGAAATCTACAAGAAGATCTATGCCGAGATAGAAAAAAATTGAAGAAAAGTCTGAAAATCGGAAAGCGCCGACAGACGCTATAAAGCGAAATATATATATATATATATATATATATATATATATATATATATATATATATATATATATATATAATATATATATATATATATATATATATATATATATATATATATATATATATATATATATATATATATATATATATATATATATATATATATATATATATATATTATATATATATATATATATATATATATATATATATATATATATATATATATATATATATATATATATATATATATATATATAAAGTTTTTGGTTCAAAGACAAGCAACGTGTATAGAGAAAATACGTACCAAATTTCATCAAAATCCGTTCAGCGGTGGTTGTAGCTCCTAGAAAAATGCGTTTGAAGTTTTAGGTTTGAAAAATCAGTAATACAAAAATAAATTTTTACCTGCAAATGATCATCGACTTCAGGGCCATATGCTGAACCCTTATCAGCTTGTTGAGCTTTATTGAGATTTGTTCTTGTCTAGGACGCATTTTAGCTTCTTTCGTACTTCGTAGCAATTGTCGCTCGGTCAGGTCAACTCGTTCTTCGTCCACTTTAGCTGCGTAGTCATGTGCATTTCGGCCACAATGAACTCCCATAGCTATCATTATATTTAACTTTAATAACTGCTACGACTGAATTATTACGAGTGAACTGTACAACGATACTGAACAAATTCCTAGTTTCGAATACAGAACCTTAGAATAGCGGATGTGAATGCCTTGTTCCTTCTAAGAAGGACAATTGAAGAGTCTCTTTGTATTATATGATAAAAGAACAACTTTAAAATACATTAAAATCGAGTTACGGTCGATGAAGGCAATTTGTAACCATTTTTTTACAATGAAGCGATATTTTTACCAAAATATCTCTCAATCCCTCGTCACATACCCAATATTAATATGTGGTCGGATTGAAGTTACCAGGGCAGCTTGTTGTTTAGACCAGAAAGGGGAACTTCTTACAAAATTAAACAAAGGGCTGACCAACTCTTTTAAATAAAAAATATTCCTATTAATTCTAACTATATTTTTTTTTTACAGGTAAGCATAACAATGAAATTGACAAGAAAATTATACCGTGGCTTAGAAAGTTCTTCACTACTTCAAAAGGTAAAAATAAATTATTCATTTTTTATTGACTGTGTAGTTTCGGAGAGATTACTCGCCTTCTGTCTGAACAACTTAGGGGTTACATCACCTTGGCGCTCGGAAAAATTGGTATAAAAATAAAAAAAAATTTTGACGCAACTATTAAATATAAAATATAATTTTTCTTTTACACATATTCATAGAAGTTTTATGAATAATTTGAAATAATAACGAATAAAAAAAATTAAAAAATGACGAAGATAGGAGCCATCAAGTAGGACCCTCTTTTGAAAATCCTTGCTGATGGTGTACTTATTTTCTCTGTCAGGCATCGTCTCAAAAATAAAAAATAATTTTTTTCTTATTTAGAAAGGTAGTAGCTAAGATGTAGCATAGAAAATTTTTTTTACCTTTTCTTGTAGAAATGACAGCGAAATTTTGAGGTTAAAAAATTTATAACTGATGAACGTGGCACCCAATCAAAAAAAATCCTATGGTAGATAATATTATAAAAAATATGTGTTGTGAATTTTAACAAAATCGGTTAAGTAGATCTTAAGAAATCTTGTACACCAGTTTGAAAAAAGTAGTTTCGAAAAAAACGCAAAAGAAAAAACAATACGGCGTCAGCGTCTTAAAACCAAATATTTTTTTAAATTACCTTCAATCTGCGATTCCTGGACCGTACATTTCATTGTTGCTGCGATGTCATCCGACTCCTTTTGAGCAGCTCTTTTCAATTTCCTGGCCTCTTTAGTCTCCTGTTGGGCTCTCATGTTGGCTATAGATATTCGTTGAGAATCCAAGTTCTCGGTAAATAGCAGCGCGCTTGGGCCAATTACAAAGTTTAATAATTGCATCATTTGTAATACACTAGTATATCCATCATTAAATATACCAGCTGCAATATAAGATGCAATCTCAACAATTTTTGTACCACTATAATGCACTTTTGGAACCATAGACCAAATGACAGCGTTTAGACTTTCGTTGTTATTCTGAGTGTATCCTTCTAAACAGCTTTCTAACAAATCGGTATCAGTTAATCTATCGTATACCGGTTCAATTACTTTTTGGACAACAACAGGAATAGAATTTTTATGCTTATAAGAATCCAAAGTTCCCGAGGCCTTCGCTTTCTGGTAGGAACACCAGGTATCTTCGCCGGACGGGCACTTGTCATGCTGTGGCTTTTCATCAGTGGAGATTTTATGGTAATAAGTTGCCCATATCGCATTTTTCCTTGTTTCAATTGATGTATTTATTCTCCTTCTAATTGCAAGACCATAGTAACCGTTAACTCATCAATAAGCTTGGCTGTCAACTTCCCTTTGCCACCTGTACCAGGATTATCTTTTTTTGACTTTGCGTAATTGCGTACCCATTTGCTTTTGCACGTGACCTATACATTCCTTTTTTTATCAACTAAATTTTCATGTGGATTTGAGTCAACAATTCCTTTATAAGTCTTACTGTCTCCATCGCCTACGTAATTACCATATCGTACATTATAAAGTGTTTCGGATCTTCTGAACATTTCTACAATACTATCCACTTCCATTTTTCCAGTTGACCCTTCGTGATTGGCAGAACATTTACCTGAGTGTTCATTGCTCCATTCATCATATTCCTCATTACCTTCAAAATATTTCCAAAATTCACAAGCTTTACACTATGAAATTTTTACTATAAGATAAAGAACTTTTCCTGAGTAAAATGATATAAGTGTAGACACGCTTAAAAGGGATGAAAAATCCTGTTTCATCCAAGTTCCATCTCCTGAAACGGTGGAATCTACTGCGTTATTCAATTCTTTTGCCTCTTGAACAACATTTCTCATGGACAATTCACAAATAGTTTTTGTAGCAGTGTTAATGTCATTCACAACTTTATCGTAGGAAGATTGGAAAATTGGTTTAGGTAAGTCCATGATTCCACAGAATCTCTCTATTCTTACTAAACCAATACCAAGAAGTCTGAACGTAAAAATTAATCGTCTATTCACATCACATGCTCTACCACTGATAAGAGGGCATGAGTTTATTAGAACTGGTTCATATTCAGCACAATTCACTTTTAGTGTAAAACCAAGACCGCGAAGAGAAGTTTCGGTAAATTTTATATCACCGCCGCACTCTTTATACCTTATCACAGTCTAAAATAGTTCCAACTTTGTGTACCTGAGTTACTTTTAGCTTCCAAAATTCCCCAAAGGAATTATTGTTATAAAGGACTGACAAAAAAAGAACAATACCCTTTGTCAGGGGTTTAACCGCTCGTGCCGGTCCGATCGCTACCTGAGTTTCGGACCGACTCTCTGCCGCGCTCACTTCTAATTGCTATAACTTCTGAAATAATTTGAATTTTTAAATGGTTAAACGTTTAAAATATTCTTAGAAGTATAAATAATTTATCTAGTCAAAAAAAAAATAATCGATTTTTTGAAAATCTCAAGGTGGTGTAACCCCTTAAAACGTTGGTACAAGAACACTCAGTTGTTCAAAAGTTCCTCAATTCATCGATTTAGTCAGGTCGCTATCAAGGCTTGAATGTTCACATTAAAACGCGAAGCACACACAGCAAAGCTAATCTGAAAACTGGCTGATTGAATATCATGCGGACGGATCGGCCAAATGTATAGTGTCCAAAGTTTGAAAAAATCACTGGCTTTCTCAATGTCATGAAAACCCAATCTATTGACGCACATAATTGTAGCTAATAGAGAAGAAAGTAAATAACTTTATGTTTATAAGGAACAATTGAATATTTTCTAAATTTGTACTTTAAAAGTTATGTATAAAAGCACATATAACCAAATTAACAAATATAAATGACAACACGTACAGTCTGTCAAGTAAGAACGTGTTGTGTGAATGTGTTTGAATATGAAAAATTCGAAATTAAATTTTATTTTCAAATCATATCTTAGTTTCCCAATTATAGTCCAGTCGTCAGAGGCAAATTTTGACGAAAAGCTCTCATTAAATATTAACAGGCTACATTTTCACATACAGGTGGTTTTTTGGACGTAAAATGCGATAAAAAAAAGTTTGCTGCTCTAAAGTGTACGCTAAGCTTATAAAATCGAAAATAAATTGGAAAATTCGATTTTTCGCAAATCTCTAAAAATTTAAAAAAAATATCGAAAAACTAATAGCACTACGTGAAAGAACGAGAAATTTTACAAAAAAATAGTATATAGATTAATTTTTTTTAGTTTTACAGTAATTTAAAAAAAATCTTAAAATAAAAGGGCTTGTTTAACCCCTTCAGTTAGTTAGTTATAAGTGCTTCTAAGTCGATTATATTCAACGATTGCGGACTCCTGAGCTCTGATACTACCGAAGTCGACATTAATTAGATGTAATCCGCCCAGATTTCTCACTCTCGAAGTGCCACGTATGCTTGACCGCATGTGAACACTGAAGAACTGATGGCCATCAGTGCACTGTTTAGACTTAGCCCCTGACTTTTGTGGATGGTAATAGCATAGGCTATACATATCGGTAACTGTTCGCGATGAACATAAGCTCTATTAATAATTTCAGATTTAGTTTTGACTGGACCAAGCTCGTAAAGATGTTCATTATTAAATGTAATATGTATTTGTTTTTATTTTATTTGTATTTTCAGGATCAACCTTTACTCCTTGTACTATACCGATAGAACCGTTGACTAAGCCAAGGCGTCAATATTTCGTCTTAACATGACTTTTGCTCCTATTTTAATAACTATATTCTCTTCTAACCCTGCTGTCATGGAAGCATCATCTTCATACTTTTTTATAATTAAAATATACTTAAAGTATTTCACTTAACAATTTTTTAATTACACGAAGTAGGTAAGTATTATTAAACAAATATATTTGATAAATGAAAAATATTATTAAATATAATATATTAAGTAATAAATAATACAAATTATTCATAATTATGGATTTTTAGTGATTAATTAACTTTATACGACGTATTATTTACCGGGACTCACGGTTGACCTTGCATTATGCTATGTATGGTAGAACAAAATTCTATTCTCTACAATTTTCATAATAGATGCAAATATCATTGAAACCATAGGTAGCGAGATATTTGCGAAAAACCCATTTTTGTGACCTTTGACCTTGAATATCTTAAGACGCGGGCACGAGATTTTATGAGACTTTTGAGACAACTTTTAGAATGCCAAAATAAAGGTTTATACAAGTTTACAGCTTATTATGTCTCATTCCGAGGTTGACCCTCTTTTTTGGCTTAAGTGACTGTACAATTTAGAAAACGGGACTGAAATCTCTCTTCCTTTATAGGCGAAACACTAACTAAATTCAAAATTCGAAGTTTGTGTGTCTGCTAGAAGTACCTTAGAATTTTGATGATCGGTGAGTGTATCAGTGACAAGAACTTCGACTGGCGTAGTTCGTCAACTATAAGGTATAAAGAGTAGATAATTTAGGAATACAGCTAGTATAGTATGTCCTCTTGGTGACTGAAAATGCAGGCTTCTACCTTTATCCACAACAAAGTTATAGGGGGGTCGAAAGTGCCGTGAGTGGCTTCGAGAAAAGGATGGTACGGCTGTGCTTTCTGCTCGACTTGGCGGGGGCACTGCCGTGCCCCCAGATTAACCTTCGCGGTGCGCAAAGACTTTCAAATTAACTTGTTTGGCGCGCTACGCTTTTTGAATCACCTATCCGAATTTTTAATAAATTCTTGCGCTAATAAAAAAAATCTGGAAAAAATCTATATACTATTTTTCTGTAAAATTTTCAGCTCCTTCAGGTGATGCTATTTTTCGATATCTTTTTTATTTTTCGAGATATTACCGAAAAACCGAATTTTTGATTTTATTTTGGATTTTGTGGGCTTAACGTACATCAAACTTTAGCAAACTTTTTTTTATTGTATTCTACGTCCAAAAAACTACCCGTGTGCCAAAATGCAGCCTGATAACATTGTGAATACAATTGATTTTTTGTTTTATTTTATTAATTAACGGGCAATGCCCAATTTTAAAACAATACAACAAAGTATCTTAAGACGACAATAAAGTAAAGAAAATTTTAGAATAAGAATGAGGGAAAGACAATAAAGAAAATTATAATATTATAATAATAATAATAAAAATAGAAAAGGGAATAATGACTGTAACAATAAGTAACAAAATGCACATCATACTCCACACAACTGTCTATAAAATACAGATCTCCCAACGAAAAAGTCCAGACTGGTACGCTCATTGGCAAGGCGACATGACCTAGATACAAAATTATTGCATCCGTAGTTGGTCCTGTGGGATGGCACAAAACAAGTGTGCTTTGAACGGGTCACCCTGGAAGGTACATGCAGACCAATTCTGTCCAGCAGAAAGGGACAATGGTAGTTACTATGGAAAATATTATAAAGCATTTTAAGATCGATAGCAACTCTGCGATCTTGTAGAGTTTGAATGTGAAGCTCAGATTCTATCTGAGGGTAGGTAAGCTCGGGTCTATTGATCCTAAAGGCAGTGTATCTCAGAAATTTGTGCTGCACTCTCTCAATGTATTGAACGTGAGTACCATAGCAAGGACTCCATACACTGGAGGAATACTCCAAACGAGCTCTAATCAGTGAGCAGTACAGCTGCTTGATTGCGGCTATACTATTAAAGCCCAGTGTAATACGCTTAATAAATCCCAAAAGCTGGAGAGACTTGGAAACGATATTCTATATATGAGATATAAAAGTTAATTTTGAGTCAATAATAAGCCCTAGATCCTTGACTTCAGACACTGGTTCAAGAACAGCATCCCCGATCTTGTATGGATAATCCAGTCCAGGACTTACTGAAAACGATAGAATGGCATTTAGCTCCATACCATTGTCCTTGCACCAAGATACAAGCTGATCTAAATCTGCCTAAATCTACAACAATCATCAAATACAGACACCTCAATATACAACTTTAAATCATCGGCAAAAAGGAGGACCTCACTATGTGCAAAACGATGCGTCAAGTCATTTATAAGTAAGTTAAACAGAAGAGGACCCAAGTGCGATCCCTGAGAAACTCCAGAGGGGACATATACACTATCTGATAAGTAGTTATTAAAGCGGACAATCTGTGTATGTCCAGTCAAATAGCAGGCAAGCCAATCCAACATCACTCCTCCAACACCGGCCTCCCATAACCTCGACAGAAAAACAACATGGTTTACCCTGTCAAACGCCTCGGAAAAGTCAGTATAGATCGAATGCACCTGCGTTTCCCTCTCCAAAGCGCCAGACACAAAGTCGACATATGACAGCAGATTCAGATCCGCACTTTTGCCACCCTGAAACCCAAACTGACGGGTACTAATATTGGGACTTAGCTGAGTAGTCAAGAATTCAGTTATTATGTGTTCGAAAACCTTAGGAATGATACTTAATATGGTAATTGGTCGATAATTAATTATCTGATCACGGCTGCCAGACTAGTGAATTGGTGTTATGTAACCCAGCTTCCAACCCCAGTAGCTAAAGATTCATTAAAAATACTGTGCAGTGGGCGAGCGAGAACAAAACTGCAGTGCTTAAGTAACGCTGGAAGTAAGCCATCAGGACCAGGACCCTTATTAATGTCCAAAGAACACAAATGGGAATACACATCAGACAATGAAATGCGATGTTGAAACAAATTGACGTCACAAAAGGAAAAGTCATCGTTGTGATCACCAGAACAAGATCTATCACTGTACACCTGGAGGAAGTGAGCAGCAAACATATTAGCTATCTCAGGACCCGAATCACCAGTAACATCGTTGTAATAAAACACATTTGGAAAGTCATCGCTCTTCCTTTTAGAATTCACAAACCTCCAAAACTGCTTAGGGTTTGTGAGCATAGAACTCTCAGTGAATGAGACATAGTGGCTGTAAGTTTCTGTAGATAACCTTTTGCATTTTTGTCGTAATGAAGAAAACTCACAGTAAGCACTTTGCAGACCAGTCGCTTTATATTTTTTATGAGCCCTCTTCTTTTCGATTAGTGTTTAAGTTCAGGGGAGTACCACCTGGGGAAACAACCGGTAAAGACCCGCTTAAGGGGCACATACATATCAAGAGCCGAATAAATAGTATCATAGAATATATTTACCATGTCATTCAATCCCACGCCAGCCAGCAAAGCATCCCAATCCACACCTCCCAAAAAATCATTAATCAAATTAAAATTAACAGATTTAAAGTCTCTATAATAGCCGTCACCAAGACCAGAGTAGTTGTTTCTGTCTGTAAAGGTGGGAACAGTCACTTCCAATGGCGGATGATAACCATCCAGAGGCAACATACAGTCATCAGCTTCTGGAAAAATACACATTTTATTCTTCTTTCGTTTTTTTTTTTGTTAGAAAGAGACAAAAATTTAGAAAGAATATTTGTATGTGTTTAAAAATAAAAAGAACTGGAAAAGTAGAATTGCTTTTAAGGTATGTAGGACATTCAATACTGACAGTGCTTTTAAAAATGCAAAATATGTATAGCTATATATAATTTGCCGTTCTTTTAGCCGAGTGTGAGGCTGACACAAACAAGTTCGGTAAATATAGAGACAACAGATGCGAGAAAGACGTCTCATATTTTATTTAGTTTACAACACGAGACAATGTGTACCTAGCTTTGCGGTATTTTTGAGGACATAATGAAACGTGCAAAAAACTAATGGGTTTGTAATTTATCTAAAAATTTGAAATGCTAGTAGAATCGACTTTTAACTTAAAAGGGTGAGAGTTATATATTTACAATATATTACATGAGTTTAATAAAGATAAATGTTGTGGTTCGAAGAAGAATCGACGCCTTTGAAAAATAGCTATAAAGAACATGGATATACAGAAGAATATTGAGAATACCCTGGACACAGCACTGAACCAATGCCTCCATTCTAATCTATCCACCACTAGGTGTACAAGTATGAAATGCGGATTTTTTTTCTAAAAAAATATGTTAAATTCGGAAAAATGATAAAAAGTGCTTTATTCAAAGTATGCTCCATCGGTTGTTATACATTTTTCCCATCTTTTGGGCAATTTGTGAATACCACGCCAGTAAAAATCTTCCCACTTTTGCTGCGAACCATTCATCGAGCCATTTTTTCACATCTTCATACGAACCAAAGCGGTGCTCAGTAAGTGCGTGACCCATCGATGCAAACAAGTGGTAATCGGAAGGAGCCAAGTCTGATGAGTAAACCGCATGGGATAGAACTTCCCAGCTGAGTGCTTCCAACGTGTCGCGAACTGGTTTTGCCGTATGTGATGGAGCATTGTCATGAAGAAAAATGACTTTGTGTTGCCTCTTTCGGTATTCTGGCCTTTTTTCAAGCAGCGAACGGTTCAAATCGGTCAATTGTTGTTGGTAACGTTTAGTATTAACCGTTTCCCCAGGTTTTAACAGCTCATAATAGATCACGCCCCTCCGGTCCCACCAAATACAGAGCATCGTTTTTTCTGCCAAAGCGACTCGGTCTTGCGGTCGATGTGGATGGTGCGCCTGGGTCTACCCATAATTTTTTGCGCTTGAGATTCTCAAAATAAAACCACTTTTCATCTCCTGTAACTATACGATGCAAAAACGACTTTCTTTTGTACCGAGCGAGCAAAATATCACACTTGTTTTTGCGCTTTTCCATTTGCCTGTCGTTCAACCCATGTGGTACCCATTCACCGGTCTTCTGAATCTTTCCTACCTCTCATAGCCGATTGGAAACAGCTGGTTGACTAACGCCCAATTGCTCGGCGAGTTGTTTTGTGTTTGCGAATCATCTTCGTCCAACAATGCTTGCAATTCCACATCTTCGTATTTTTTTGGCGGTTTTCCACGTTCCTTGTCTGCAACATTGGAGTCACCACTTTTGAAACGCCGAAACCATCGTTCACACGTATCTTGCGATGAAGCATGTTCACCATAAGCTTCTCGAAGTAATCGGTATGATTCAACAGCAGTTTTCTTCAAATGAAAACAAAAAATTAATGCTGTCCGCGAATGCTCTTTGTTCGGTATAAATTTTAATATTTTAAACACAACACTATGCACACGCTTTTCCAATTTATCACTCGTGCACGTCTGACACTTGTTGATGATACAACAAAATGGCGCAGTGTCAAATCTTTATAGCACAAACTGCATTGGTGCACCATCTGTTGTCTGAAATCCGCATTGCATACTTGTATACCTGGTAAACCAATCGTACTTGCGATACTTTGGGCATATCTCCAGTAGAAACGATCTAGAGAAACTTGTGGTTGGTGGGAAAAATAAGTGGGAAAAGCCCAGGAGGAAGATTTCCTAATTAATGAGGCAGACCAGGAGAAACCGCTCATAGGACATTCCATGCACGAATCCATTTATACCGCACAGAGCCGTGATTGATGGAAAGACAGGATCCTTGCAATCGAAACATAACACCACCATACTCTTGCTAGAGTAATAAGACTGAGGAGGAGGAGAATGGACAGGGAGATTTGTTAAGTGTCTTACCTATTTACAATTTTCCTATACATACCAAGAAAATTGTTCCAGTACTTAAACTGTATATCGGTAACAACTGAAAATAAATATCAAGTGTTACATATTTTTGTAAACGGTCTGAAAAATGCTATTTAATGATGTGCTTATATGTAAAGGGTGCATTGTAATCTGTCAAATTTGAGTGACAAATTTTATGTTATCGTATCTGGTTTCCTCATAAAAAATTAATTATAAATCGAGAGGGCGATCCGAAATTTCGTACCCGTCGACTAACCATCTGCCTAGTTGTTCATTCTGTCAGGCGAGTCGCATAAAAGCCTTTAACGTTGATTTTGCGGCCCTGTGCCCTGGATTGCCCATATAAGGCCCAAAATGCTACATCCAAAAATGAACTGTCGTCTAATCACTTGGATCAAGTACCATAATATTTGTTGACACTAAAAAAGTCGAGCGCCCCAAAAGGCAGACGCTGCCGAGACCGGACCCAGCTTTGGGATAAAATAAGAGGGAACCTGTAAAAGGCAGACGCCGCCAATAACGGAGGACGAAGCTGGACCCGCTTTTTCCAGCCAATTCATGATTTTTCCAAAAAATATTCCAGTCAAGAACGACTTTTTTGGCTGGAGAAGCGGGTTCAGCTGGTCCACCAACCAAAAGATTTCTACACCTCTGAAAGACTCCTCAAAACAGATTTGAAGGCCATAGACGAATTTTTCAAAGTATAGAGGCATATAAATGAAACCAAAAGCACATGTTTCCATCGATGCACCAATGATCGAATTCATAAACCAACCGCTTAAGCACAGTCGCCACCCAAAACACCTGGGGATAACCCTTGATCTGATCTACACGATATTCCTATAGAAAACAGATGATAAAGTAAAAACAAGGAACAACATCTTACACAAGACGTTACTTGTAGTTGGAAACATACGCTTCCGTACTCAGAACGTCGCTCTAACATTGCAGTAGCAGAACATTGTAGCTCACTTGTCCATAATATCTACCTCCTTACGACGGGTTCCTGTACTATCCAATATACCACTTCCATAACTTCCTTAGGGGATAATCAGCCTAAAAAATGGGAATGGAAGACAGGTGCGGCAAATCGGTATCTAACTCCGCACGCGAATTGCCAAAGTCAAACAGCCAGACTGAAATCTCGGAAACCAACAGAGACTGTTTTAGCATTGACGCAGCTTGGCGCGAAAAGTGGGCAACATCCAGCCCCGACATGTTCAATCTAGAGTCTGCTCTAATGCATAATCCATGTTGTTTCGATCTCCGAGAAGGACTTGGACGACCTTTAACCGAACTCGAACCAATCATTGCAGCTGCCAGTATTAAATTACGTTGGAATGCCCGCTGTGAAAATTTACATTCGCTTTTCTGAACTGAACAACCCCGAATGATCCGCTATGCAATAAATTGGATATAAACCCATAGTATTACCACTGTAGTAACTCGGAGCATACCCTTCTTCAATATTTTAACTGTTCGTTTATTAGTTTATCTTAGAGTTAGTAATTTATTTTATCCAATTTTTTTTATATTCATTATATTCTATCTGTAAATATAAGAATTCTCTAATTTTTTTTTACATTTGCTAGATGAACCAGGCGCTGTATACGAATTAAGGTTGCAATAAATAATACCTGATTGACACACAGCATAAGGCATAAAAATAAAGCCTTATTATATAACTTATTCTACTCCCACGCTATCATATCTGTGGAAAACTTTATTAATAAAGGTAAAAGTTTTGTCGTAAATCGTTTTCATCAAAGTTTCTCTTATACCTGTATCTTTTGAAACGCAAGACTTATAACCTCTATTCTCATAAAGTATTGTTCTGAATTTTCGTAAATCAAAACAATGGAATTACAATGTAACATTAATGAGTTAGATTTGTATACATACAATGTACATTTTCAAACTAGTAATAATAAATTTCTAATAAAAACTAATTATACTAGCTAGCTGAAGGAAAAATAGAGAAGTTTTCTCAACCTGATATTTTCTTAGTACAACCCGTAGAAGTTGTCGAATATTCAAAATTTTTATAAATTATATTTGTAGATCAAATATTTGACACTTTTTTGTGAAATATTCCTAGATTTAATACCAAACTTGAGTGGTTATAAATATTTTTTACTGTTCATGTTTTGGAAAATGGCACTTGATTAGGGCGGGTTTATGAGAAGTCGGGACTAATTTTCTTTATAAGATACTTTCGAGGTCGCTGAACACGATGCCATTTGTTTGGCTATTACTGTAGTATAATTCGAGTTATCAACAAAAATAACCAACCTTATTCGTAAAAAAATGCACTTCTTACTTTCAGACCGGATTTGAATGAGCTCTATAAGAATACCGTACAAGAAAAACTGTATTAACATATAATAATTTTTATTATATATACATTGAACTTTCGATTTAAGGAAAAAAATATTTTCTGGAATGCCCAATATATTTTTTTAAATTTTAATAGTTTTTGATAAAATTTAGAGGGCTTATTCTTGACATACAAAAAAAAACGATACCTTGCTTTTTTTGGGCCAGTCTAATATATATATATATATATATATATATATATATATATATATATATATATATATATATATATATATATATATCAGTATTATGTTCTTGGGGTGAGCGGTCTTTGGAAATGAACTAAAAAGTTTTGGACACCGTTTTAGCTACGCCAAGCTTTCGAAAATATTTCATTTCTTCATCAGGGCTACAATTACAGTAGATTATCAGTATTTTTGAGATTAAAAAGTAAAGAACAACCCTATTTTATATGTAACATTAAAGTACTTACTGCTAAGTGGTGTGTTCAAAAACTGTTGTTTGTGGGGCACTTTATTACACTTATTCATGAGAAAGAACAGGAAAAAACACTAGAAAATCTCGACATACTCATCTCTGGGAAATATAATAAATTTTTACTTCATTTTGTTAGAATAGTACAAAGAAATGTGTGGTTGTAAAATGATTTTAATTTATAAAGGATTTTTTTGTTATGTTTTCTTGTCATTTTGCTAAGGGCAGTGTGTTTCTATCTCTTTCTCTCTCACACAACTTAACTACTAACCAAATATTTGCTTCAAGGAGTTTATTACTCATTAAATGAATTTTTTTAAGTCCAGTTGAAATTAGCACAGGGATTTGATGGCTCTGTCAGCAGATGTGGTTTCTTGTCTTTTCCGTTGTGCCTCTTTATTTCATTGTGTCTTTGTTACTAGATTGTAATTTTGCTTTTAAAGTGTTTTTACTTATTTACTATTTTTCTTTTATTTAATTAACCTCTCAAACAAATGTCAACTTGTGATACATCTTTGGAAATAGAATTTGAAAAAAATATACAGGGTTCCATTAAAAATAAGAAAGATGCAGTCACTACCGGTCAAACCGGGTATATATATATATATATATATATATATATATATATATATATATATATATATATATATAAATATATATATATATATATATACAGTGGCGTGCAAAAGTTTCCGGCCAGTGACATTTCGTACTCTAATTTATTAAAAAAAAGACTAATAATTTTTAATCATTATGAGATGTGAGTATGAGATATAGGAAACAAAATAATATAGTAAAAGAATATTATTTATGTTTGTGAATATATTTATTATTATTATTCTTATATTTATCTGTGCAAAAGTTTCTGGCTACATAATATACATTAACGCAGTAGAACGTTCAAAGACGTATTTATGAATAATAGCGCATTGAATATTCACATTTAGTTCATAAAAGGTCGTGGGAGCATAAACATGGCTCGGCATATGCAAATCCAAATTCGTGAGAGAGTAATAAAATTTTCAAAAGAAGGAAAGTCTTCTCGTAAGATTGCTTCATTATTATCGATAGGTAAATCAACCGTGAACGATATTATTGTAAAATGCCGTTGTGGATATAGTTTAAAAGATCGTCCGCGTAGTGGAAAATCAAGCAAAACGTCTGAAAAAGTAGATCGTATCATTAAACGCAAATCAACTGCGGATGTCAAAAAAACTGCTGCCGAAATTGCACGCGAGCTAAAGGATGAAAACCTAGCTAATGTTAGTCGTAGTACTGTGATACGAAGACTACATGATGTGGTACTTTTTGGCCGTATAGGTATTAAAAAACCATTAAACAGTAAAAAGAATAAGAAGGCCGGATTACAATTTGCCAAAGATCACCTAAATTGGACAATCAAAGATTGGAATAAAGTAGCTTTCTCAGACGAATCTAAATTTATTCTTTTTAAAAGCGATGGTAGACAACATGTACGACGTCCTATTGGTACGGGAAATGATGTTCGGTACCCAATTCCTACTGTAAAATACGGTGGAGGAAGTGTGATGGTTTGGGGAATTTTCTCTGCAGAAGGAGTCGGTCCATTGAGCGAGATCAACGGAAATATGAACGCTGATATTTACAACGACATTTTGATATAATCTGACAGTGACAGGTTACTCAACATAATTTTCAGTAAATTTAAAATCACAAAAATAGTCGAATTTACAGAATCAGTTTTATCCAATGACTTACAAGAATGTTTTAATGATCTAAAAAGGCATTCGGTGTCTTACAAATTAGGACAAATGCATGAAAATGCTAGTGACGAAATCCAAAATCCTTTGCACAAGCAGTTAACAATTATTCTCACCAAAATTGAAGACATTCTGGCCAACCATAATAAAGACTAAAAGGAATATTTAAAAATAATATAGATGAAAGCATCGATTATATACGAGAAAGCAAAAATATTACTTGCTGAGCATTTATTATCAGAAAGTAAAGCACTACTTGAAGAAGAATTAGATTTAATAAAGGAATATTCGAATCATTCCAACGTAGCCTTTTTACATATGAGAATTCCCCTCAGGGGCTAGGGTAGTTTTACTGCTCTATTATGGGGAGCGACGACCCCGAGGTACCCAAGTTTCTTTGTGTCGTATGGTTCAATCCCCTTTGTCTGTCCTGTCGCTTAAGTTTATAGCGCAATCTCAAGCTGTTAGAGACCGTGGCGAGGAGATGCATGACCCTGCGCTTAGAAGGGTCGCAAACGGTTCCCTCGGATACCGGGCAACCTCCGTTGAAATTAGCCTTACCCCCCAGTAACCGAGCTCTGCTGGGGCGGACCAGAATATTTCTCAGGATTCTCGTGGGAACACAATGAATTTTAACCTCAACCCAATTAATTACCCCCCAATTACCGGTCAAAAAAGACCGAGAATAGATACTAATCCAAACTTACCTCTACCCAATATCTATGACAGATTCTACAAAATTACTAGAGAGAATGGCTCATTTGCAAATACATCACCCTTTTTACTACATAAAGCTCTACAGGCAACTTTTGGTACCTTGAAGGACACAAGAAAAATCGCAGATGGATCCATCTTAATCAAAGTAGAAAATGAAAAACAATCCATTATCGCCAAAAACCTAACAAAACTCCATGATTTTGACGTAATCTCTGCTGCACACAAGACACTCAACGTCATAAAGGGAGTCATCACTTGCCGTGACCTTCAACATTGCTCCGATGAGGAAATCTTGGAGAACTTGAAGGAACAGGGGGAGTAGCAGATATCTATCGTATCCCACAAAGAAAAGAAATCAACAAGCCATCCTACAACTTCGTCTTAACTTTCAAATTACACCAACTGCCAACCAGGATACATGCGGGTTGGTACTCCATTCGGGTCAGACCCTATTTTCCGCAGCCGATGAGATGCTTTGCCTGCCAAAGATTCGGACACACGGCAGCCAAATGCACATTTGACCCCTTATGCTCTTCTTGTGGACATAATCTACATCTTGAAGCTCAATGTTCTAAAACTCCCAAGTGTATAAACTGCGAAGAATCACATTCACCAAGATACAGGGGATGCTCTAAATACAAAACAGAATTTGAAATCATGAAAATCAAAACTACGGAAAAGATCAACTACTTTGAAGCCAAGCGAAAGTATTTGGCCCTTCACCCCCTTCAGACTTCACTTTTTAGCACCATAACCAAGGGCTCTAGACCCAAAATGGCGAATGCCTCCACACAGTGTGACCTTGCCACACTACCACCTTCCCCTTCCCCTGACCATCCCAAAAAAACCTCTCCCCCATCCTATTCCTCCCTCCCCTCCCCCTCTCCCCCCTCCTGAAATCAAAAAACTTCACAACTCTAAACCTCCTTCCACCACCCTTTCCCAGCCTTCTACCATTCCCAGACATCCTCCAATCCCCCCCACTCCAAACTCTCTCACAACCGCCCCACCAACTCCTCCCTAAAACCTTACAACAAGAAAACACATCAATCTCGTTCGGCTAAACCCTCGCCGAACAGCTCCAATGAGTCCATCTTGGATATAAACCTAACAGACTGCATCATGGATTCAGATTCCTCTCAATCTTCCAAAACTAAATAAAAAAAAAAAAAAAAAAAAAAAAAAAAAAAAAAAAAAAATGAATTCTTCCTCAACTACACTCTTCTCCATTTTACAATGGAATATGAATGGGTTTTCACAAAGGAAAGAGGACCTCTCAATCCTAACCAAACAATTCAAGCCATTAATAATGGCATTTCAAGAAACAAACTTTAAACCCAGTTCCCAAACAAAACTCAAACACTACAATGCTGTTCACAAATGCAGAGACGGCAACAATAAAGCATCTGGAGGGGTGGCACTATATGTCCACTCCTCTCTTGACTTCACACAGATCCCCCTGGAATCTCCTTTGGAAACGATTGCGATCAGGGTAACTCTTCCTTCCCAACTTACTATATGCAATCTTTATTTGCCCCCATCCATTCCTATAACCCTCAACACTCTCTCTGACCTAGTTCATAAGCTCCCTCCGCCGATCTTGCTGCTGGGAGACTTCAATGCACACAACCCCATATGGGGCTCCAATACGATCTCCCCCAGAGGCGGAATAGTCGAGGATCTAATCATAACTCACAACCTCATTTTACTAAACCATGATACCCCCACCTTCATAAGCTCTTCCTCAGGCTCCTTCTCCACCTTGGATCTAGCCCTGTGTAGTCCATGTCTGTCGTCTCTCTTGGAATGGGACATAGCCTCAGACACATATGGCAGCGATCATTTCCCTGTAATAATCCGACACCCTAACCCCAACCCTCCTAAATCTCTAGAAAACAATGATAACCTCATCAAATGGAACCTGTCTAAAGCAAATTGGGACTCCTTTTCTTCCCTCGTCATTCCCCCCCCTCTTCCCATAACAGATATCAACGATTTTTTGCGAAGTTACATCGATTCAATCCTTTCCTCTGCCCACAAATCTATCCCAAAACTAGTCCTGAATCACAACAGACCCCCCTGTACCCTGGTGGTCTGAAGAATGTGCCAATGCCCTCAAAGACAGGAAAAAAGCCTTAAACGCATTCAAACATCACCCCTCTTCTGCAAATTTTGTAACCTATAAAAAAATGAGGGCCAGAGCAAGGAGAATTGTCAAATTAGCCAAAACTGAATCCTGGAACAAATTTGTCTCCAATATTAAATCCCCAATTACATCTGCCGATCTATGGACTGCGGTCAAAAGAATGAAGGGTTCTCCGTGTAATCGCATTCCCACTATTTCCATCAATAATTCTTTTACCACTGACCATTCTGAGATTTCCAATGGACTAGCCTCCTACTTCCACACCAAATCTACTCAACTTTCTCATTCTAACCCCCATCAACATCAATGATTTTAACACCAACCAATCTCTTCCATACAATTCCCCTTTCTCTTTTCAAGAACTCCAGGAAGCCCTAAACAACATGAAACGTTCTGCCCCAGGACCAGACAACATTCATCCGGACATGATCAAACATCTCCCTTATGATATGCTTCTCTCTCTACTCACATTTTACAATCACATATGGTTACAGGCTGAATTCCCTTCTTCCTGGTTACTCTCAACAATAATCCCCATCCATAAACCAGGCAAACCCAGAACATCTTTGAGTAGCTACCGCCCTATATCACTAACGAACCATCTTTGTAAACTGTTCGAACGCATGGTATTAGCTCGCCTGACCTGGATAATCGAAACCAAAGAACTTTTGTCCCCACTTCAATATGGCTTTCGGAAACACCGTTCCGCAATGGACCACCTCGCATCATTAGAAACTGACATCAGACGTTCCTTTTCTAACAATAATCACACCCTTTTAATCTCCTTGGATCTCTCTTCAGCATTCGACATAACCAATAAAAACATTATCATTGCTCAGTTGTTTTCAGCGGGTCTCAGAGGGGCCCTACCTAAATTTTTAATCAACTTTCTACAATCCAGAACATTCAGAGTCAAAGCCAACGGTATTATTTCCATTCCATTCACTACCTCTCTGGGGGAGTCCCACAAGGCTCTGTACTCAGCCCCACCCTTTTTAACATCGCCCTTAGTACACTCTCAGAACACATTGCCCCCAACATAAAATACAAAATATTCGCTGATGATATCCTCATGTACACCTCCTCTCCTTCCTCTTCAGATTGCACCAGATTGATGCAACGCTCCGTTAACTCACTATCCGCCTGGGCAACCAAACACGGCTATATTTTCTCCCCTCATAAATCTTCATCCGTTCATTTCTGCAAGAAGAAATGCTGTCCTAGAATGAATCCGCTAACCATTGCAAACATCTCCATCCCCTCAGCAGACCAACTAAAAATCCTAGGCCTAATATTCGATTATAGACTCACCTGGAAACCTCACATAGAATCCCTTAAAACCAAATCTTTTCTCCGACATCAATCTCATTCGAATGCTCTCTGGCGCGACCTGGGGCGCAGACTTTCATTCTCTCTCTCATCTATACAAGTCTCTTATCCTTTCCAGAATCAACTACGGCAACTTCATCTATGACTCCGCAAGCCCTCATGTCAAGAAACCTCTTGAAACTATACAAAATTGCTGTCTCCGACTGGCCACAGGCGCATTCCGAACCACCCCAATCACTAGCTTACAGTGCATCGCATCCACTCAGTCACTCCAACTATCTCGCCAACTCTCACTGTTAAAATTTTACTCAACTTCCCTACATCGACCTCATACCAGATCCTCACTCAACCTGGTCAATGTCCACAGACCAAACATTACATTCCCCACTGATTCTATTCCCCACAGAATCAACAAATTACTCATCCAGCACAATATCTCCCCCCCTTATTACAACTACCCCCTCCAAACCACCTTTCCTCCCTGGCTCTCCCCTCTCCCCAACATTGACCTAACTTTGCATTCCTATAAAAAATCAGAACATTCAAATATATTCTTTAACAAGCTCTTTCTTGACAGACTATCCAATATCTATCCCAATCATTTACTTTTCTTCACAGATGGATCAAAGACAGAAAAGGGAGTTGGGCTGCCTTCTTTTTTGATAATATCGTTCAAATGTTTAAATTACCTAAACATATTTCTATTTTCTCTCCGCAGAATTGTTGGCAATAAAGGAGGCTATCAGATATTCCCTCCAAGCAAACATCCAACATCCAACTCTCATAATTTCTGATTCCCTAAGCGCTCTCAAAGCCATCAATTCTAGAAATCTCAATTTCAACTATATCAGGCAAATTCTGGATTTGATGTACACGGCCACCTTGAAGAAACGTACCATATCCTTGCTTTGGTTGCCCAGTCACATAGGCAACCCTCATAACGACAGAGCGGATTATCTTGCTAAACTTGCCATAGAAAGGGGCAGTATGAACATGGGAGAGAATCACTACTCTGATTTTAACATCTTCATAAAACACCTACACAGCTCTCTCTTCCAACTCAAATGGGACTTGGAAGATCCCAACAACAAATTATGGTCCATCAAAACCAATGTATTTCCTCCCCTTAACTCCACAGAATTGAACCGAAGACATAATGTAATAATGAGAAGACTGGCATTGGGACACACCTACTCCACACATGTACACCTATTAAAGAGAGATCCCCCTCCACTCTGTCCTAAATGTGACTCCCCCTTATCAGTGTTACATCTAATCGAATCCATTCAACATCAAAACTTGAGAGACACCCACGGCATCCCATCCAACATCACCATCCTCATAAAATCTTTTGTCCCACTTAAAGAAAAGATAACCAATTACTTAAAAGAATTCAACTTCATAGTCTAATCTATTTATACCAAACTAACTCTAGTGGGCGCTAAATGATCTTAGCTGTCGATGCGCCCTGCCCAACAGAAACAAACAAAAAAAAAACAACGACATTTTAGAAAACAATTTGTTATTATATGCTGAAGAAACATTGCCGCAGAATTGGATATTTCAGCAGGATAATGACACCAAACATACATCCAAGTTGTTAAAACAGTGGTTTTTTGCTTCAAATGTGAGAGTTTTAAGCTGGCCATCTCAATCACCGGACTTGAACCCAATAGAACACTTATGGAAAACGTTAGTTCGTCAAGTTCGAAAGCATATATATTCAAATAAAGCCGCATTATTCAAATCATTGAAGGAAAAATGGGATAAAATTTCACCTGCTTGTATTAATCGATTAAGTGAGCCAATGCCACATCGTTGTGCGGCTGTTATCGCTGCAAAGGGTATGGCTACAAAATATTAACATAAAAATATAATCTAAGTCTATTATAGAGCATATGGGCTAATAATTTTTCTCGTAGTACAAAGTGGCCGGAAACTTTTGCACGTATAAATATAAGAATAATAATAATAAATATATTCACAAACATAAATAATATTCTTTTACTATATTATTTTGTTTCCTATATCTCATACTCACATCTCATAATGATTAAAAATCATTAGTCTTTTTTTTAATAAATTAGAGTACGAAATGTCACTGGCCGGGAACTTTTGCACGTCACTGTATATATATATATATATATATATATATATATATATATATATATATATATATATATATATATATATATATATAATATATATAATATATAAAATATATAAAAATATATAATATAAATTTTAGTTGCCATTTACGTTGTTTTATCACGTTGCCATTGATAATTTGCACTACAATGCTGATATATACTTACTTGCCATATTTTATGTTCTCTTTTAAATAAAGTGCATTTTCAAATTCTGCTTTACATAACAATTAAAATAAAGCATTGCTACACCATTTCGACTCTTTTTAGAAAAGTTTTGTCACACATTTATTTTTTATTAATCGTGTGAGACATGTACGTCTAATAAAACCTAAAAAACAATTGCTGTGTCTCCGTAAGCGTGTCGTTCTTTTTTCTTTGTAAATAATGACTGTGCACTTTTGCTGCTAGAGTTTTAGTCCCGTATAAAACAGCCGGTCCGTGTATGTGTGCAAACGGATGTATTTTAAATGGAAAATCGTTTGAGCTTTCCGGATATTTAAAAAAGTCTTTCACTGCTTTCTGTGTCTAGCGAATATGTATTTTAAATTGTAAGTGACGATTTAGTTATATAAAGTTTCATTTTTCACACATGCAGGTTATTTTTGAAATTTAATAAATCGTTATTAACAAAAAATTACACTTGTCGACACTGGAATTGACATCGATATTAAAGCGTATTTAGGTACTAAGTTGGGAATGTGGAATCTTTGGCACAATGATACTACTCAGTATATATCACCACTACACCAAACACTTTATTTTTGCACTCGACGCGCGTTTCGCTAACCATGTTAGCTTCATCAGGAGCGATGATTGACTAAAGCTAAACTACAAATCTACCCTATTTATACTTAGCCTAACCCTTGAATTACTCAAGCGGAACTAATGACATAGGCAAGGCCATCAGTTCCGGTCAAGTAACCAGTAGAGAGGACTATAAGGAATAGGCCCTCTGTCTTTATTTAAACTACTTTTACATTTTATGATTTCCATACTTTTGTATGCGTTTAAACAATCTCCTATCAGATACGTTTTTTATCAATCTTAGATTATCTAATGTTACAGTATGATCAGCTTCAAGGGCATGTTCGGCAATGCTAGACTTTTCTGTTCCATTGTATTTTAAGTGTGCTAAGTGTTCTTTAAATCTTGTTTTAATTGACCTTTTAGTTTGCCCAACATACTTTTTGTCACAATCATTACAACTAATTTCATAAATTCCAATTTTCTCACAATTAGGAATCTTATCTTTGGGATTTCCTAAGATATTCCTCAGATTGTCTGATGACTTATAAACTAAGGTGAGGCCTACTTTATTAAATACCTTATTGAGTCCCTTGCTATATTTCGGATTATATGGTATGGAGACATACTATAGTTTAGGTTTAATATTCAGAATTCCACCTTTTTTACACGCGAAGAAAATAACACCAAGTATGTCTCCATACCATATAACCCGAAATATAGCAAGGGGCTCAATAAGGTATTTAATAAAGTAGGCCTCACCTTAGTTTATAAGTCATCAGACAATCTGAGGAATATCTTAGGAAATCCCAAAGATAAGATTCCTAATTGTGAGAAAAGTGGAATTTATGAAATTGGTTGTAATGATTGTGACAAAAAGTATGTTGGGCAAACTAAAAGGTCAATTAAAACAAGATTTAAAGAACACTTAGCACACTTAAAATACAATAGAACAGAGAAGTCTAGCATTGCCGAACATGCCCTTGAAGCTGATCATACTGTAACATTAGATAATCTAAGATTGATAAAAAACGTATCTGATAGGAGATTGTTAAACGCATACGAAAGTATGGAAATCATAAAATGTAAAAGTAGTTTAAATAAAGACAGAGGGCCTATTCCTTATAGTCCCCTCTACTGGTTACTTGACCGGAACTGATGGCCTTGCCTATGTAATTAGTTCCGCTTGAGTAATTCAAGGGTTAGGCTAAGTATAAATAGGGTTGATTTGTAGTTTAGCTTTAGTCAATCATCGCTCCTGATGAAGCTAACATGGTTAGCGAAACGCGCGTCGAGTGCAAAAATAAAGTATTTGGTGTAGTCGTATTTAGGTAGTTTCATTACAAAACTACAATATTTTTTACTTGGTCTGCCTTAGTTTTTTTATTACTGTATTATATTCTTAGGGTTAAGACGTTAAGGTATTGTGACTGAACTATGACTGTGCCATGAAAAATTACAATTTATTTTTATCTTACATCTCTGTAATGATGTGGATAGAGTATTTAAATTACCCGGATAACTTATAACGAAGTATATTTTCACAATCAGAAAATAAACCGTTTTATTATGCAATAATGTGATATCAACAAGTTCCATTACGGACTTAGTAGGCTGTGATAAAACAGACGAACCGAAAGTCATGGTTACTATACCGTTAATTTAGAATGGCTATCTTGACTATTTCAATTTTCTTGCTTGGTATCAGGGCATAGGTCTCACATGTTTTTGTCAGACGCATATTAGACTTCTTACAGCATGGGCTAAGGAATCTCTACATATAATCCTTTGCTGTACCAATGATTTAGGTGATGGATAAAGATCACGTAAGGGATTGCTACTTTGACTCAATAACCAGCAAGAACATAACTAGTATGTCGATACATTCTAGTTATGTTCTTGCTGTTTGCAAAAAGGTCAGTTTCTCACACCACCTAGACCGTCTTCTGAATCTATAGAAACCTAAGAATTGTTTGCCATCCTTAGTGAAGACGATGAAACGAAGTGCGATCCGACTTAATCAATGACTTCATACGTGATTTATATTTGTTAGAAAAACAGACGGCCTATTTAAGATCGCAGATGAAGGACTGAAATTTACTTTCACTCAATACGAAAGTTACCATTTTCGATATCAAAACGGTGAACTAAAATCCTACCTCCCTCAGGCAGGTGATCTAATTTATTGTTATGATTTTTATGCAGTCGTCTCCTTTTCAGCCTGCTCTCATTCACTCCTGGATGTAGGCCTCTTCCAAATCTTTCCATCTTTCCCTGTTCAGAGCCGTTCTGCTTCAGTTTTTTCCTGCGATATTCTGGTCGTCTCGCCACCTTCTTGAGGTCTTCTCATGCTCCTCTTATTCTCCCTTGAGCCCATCTGTCGTTGTTCCTTCTCGCTACGTGGCCAGCCTATCTCCACTTTAATTTAGCCGCTTTTTTCAGAGCATCTTTCTGTCCTATTCTTTTCCGGATTTCCTCATTTGGGATTCTATCTTTCAAACTCACTCCAAGCATAGCTCTCTCCATTGCACGTTGCGCCACTCGAAGTTTCTTCATCGACTTACGTGTTAGCGACATCGTGTCAAGATCGTACGTGAGAACTGACAGTACACACGACTCGTACGTTTTTCTTTTGAGGTTTACAAGGATATACTGTGATCTGAAACTAAACACGAGTTTACCAAAAGCTGTCCAACCAAGACCTACTCTTCGAGAAATTTCTGCTGTTTGGTTCTCCTTTCCTAGTCGTATTTTTTGTCCAAGGTATATACTCGTATATTCGGATATGTTCTCTAATGGCTGATTTTCGATGGTAATCTTTATTTGCTCTGGGCTCATTATCTTTATCTGGCTCAAGTTCATTTCCACTCCGACTCGTGACGATGCATGATGCAGTTCTTCCAACATAGTTAATTCATGGGGTGTAGTACCGATTAGAACGATATCGTTCGCCAATCGTAGATGAATAAGTCGTGTTCTGTCTGTGTTAATCTCTTTATTTTGCCTATATGTCCCCCTGTCTTTTAGTAAATGACAATCTCTCTTCTCTACCCACTTGACGAAGTACATTTTCATTAGTGACACGCTCTGTCCAAGAGATCTTCAATATTCTGCGCATGCCCCATAATTCGAAAGACTCCAAACGATTCATTGATCGTACTCCCAAGGTCAGGGGAGTACGATCAACTCAACTCCATATAAAAGCACTAGATATATATAGACCTTTACAAAACGATAACGAGTATCCAAAGAAAGGGTTAAGTCTATGAGGAGGTGTCTCATTTTGAGAAAAGCCGCTCTAGCTATTTCAATGCGAACTCGTACCTCAACCTTAGGATTCAAATCATTAGTTACCCAACACCCCCAGGTATTTAGATAAATTTACTTGTTTTATCAATTGATCGTAAACACGAATATCTGTTTGCAACCTGGGAGTTCTTGAAATGACCATCACTTTCGTCTTATTAACGTTTACCGTCATGCCCAAAACATCGCCTTCCCCAGATATATTGTTCATAAGACGCTGAAGTCCATCCAATATATCTGCTAAAATAACGATATCATCAGAATACCTTTGTTAATGATTTTGCCATTAACTTTGATACCATCCTCCAGTGCCAGTGTGAACACTTTTGGCGAGACCGTAACTCGTTGTACTCCTCTTTTTATCGGTATTTTTGAGGTCTTCATGTCTTCATTTACTAGTATTTGGATGTACGCATACGTCATAGATATATTTAATAAAAGTCGAGGTGTTTATCCTAGCTTTATCTAGGGCTCTTAAAACTGCCCACATTTCTAGAGAGTCGAAGGCTTTCTGGTAGTCTACGAAAGCCAAGTGTAAGGGTATATTATATTCCGTGGCTTTCTCAATGAACGTACGTACTGTCTGTAGGTAGTCTATTGTGCTGAATCTCTTTCCAAATCCAGCCTGTTCCGGAGGTTGATGTAAATCCATCTTGTGCGTCATCTATTAATTATTATTTTTGTAAGTAACTTATATTTTTTTTTATGGGTCTAGCACACGTGCTGCAGGGAAGTCCCTAAAACACTACAGGAGCGACACGTGTGCGGAGAAAGCGATTCACGTTGTTCTTAAATTGCTGTAAATTGTACTCGGTGGGAAACACAGTCCTGGGCAAATTATTCCAAAGGGATGATGTTCTCCATATAAAAAACTGCTTGAAAAGCATTGTACGAGGAGTAACAAGCTGAACCTGATACGGATGTGAAGTATTAGCGCGACGTGTACTTCTAACATGCACCGCTCCGGGAGGAATTAAGCGGGCCACATCCTTCGAACACTTTCCATGAAAATACTTGTAGAATAGGCTCAAGTCGCCAACCATTCTTCGATGTTCCAGCTAATCAAGGGCCGCCGGTCAGTTCTGGGTCTCCAATCAGACGAACAGCTCTTCTCTGAATAGAATCCAACAAATGCAGTGTATATTTGGGGAGCGAAGCCCCAAACATGGGAGCAGTATTCCATAGTTGGTCGAATTTGAGCTTTGTAAAGAATTAACAGTTGTTGTGGAGCGTAAAGCTTTCTGGTTCGAAATAATATTCTCAACTTTTGAGAAGCTCTCCTTGCTATGCCTGCAACATGTTCATGCCAGGACACTTTTGCTCCCAAATTAACGCCTAACAAATTGAGAGACGATGTTAGAGAAATGGAGTGCCCCAACATAACTATGTCGGGTTCAGCAACGTTAACTTTTTTAGAAAAAACTGCCGCCTGAGTTTTTGTAGCGTTAAATTCCACTTGGTTACTGTCACCCCAAGATAGAATTTCTTCCAGGTCTTTGTTAAGTTGAATGACTTCCTGCTGTCTGCGGATATTCGTCTGAGTAGCTGATGTCATCTGCAAAACTGTAGATTGGATTCTCGGTCTTTTCCAGCAGATCGTTAATGTAGATAAGAAGGAGAGTAAGAGACAGTATAGAGCCTTGAGGTACACCGGCGTTGATAGTGAAGGTGTTAGAAAGGAATCCGTCGACTGCTACTCGTCAAAAACGCTCTCTGAGGAAACATGAGAGCCACAAACAGAACTTTTCAGACATACCATAAGAGCGTAGCTTAGCCAACAGCCCATCGTGCCAAAGACGGTGGAATGCCTTGGATATGTTAAGAGCAAATGCTCGAGATTCTCCAAAGTGTTCAATTGCGTTGTTCCAAACGTGTGTTATATAAGTCAGAAGATCTCCTGTTGATCTATTTTTTACGAAAGCCATATTGGTGATCGCTAATCATGTTGAATCCTTCAAGATATTTTAGAAGATGCTGATTGAAAGCCTTTTCCATGACTTTCGATATTATTGAAAGCAATGCGATTGGTCGGTTGTTATTTGGCAAGGTCTTCTTGCCTTTTTTAGGTATCGGCTGAACTGTGGCACATTTCCAGCAGTAAGGAAATATTCCCTTTCTGTAGGATAGGTTTGGAAAGTCTACAGAAAATGGTGTTAATTCCCTCATACAGTTTTTGAGAACTATGGCAGGTATTCCGTCAGCGTCAGAAGCTTTTTTGGTGTCTAGCTTCATTAAAATACGTTTTATGATACGCTGTCTGAAGACAATATCGGGCATCCTTGACTGCACTATGGGAATAGTAGGTGGTGTTTTTCCTTGGAAATCGACAGTAGAATGTGAAGCGAAGAGTTCAGTCAACAAGTTTACTTTCTCAACAGGTGTCGTTGCAATAGAATTATCTGGCCGTGTGAGTGGTGGTATGGTGGATTTGGTGAAATTTTGACTAACTGCCTTACCGACTGACCAAAAGGACCTGAAAATTGTTGGGACAAGCGAGAAGTTTGTTTCTAATTCGTTGATCGTGTGCCTTCTTGGTTTCGTCGATAATTTCTTTGCATCTGGCTGGTACGAACAAAGATGTTACGCTTTATGGTGTTAGGATTTTCACGCCATTGTCGGTAGGCAAGATGTTTAGAAGCAACAGCTTCTTTGCATTTTCGGTTAAACCAAGGCTTGCCTATGAAAATAGGAAATTACTCCTAGCAAAAATCGTTCTTGGAGAATATATGCAGACTTTAAAGTCGTTGTCCTTTTGCTTAGCTTACAACTTGGGTATATAAAGTGCGAGTGTAACAGCAAAAATGAGAAAAATACTATATTAAAAAGAAATATTTCACTTCTAGAACAAAAATATACAGTCTGTCAAGTAAGAACGTGTCCGCGATAATTCATTTTTTGGTATATGCGATTCTAGCCGTAGAGGAAACCTTTTTCTACAACGCATTTTAGTATCACTCGATTCCGAACTTTCGTCGAAATCACATAAAATCCAAAATGAGTCACTTATTTGCGCGTCGATTCGAGGCAGTCTTTCTTTGTTCCCATTCAAGGGGGCCTAAAATGACACAGTCCATGGCCGCTAAATATATTAAAAAGTCGGTGTCGTTTGTGAAGAAGTGTATGTAAACCATTTTACGGAGACAAAAAATGTCGACGACTTGCCAAAACGTGACTAGGTAGGCAAAGTCACTCCGAAGCTCGAAAAACGAATCGTGTCTTTATTTTTACGGAACCCGAAATTGGTGTTGCGTCAAGGAGTGGCAAAATTAATAAAATCGAGTTTGGATGTGTCCCATGAGATCATTCGAAACATCGTCGTGCTCATGATGTCAAATTCCGAAATACGTTGAAGAAACCTTTGCTGGGCGAAAATCACGTCGCGAAACGGCTCGCTTGGGCTCACAATAAGATACTAGAGTGGCTCTTACAATCGCCGAACGCCAACTCTATTGAAAACGTTTAGTCCCTTGTAAAGAAGGAGGAAAGACTCTGAGGACTCTGACTCATTTGTCTCGGGAGATTCGAAAAAATTTGCAGAGTATGCAGAAAATCTCGTCTACAGCGTGCCTCCAAGATACCGAGCACTTATTGACGCAGGAGGCAATTGAAGAACTTACTAAGGTAATCGCGCCGTTGTTAACACATCAAAGGATACATTGATAGCAAAAAATGTTTTCGAAACACATTCATCAGCGGTCACGTTCTTACTTACAGACTGTATATTAAATACACCTTTAGTGAGTAGTGATGATGTATTTTTACGACCTTTGCAAATAAAACTGGATAGAAAATTTTGTAAAAATAATAGACAGAAACGGCAATGAATTTTTATTTTTAAAAGGAAAGTTTTCAACATTTAGTGATGCAAAAATTAAACACGGGATATTTGTATGTTCCAAAATACGCGAAGTTTTGGAAGATATCTTTGAGCAAAATCTAAATCTTCTTGAGAAAACCCGTAACTGTTTCGGATATCTCGTTAAAAACTTTTTAGGCAGAAAACTATAAAGATTTAATTAATGAACTTTTAACATGTTACAGAACTTTGAGTTGTAACATGTGGTTAAAAATACACTTTCTGAATTCACACATGGAATTCTTTTGATCTGTTTCCCTTTTTGTTCCGAAACGGGCGGTGCTTCAAATTATTTTTACTCTGGAAGAAAGAAAATCGTAATAAATTTTTTATATGAAATGCTTTACCATAAATACCATAGTCTATAAGTAAGAAATGTAAGGTGTTGATACTTTTATTTTTTACATCAATGTATTGAAAAAATAATATCATATGCATTCCGTAAATAAAGAGAGGTCCCTATGAGTGTTTACATTCAGAAAATGATCGTGACATCACCAAAGTATACAGGTACATGATTGAAGGCAATAATTCGAAAATTTATTATTTCACGCCATACATTAAGCGTGTGATTTTGGTTTTGAACTTCCCGGACCCAAAATGGATTAACTTTTGAATAATAATGCATGTTATGGCTGTTAACTGCTCCATTACTGCGACCGACTTCATCAGAAAACATTATTTTGGATAAAAAATTTGAATCGGTCTCTATTTCTCCATTCACGGTGGTACAAAAGTTTACCCGTCGTTCAAAATCACGGTCTTGAAGTTCTTGGTGGAGTTCCATATGAAAGGGATGATACTTGTATTTTCTCGTGGTGCGATTAACCGTAGATTGGGATGTGTCAGATAAGTCAGCCAGTTGGCGGCTGCTGACCAGGGGATTATCTTCAACATGAAGTAAAATCTCCATTTCTTTTTCCTCATTGGTAGCATTCTGGTTTACTAGTTTCAGTTTCGTACACTCAACGCTACCACTACCATCAAACCGTTCCATTACGCACCGAAAAGATTTTCTAGATGGTATGCGTCTATTAGGGTACTTCGCTCCGTAAAGCCTTACTGCCAAAAGACAATTTTTTCCCGACTCGTCCAGTATATAAACCATATCGATTAATTCATTTTTAGGAAAAGCCATAACTATTACCTTTATACGTCATTTACTACAACAAATTAAACTATTTTTACTTGCTTAATAGACATGTCAAAATTTGACAATCCCTATATTTTTGTTTTGTCTTGGCAACTGATGTGATAGCGTAAGTGTATTAAAAACAAGAGTAAAAATTAAAAAATTCAAAATAAATCGAAAACTATTAGAAATAGGTATATGACATACCTAGTAAAAGTTTGAGGGGTATGTAAACTCTATAATAATATACAGGGTGTGCCATTTAAAAAATTTGAGATTTTTCAATTTAAAATAATTGAAATGTATAAATTTCACACCCTGTAGCATCTAACTCAAATTTCTTTGCATATATCTTTTTTTTTTCATTTCTATAGAACGCTCGTACCAATTATGAGTATTCCATCTTCAGAAACAATGGCGCTACTGGCAATTTTTTACAAAACTGAAAACTGGTATTTTTTAAAAAAAATCGAAATATTAGAAAAACTTTTAGTTTTTAGTTTTAGTTTACGTATATAATATTATTGATAAAAAAAAGTTATAAAATTTTACGCAGAATTTAAAAATAAATTAGAAAATAGGATGTTCTATTTAAAAAAACATGTTTATATCGGCCACACTTTTTTGAAGTACCCTGTATACTCAAAAATAGTTTTAAACTGTTCACCTTAACATTCCCTAAAACATTATTTAGAAGTATTTAACATTTTTCGTCATTCCCGAAACAAATGAGATAATGAACTTTACTCCATCGTTGACTCACCCTGTACGTATTCGAAAACGTAACAAGACACCGAAATACACCGCAAGATTGCTCGAAAAAATACTAAAATGTTCCCGTGCACTTCGTGTTAAGCATTTCACGCATGGAAAATTCGTCGCTATGAGTGATGAAAAATACTTGACATTGCAACAGTTCTCTCAGTGAAAATGATTCCTTCTACTACACTGACGATTATGAAGCAGCACCAGACGACGTCAAATACGCCGACAAAGTGAAACTTGAACCAAGAGTGTTGATGTGGATTGCCATTTCTTCGAAAGGTATCTCAGCTCCAACGAAGCAGTGCTGTTGCAGTCAATTCTGATGTGTAATTAATAAATTCTTGACTAAATTGAATCAGTTTATCAGAGAGCATCATGCACTCGATAAAATAACCTTCTGGCCAGACCTTGCACGTTGTCATTATGCAAAAAAACACAAGAATGGCTTGAACGTTAAAAAATTGAACTTATACCGCAAAATGACAATCTACCAAATGTTCCACAGGCACTACCAATTGAAAGATTTTAGGCAATACTTTCACGTAAAGTTTATGAAAATGGTTGGAAAGCACAAAACTACTCGCACTTGATTGGCAGAATAAAGAGGAGGTTGAAGGAAATCGACGTTCCGGTCGTCCAACACGTGATGTATGGCGGTCCGAGATAATGGTCCATTCGCTGCCATGTAAACGTGATATTTGTTAGAGTTTGAATAAATTTATACGATTTAAGCAACTGCAGTTGAAATATTTTACCTGGTTTTACTTATACACGCGCCTGAAATTAGTGTCAAGACTAATGAATCACCCTTAGTTAAGTCCGTTTATCCATCAGTCTGTTGATCTGTTGGCAGGATAACTCTTGAATGAAACGAATTATAAACTTTGTATACCTGTAATAGTTATGACTTTGAGGGAAGAGGATGAAGGGGTTGGAGTTTATAAACTTTCAATGGTATTATGAGAATTTTCCCTCATTTTAAACAAGTTTTAAGTATAACTACTTATAGTCAGACCTACTCGTATATAGTGTTAAAGATGTGTAGCAGAGGATTATACGTTGGTTTTATCAAATAACACATGGGCTGAAAAGTCCCGGGCCTAACACATAGATGGCGCTAGTTTTATTGCAGTCACCTTTTTTTCAGTTAATACTAACCTTCAAAAGACAGCTGTTAAAATTTCATGATATTCTATTCATTAGTTTGTGAGTTATTGTGCTCACTCTTGTTATTTTCAAAACAATGGATCAAAAACAATTTCGTGTTTTAATTTTACACTGCTTCTTGATGGGAAAAAATACCGTTCAAGCGAAGCAATGGCTTGAAAAGTGTTATGGGGACTCCGCTCCATCAGAAACAACAATAAAACGTTGGTTTGCTGACTTCAAACGTGGTCGTAGAGACACCGATGATGCAGAACGCAGTGGACGTCCAAATGAGGCGGTAACACCAGAAAACATCAAAAAAATCCATAAAATCGTTTTGAATGATCGAAAAGTGAAGTTGCGTGAGTTAGCTGACATCGTAAAGATATCAAAAGAACGTGTTGGCTTTATATTGCATGAGCATTTGACTATGAGAAAGCTCTGTTCAAAGTGGGTGCCGCGTTTGCTCACTGTTTATCAAAAACAAGAACGTGTTGATGATTCTGAGCAGTGTTTGGCCATTGTTAGAGCGGCGCTGGAATGATTGCGTTGCTCTTGATGGAGATTACGTTGATGAATAAAGCTAATTTTGAACCAAAAAAACCGTGTTTTCTTTGTTAGGCCCGGGACTTTTCAGCCCATGTGTTATTTTTGTCTATTTCAAGAATATTAAAAGCGAGGAATGTAAAAATTATGCTTCCCATTTTAACAAAAATTGTATGTGGCAAGATATGTCGGGTCTCGGTTGTAAACATCCTTGAATCCCTTTTTCTTGCCCACATTATTTTTCTTAGTATTTAATTTGTAATTATAAAGTATAGTATTTTTCACGATCTAAGAAAGTGACTTAGTTACCTATACCTATTCAAAATTCAACAAGATTTGAAAGTGATTAGTTTATGGCTGTTTAATGACAAGGCATCGTGCAGGGCTACATTATACCTGATTGTATAATTGTTGGGTTTAAAATTTTATTGTGATAAGACAGTTGAATTTTATTGTTTTATGTACTGAATAATACACAATATAGTAATTACACAAATATATTAAAACAGTGTAGAGTGTCCTCGCGTATATTTGTTACAATGTTAGTTATTAATTAATATCTAGTTCGATTTCGCTATCGCTACTATCTTGCAAATCAATAATACATTTTTACAGGTTCTAAAGTATTTATATTTATGTACATAAATCTATATGAGTTTTCAATTTCTTTGGCGTGTTGAATATAGTTTCTCCAGTTCTCAACGGTTACATTTTTGACTTCTGTCTTTATCAACTCAATCACTCTACTGTTTAAAGTGGGTGTATTATTGTGGGCACGTATATTAGACACTGTTTTATGCCATCTCAACTCGATCGCATTAAAGATACAATAATATGGTGGAAACCGAGTTATTTCGTGTCGTGCTTCCTTTGCAATTTTATCACAAACATGTTCCTTTGAAAAATTGTAAATTTTTAAAATTTCTAACAGTTGTTTAACTGTATAACTTTCGTGGAAATATATGTCACGTTCGCACAAAAAGGCTTTTATTTGCCTTTTTCTACTGGTGGAACTTGGTACCTTATTCATTTGGCGACTATGATAGGATAAATTATCCATCACAATACAGCTATTCGTTGGTATATTTGGCATTAATTTGTTTTGAAGCCAATCTTCAAAAACTTCAGCGGTTGATATGAATGATAATCCAAGCTGGAATCTGAAATATTCTTGGCTGATATAAATAGACATTCTGGTATCCAGCCTTCTTCTGACCCCGCATGTAAAATTGTTATTCTTTTACCTTTATTTGATGGAGCTTTGGTGTGGCATTTTTTGGATTCATCAATCTATCCTTTACTGGGTGTGTTGTGGGTTCATACCAAGTCTCATCTTTGTAGATTGCTGTATTTATTTTTTCAAGATATTCCATTCTGAGTTGTTAAAAGCGCCGTGATTCCATTATAACTTGCCTTTTGTCTATTTTTTTTAACAAAAACCCCAAACGACGTAGAGTTGTAGTGGAACATTTTATGCCACAACTATCCTCGGACAGCCTCTGTGAAAGTAACAATAACGTAGGAACTTTTTGATCTGCATACATTTCATGAATTTTGCGGCGGATTAAGTCTTCTTGATAGAAATCAATACATTTCGACACACCTTTGCCTTTTTCGTGTTTTTTTTAGGCGCTATCGAATTATTTACAATTTTCCAAACTGTACTTTCAGGGATGCTTGCTAAAGCTGATGTTTCCATCAACGAAAAGTACTTTTCGTGGCATCGTTCCACTTTAAATAAACACTTTTAACTATCACTTTGGCCTCAACGGGCAAACATTTGCGGCTTCTGATGGAAAGGACTTCGGACATTTTAAGACACTATTGAACTTTATAATACACACTATTTCAGTATAATACTGCAGATAACATAAAAAATATTCTATATATTTATAAACACGAAGTAGCCAATAAAATGTCAGATTGAAAAGGAGGTATATAAACTCCTGGACAAAATTAAAGCAACAATCTGAAAATTAATTTATCTTTTTCTTATGTCAGTTTTAAAGTTTATCGAGTATTTGAATAGTAGGCTTTTATACGAATCTTCTGAGAGTTGACATTAACTGAAAATCGTATGTTTTTTTTGAATGTACTGCTATCTCTGCGATAGATTTTCTTTAAAAGTAAGCTTATAAATTGTTCCCTTTTTCAAAGTAATACGTTTTTGTGGTAGACTGTTTTTATTTTTGACCCCGAAGAATTAGATAAATGAATCGAACAAGGAATTTAACTGAACACGAGGTAGTGCGAGCCTCAGTTTTATTGGACGAGGGATATTGTCAAGAGTTATGTTGCCAATTTGTTAGGCAAACATCGTTCCACAATAAGTCGTGTGGTAAGACGCTTAAATGAAGTAGGAACTTATTCTAGAAGGCTAGGGCAAGGGCGAAAACAATGCACTAGCGACCTAGATGAACGTTTTATAAGACAATATGCTTTAAGAAACAGGACTGTCACTAGTTCTATAATAAGAAACGAACTCGAGGCTATTCGATATGTCACAATTTCTTCTAAAACAGTTAGAAGACGGTTAAATAAAGCTGGATTAAACAGTAGGAGACCAGCCACTGCGCCCTTGCTTACTAGAGAGAATAGAGTTGCCAGGTTACGTTTTGCTCGAAATCATGAAAACTGGTCTGTGGATGATTGGAAACAAGTTTTCTTCACAGATGAAACTAGGGTTAGTCTAAAACATCCAGATGGTCGTGAGCGAGTATGGCGAAGACCAGGAGAAAGGTTTGCTCCTTGCAATATCTCTGCAAGGATTCCATTCGGCGGTGGCTCTGTTATGTTCTGGGGTGGCAGCTGCTTTGATGCTCGCACAGAGTAAGTTCCTGTCCGTACGAGATCCATGTATGCTGACTACTATCTTGAGAATATTGTAATAGAATATGGTCATTTTGTGGGGCCCAATTTCCTGTTTATGCAAGACAACGCTCGACCTCACGTGGCTAGGGAGGTACTCGATTATCTTAATCAAGTGGATATACCGATTATGCAATGGCCACCCAAAAGCCCGGATCTGAATCCGATAGAACATGTATGGGATCACCTTAAGAAAAATGTGAAACATCATATACCTGCACCTAGACACCTGAGGGAACTTGAAAATGCAGTTATCACAGAATGGGAGCAAATTCCTCAAGATTTTATCCAAAATTTAATTAGAAACATGCCTAGGCGCATAAACGCTGTCATCCGAGGTAGAGGAGGCAACACACGCTACTAGTGTCCCAGTTACACCATTAATTTTGCTACTAGTCTCCCAGTTTATTTTTTTCATTATTACATAATTTCAACGATTTTGTTATTAGGTCTTAAGAATAATTTTAATTCGAATCTTATAGAGAAATTTGGTAGCTAATTCACTTTTAAAGTATCCAAATAAGTTTTTTCTAACTTTTAGTGTAACCAATGTTCATAAAAATTATTAAAATTAATTCATTATAGAGGTTTGTATGATTTAATATATTGTTGCGTTAATTTTGTCCAGGAGTGTATCAATTACGACCCTGTTAGGGCCAGGTACGTGCGAAGATCCTAACGGTCGTTTAATGTTTTTATTGCATCAGTTTGCCAAATCACTTTCTTAGATCTTGAAAAATACTATACATACTATTTAAAAAGATTGAGTTGTAACGTTGATATTAAGTTATTCTTTAGTTGAAGAAATTCAGTATGTATTTGAGAACTGTGCATTTTCCTAGAAAGTACTAGGCAACTTATTTTACCAATTCTTACGTTAGGATATTTTATTTAGAAAATATTTGTTTATACATCGTCTAACAAGGAGTATTTTATCATCGAACGTAATTATTTTTAGGAGTAAGCCGCGTCTACATTGTAATAAAACACGCTACAGTCAATATATTGTCGGAAAAATTTCATATAATACAATAAGAAACGTATAGTATCTTAAAAGAAACGTACAGACGCATATAATGAAAAATTTGAATGCATACGCTGAAATCGTCGTTTTATGAAATATTTTCTTTGAGATCAAAAAATTCGACGATAGGGTACAAATGTCGAAAGAAAAGATTGAGAGATGGCATTAGAAAATAAATTATTTAGTTCTTTCCGTTTTCAAAGTCAGTAAATAAATTTTTTTTATGGGTCTAGCACACGTGCGGATATTCGCCTGAGTAGCCGATATCCGAGCGTTCAAAGTGAATGAAGAGATAAGCGTACTGTTATCTGCAAAGCTGTAGATTGGATTCCCGGTCTTTTCCAGCAGATCGTTAATGTAAATGGGAAAGAGAATAGGAGACAGTATGGAGCCTTGAGGCACACCGGCGTTGATAGTGAAGGTGTTAGAAAAAAATCCGTCGACCGCCACTCGTAAAGAACGCTTTCTGAGGAAACATGAGAGCCACAAACAGAAGTTTTCAGACATACCATAAGAGCGTAACTTAGCCAACAGTCCATCGTGCCAAACATAAGTCAGAAGATCTTCTGTTGATCTATGTTTAAGTGGCATTTATTCAGTATTTTCCTCACTCAAATACAAGTTGTAAAGGAAATGTTTTTTTGAGGTAAATTTCTAACTACATACTAGTATTTTGGGAATTTGGAATCCTTGGCACAATGACACTACTCAGTATATATCACCACTATACCAAACACTTTATTTTTGCACTGGAAGCGCGTTTTGCTAACCATGTTAACTTTATCAGAAGTGATGATTGACTAAAGCTAAACTTACAGTCTAACGTATTTATACTTATGGTAGCCATTAGTTCTACTCAAGTAATCAGTAGATGGGGCTCTAAGGAATATGCCCTCTGCCTTTATTTAAATTACTTTTACATTTCATAATTTTCATACTTTCGTATGTGTTTAACAATCTACCTACCTACCTGATAATCAGCTCTAAGAGCATATTCAACAATGCTAGACTTTTCTGTTACACCTTATTCTAAATATGCTAAATGTTCTTTAAATCTTGTTTTCATTGACTTTTTAATTTACCGGACATACCTTTTGCCGCAATCATTGCGGCTAATTTCGCAAATTCCACTTTTCTCACAATTAATAATCTTGTTTTTGGGATTACCTAAGGTATTTCTGAGATTGTCTGATGACGTATAAACTAAAGTGAAGCCTACCTTATTGAATCCGCTGCTATATATATATATATATATATATATATATATATATATATATATATATATATATATATATATATATATATATCAATCGGTTTTATAACGTCTTCCGTCTTCCAATGCCTAATTTCCACTCCTCCCGGTTTTCTCCATCCCTCCTCCAGATCTCTCTCTAGTACTTCTTTGTTGATTCCTGCTCTCCAGCTTTGGCGTGGTCTTCCTCGCTTTCTTTTTCCATGAGGGTTCCAATTTAAAATCATTTTAGGTATTCGGTCTTGTGACATTTTCTGTACATGTCCGTACCATACCAACTGTTGGGTTCTGATTTCGTCCACTATATCGTGCTTTATTTCTAAAGCTCGTCTTATCGTGTCATTTGGTATGCGGTCTTTTCTGGATTTTCTGGCTGCTCGTCTCCAGAAATCCATTTCTGTAGCTTTTAGTATTTTTTCTGTTCTTTCCTTCAATGGCCACACCTGGGAGCTATAAGTTATTATACTTTTCACTATTGAGTTGTAAATTCTCTTCTTATTTTCAGTGATTATGTTTTTCTCCCATAGTATACTATTAAGCATTGCAATCGCTTTTCTTCCTTGGATATTCCTCTCGAATAATGCTTCTTTCCAGTGTTCCGTCCCTAGATATTCTCGTTCCCAAATACTTATAACTGGCACAGTGTTTGATGGTGTGTCCTGTGGCCAGTTTCAAGTCCTGTTGTTGTCCTCCGACGCACATGTACTCGGTCTTTTTAATATTGACTTCTAGGCCTCATTTTTCATATTCCTCCATAAGTTTTCATGTCATGTATTCCATATCATCGATGTCCTGAGCGACTACTATCTGGTCGTCTGCGAATGATAGCGTGTACATTGTAGTATCGTCATCCAGTGGTAATCCCATACTGCTGCATTTCCTTTTCCAGTTCTTCAGTGCACTCTCCAAATAGATTTTAAATAGCGTTGGGGATATACAGCAGCCCTGTTTGAGACCCTTTGTGACCTGGAACCTTTTTGTTATACCATATTTGGTTTTCACTCTACTTCTTGCGTCTTGGTATAAGAATTTTACGGCTTTAATTATTTCCGTGCTTACATTACTCTGTTGTAGTGTTTCCCACAATCTCATTAGGGGCACGCTGGCGTAGGCCTGTTTTAAATTAACAAACAAGACATGGACTTCCTGATCAAATGCGGTTTTCTTTTCTAGAATTTGCGTCAGTGAGAAGAGATGGTCTATTGTGGATCTTCCTGCTCTAAATCCTGCCTGTTCTTCAGCTTTTACGTCCGCGTATTCCGTTTCTATTCTATTTTTAACTATTTTTCCGTATATTCTGCTAATAGATCCTGTAACCGTTATTCCCCTATAGTTTATTATAGTCCGCTGCTATATTTTGGATTATTTATTTATTTACCACAAGCCCAACAAAAGTAATTCATAGGGCCGATAACATAGCTATTACACATCAGTATATAAAAATACAATAGAGACAGTAACTCAAGACTAAAATTAACCTTATAGTTTAATAAACACAGTGATTAATAGCATGTCACACACCATGATAGTTAATAAAGTAGGTTCAAACAAGAATGAAAGAAGTCATTTTGAGTCATGGAGAGATCACATGCGTGCGACACTTCGTTGTAAACAGAACTTATCCCGTAAACAGGAGATGCATACAATTCATTTGTGGGCGCCGTAGGAAGGTAAAAAAAGTTACCAACCCGATTTGCAAATCTGGGGACAATAAATTTCAATTCTTCCAGCAGTGATGGACACTGAATCCTACTATTAACTAGCTTATATAGGAACATCACCCTCGCTATATTTCTACGCTTCTTCAAGCCTTCCCAACAAGATATCATTGTCTCTTCTAGATATATACTTCAAAAACTTCCTCTGATCTCTCTCCAAAGTAACAATATATTTACTATAGAATGGTGCCCAGACAACAGACCGATACTGAAGCCTGCTTCTAACCAATGCATTAAATACTGTAATAAGACTCACAATATTCTGAAAAGACTTACAATTTCTGATTACAAACCCCATCATCTTCATTGCATCCGAAACCAATGTGTTAATCTGATAACTGAAATTCAGCCTAGAATCAAGAACAACGCCCAGGCCACTAAAAGTTTCCACTCGTTGCAACTCATTAATACCAATATTATTTTTATAGTTTAGTGGAAATACCTTCCGACTTATCATCATATTGTGACCTGCCCACCAGATACGTCTTGAAAAATCTAACGAAATTAGGTGTGAAACCAAAATTCACTTTATCCAGAAGCAGACCATGATCTATTCTATCAAAGGCCTTTGAGAAATCCGTGAACACCACATCAACCTGGCCTCTCAAATTAAGCACTTTAGAAGTGAAATGCACAAAGCATGCCAAGCAGGTGGTGGTCGACCCACCCCTCACGAAGCCGTGCTGTCGCACCGACAATATCGGTTCAACCTTGAAGACTATGTTCTCATACAAAAGTTTCGAAGATCCACAAATAAGTGAAATCGGCCTATAATTCTCGACTTCTCTCTGTTCCCGCTCTTAAAGATTGGACATATCGTAGCTATTTTCCATCTCAAAGGATATCTTTCACTGGATATTTCCAGGTTAAAAATTTTACTAAGAGGGAAGGTCAGTACATTTATGGTATCCCTAACAAAGAAGTACTCTTTTCTATTGATATCAAATTCAGACTTATTATTATTTTTAATAATTAAAATATCTAGAAATGGATATTGTCCTTTGTTCTCAATTTCGTAAGTAAATTTAATGGACTGACGTCGGCGATTTAGTTTGGAAACAAAATCGTCTATTTTTTGGTTTCAAAAATCACGAACACATCATCCATATACCTATGCCATTCACTTGGAAAATACTCAAATTCTTGACTGGCTTCGGTATCAAAATTACTTATAAATTAATTGGCTATGAAAGGTAATAAGCAATTACCCATAGCTGTTCCCTCTTAAACATAATGTTGACTGTTATATTGAAAATAATTTTTTCCATACAAAGTTTAGCTGATGTTAAGAATTCATGAATAATTTCGTCCTCCAAGTCATCCTAAGTAATTTTGGGGATATTACAAACAAAGAACTGACATTAAAAAAAAATAAAATTTCACCTTCATTGAATACTAGATCTTTTGTTTTTGTAATGAATTCTAAAGAATTTTTCACTGAGAAAATATTTAATGGATAATTCTCAAATTTTTTTGATAACCATTCTGATAGGAAGTCGTGGTAAAAAGTAGCTTAATTCTTCATGATAATAAATGAATAAATATTTAAATTGACTGAGAGAACTTAAAAAGTCTTGATTTAATTTATAAAATTGTATATATGTATTATTACTCAATTAATAAAATTACCACGATATAATCTGGGGGCACTACCGAGCAGAAAGCACAGCCGTACCATCCTTTTCTCGAAGCCACTCACGGCACTTTCGACCCCCCTGTCACTTCGTTGTGGATAAAGCTAGAAGTTGTGGATAAAGCTAGAAGTCTGAATTTTCAGTGACCAAGAGGACCTACTATACTAGCTATATTCCTAAATTACCTACTATTTATACCTTATAGTTTACGAACTATCGCCAGTCAAAGTTCTTTATGTTTGTCACTGACACATTCACCGATCATCAAAATTCTAAGGTACTTCTAGCAGACACACAAACTTCAAATTTTAAGTTTAGTTAGTGTTTAGCTTATAAAAGAAGGAAAAACTGAAACATTCCGGAATTTCAGTCCTGTTTTCTAAATGGTACAGTCACTTAAGCCAAAAAAGAGGATCAACCTCAGAATGAGAGATAATAAGCTGTAAACTTGTATAAACCTTTATTTTGGCATTCTAAAAGTTGTCTCAAAAGTCTCATAAAATCTCGTGTCCGCGTCTTAAGATATTCAAGGTCAAAGGTCACAAAAATAGGTTTTTCGCAAATATCTCGCTTCCTATGGTTTCAATGATATTTGCATTTATTATGAAAATTGTAGAGCTAAAATTCTCTACAAATTTTGTTTTAAACATTTTTTTATACGCTTAACCGTTTTTGAGATAGAGCGCGGAGAGCGCGCAGCTCTCAGTCATACATAGCATAATGCAAGGTCAACCGTGAGTCCCGGTACATAATACGTCGTATAAAGTTAATTAACCACTAAAAACTCCGTAATTATGAATAATTTGTATTATTTGTTAATTAATATATTATATTTAATAATATTTTTCACTTATCAGATATATTCGTTTAATAATACTTACCTATTTCGTGTAATTAAAAAATTGTTAAGTGAAATACTTTGAGTATATTTTAATTATAAAAACGTATGAAGATGATGCCTCCATGACAGCAGGGCTAGAAGAGAATATAGTTATTAAAATAGGAGCAAAAGTCACGTTAAGACGAAATATTGACGTGAGTCTTGGCTTAGTCAATAGTTCTATCGGTATAGTACAAGGAGTAAAGGTTGATCCGGAAAATACAAATAAAATAAAAAAATACATATTACATTTAATAATGAACATCTTTACGAGCTTGGTCCAGTCAAAACTAAATTTGAAATTATTAATAGAGCTTATGTTCATCGCAAACAGTTTCCGACATGTATAGCCTTATGCTATTACCACACACAAAAGTCAGGGGCTAAGTCTAAACAGTGCACTGATGGCCATCGGTTCTTCAGTGTTCACATGCGGTCAAGTATAAGTGGCACTTTCGAGAGTGACAAGTCTGGGCGCATTACATCTAATTAATATCGACTTCGGTAGTATCAAAGCTCAGGAGCCCGCAATCGTTGAATATAATCGACTTAGAAGCACTTATCGTCCAGACTTGTCAAAAATAGCCTTTGAGAAAAACCAATAGAGACAGGGAGTGCGCTTTAAGAAAATCCATAGCTGACGTACAAGAAATATTACCCGAGAAGAAAAAAAAAGAGTACTACCTACAAAAAGAAATGAGATCCCATCAAAAACATAAAATGTAAAAAAATACCAAGCTCGCAACGCAGTCCTTCCACCACAAAAAGTTGTGAGATCTCATGTAAAACCAAGTCAGTTATTTTAGTTATTATCTATGGAAGCACCTATTCAACAACTTTGTCATAAATTGTTATCTATTTAGTTACCTACCATCATTTATAGTTAAATAACTGACTTAGTTTTACATGAGATCTCACAACTTTTTGTGGTGGAAGGACTGCGTTGCGAGACTTGGCATTTTTTTTACATTTTATGTTTTTGATGGGATACATTATTGACTAAGAAAAAACGTGAAAATACCTATTAGATCTTAAGATATATACATGTTGGGAATTTTTTTTCTTATTTCTATTTTAAAGGTAAAGAACACTAATTGCGCAAGTTCAACTTGCACTGGACGCGGTTTTTTTTTTGCTCATAAACAATCATTGCATGGTTATTTTCTCGAAAAAATCAGGTCGAAAATTTTATATAACTCAATAGGACTTAAAAAAGCCCTACACTGGCATAATGGAAAATTTGAATACAAGCACTGATATTATCGTTTTATAAAACATTTTCTTTGATATCAAAAAACTCGACGATAGGGTGCAAATGTCGAAAGAATAGAATGAGAGATGGCGTTTCTAAATAAATTGTTTAGTTCCTCGCTTTTCCGGAGTCAGATGTCGAGAGAAAATAAAAAGAGCCAAAACTATGAGGACAACGATACGAATAATGAATTTGTTTTCAGCTTGAATCTTTTGCTTTTTTAAGCTTACTGGAGTTTAAAAAAGAAACTTTTCTGTGAATTTTGTTTGAAATAAATTAATAAAAGAATACTTATTTTTCTTTTTACCAATCTTTTAGATCAAAAGGGCTTCGAAATTATTGTGGAATGAGTGGATATATGGATTATAAATTTAAATTTTACTCTTAGATATATTAGGCACATTGTAAAATTAAGAGGTTACATGCACCTGGGCGCTACAAAAAGTATGTATATTTTAAAAAATATATTTTAAAGGTTATTAAGTGAATAATATAAAAGAATGGCGATTATGTATTTTTATTGTACTTTAAATTATAAGAATTTTTTTAAAATATGTTTTAAATATTAACGTTATTTTTTTATTGCGTTAAATAGACCACTGATGAAAACTATGGCACCTCTTGTCTGCAAGATAACTTCGCAAAAAATAATCCAATCTGTAAAAATCAAAATTAATCTTGGAAGATAATGTAATAGTTAAAAATGGTCTAATTTATGTTTAATTTTTTATAAAAATTGTCTATTAGCAAAATTAAAAAACCTCTAGACATTTTGTAGAAAGAGTAATTATTAAGATTTAAAAAAAAAATTAAAAAATATTAAAAATTGACTAAGTAATATTGCAAATTTTTCGAATCTCGCGAGGCAGCCGAGTCAAATTCCTCAGAGTCTCCTCTGAGCATTCTTTTTACAAGGGACCAAACATTTTCAATGGGGCTGGCGTCCGGCGATTTTGAGGGCCACTCTAGTATCTTATCGTGGGCTCAAGCCAGCCGCTTCGCGAGGTGATTTTTCACCCAGTAAAAGTTTCTTCAATGTGCTCCGGAATTTAACATCATGAGCACGAATAGGTCGAATGGTCTCATGGGACACATTCAAGCCTGATTTTGTTAATTTTCCGCTTCTTGACGCAGCATCAATTTCGGATCCCGTGAAAACAAAGACACTATTCGACTTTCAGAGTGACTTTACGTACCGAGCCACGTTTTGGCAATTCGTCGACATTTTTTATCTCGTTAAAATGATTTACCCACTTCTTCACAAACGACACCGACTTTTTAATATATTTAGCGGCCGCGGATTGTGTCATTTTAGGCCCCTTTGGATGGAAACAAGGAAAGACTACCTCGAACAGACGCGCAAACAATTGACTCATATCATTACACACATCATACTTTTACTAAAATGCATCGTGAACAAAGGTTCTCTCTACCGATTTTTGGGAAATCGCTAGACTCGCATCTAGCAAAAATGAATTATCGCGGACACGTCTTATTTGACAGACTATATATATATATATAATATATATATATATATATATATATATATATATATATATATATATATATATATATATATATATATATATATATATTGTAACATTCATTTTTTCCTAGATTTTAAGACCATATAATGTTACTGATTTTTCTCTTAATAATGTACTTCTTTTCATTTTTGTATCGAGCGGTATATTGATCAGAAATTCCTAGCCGCTCGTTATATAGTGTGCTGTGCGGGTTTGCGACCGAATCTATCGATACGCCGGGATTGGTCAAATGTTTGTATCCGGAGTTTTGGTTCCGGCGTCGCCATATTACAGAGAGAGTGCCCACGGCTTATTTAAGGGTCCGGAGGACGCGAATCTTGGCTTAGAACACCGAGCCGCCGCCAGGCTTAGAACACCGAGCCGCCGCCAGGCTGAGAACACCGAGCCGCCGCCAGGCTTAGAACACCGAGCCGCCGCCAGGCTTAGAACACCGAGCCGCCGCCAGGCTTAGACCATCGAGCCGCCGCCAGGCTGAGTACCATTGAGCCGCCGCAAGGCTTAGTAACATCAAGCCGCAGGGGCTAATTTCCACCGAGCCGCAGTAGAGGCTTACGACAATATCTACGAGAGCCAAGTTAAGCACGAGTTTTTTATCATAAAGCCGTAGTGGGTTTTGTGTGTTTTCTAAATGGAGTAGTTAAAGTAGGCTCTTCTCAAAAGTGTGTGAAATCGGTTTTGTGTTGCATTGAAGGCCTAGAAGCCCATAGGAAGACCGTAAGTTACCAGAACATACATCAATAAATATATTCCCCGCAAATAAGTGTTTTAACAGCAATTCGAACTGAAAAATCGTGAAGTGAAAATCACGACTCTTCGATTTCGGTCGGTTTGTAGTCAAGATTTAGAAGTAAAATCTCTGATTTAGGGACTCTAATTTATAAAAACTACTTTTAGGCTAGAATTTTTTTTGTATTCCTTAAAACTGCAAAGGTTAGAACTTTTATTTTAAATCATGAATAAATTTTCCTTTTTGTTGATTAAAGCTAGTGTCTCACTGAATACCTATTTTTCTTTTCAGGATTAGAAAAGTTGTACTAGAATAATTCTTTTTAGTAATAACCGTAAAACACTTCAGTATTTTTTCATTTTTTTAACTGAAGTTAGATCCTTTCTATTTTAAAATGAATAGTGCCCAAAAATTTGTACAACTGAAGCTTTTTAAAAATAGAAAATAATTCCAAAAAGACGTATAACAATTATCTCTTACCCATATTTCTCTACCAAGGAAAACTGAGCTAGTGTTTGTTTAATTTCTTTAGTTCTTTTAAAATCATTATTCACTCAATTCATTCTCAGAAATTAAAAAGAGGTTGTAAGAAAATTGCGCCCAAGCGTGGGAAAAACAATTTTCACAGAGTACAAAAAGACGCCGCAAAGTGCGGGCAGTTCACACGTTACAAAATGACGCTGTCAACGTGGGGCGTTTGGAATTTTATTTTTTTAAAGGGTTCAGTGTACTAGCTTTCGAACAAAGTAAAAGCTCTAACTTTTCAGACATTTTTTATTTCATAATATTTAATTAAACGAAGCTACACTATAGCAATAAGACAAAAGCAGGAAATTTGTAGAATTATTTATTTCAATTTATCTGATGGTGGTATAGATATTTGAATTTTGTTAATCGACTCTAAGATAAGAGATTCCTACTTTTTTCTTAAAAGCTACTTTTATAGTTCAGATTAGCAGATGTGCTGGTTTACTTTAATTTTTGCAGTGTTAGATTTATTTTGCGGTAAACCGAAGAAAAAACTGTACTTTTTTTCTCACCGATGTTTTGCATGAATATTAAAAATACTTTGCTGATACGAAATGGTATTTGGAGATTTTTTGTTGAAAATTCTTAACATATTTAGATACTTAGAAATTTTTTTTGACATTGTTGAAGATCTTTTTAAAGGTTTGGTAAAGAAGTTTACATATTTTAAGTGCCTTAGCATATTTTTTATTTTGACTATTGGGAGCACAGGAGAAATATTTTCACGACTTTTTAAACAATTCTTTTAAATTGTATTCATTTATCATGGAAGCCTTCAATTTTAAAGTCAATCACCTACTAGAATATGAGTTAGACTATGAACTGAAAATCCGTCGTACTTTCTCAGAACGTCCGGTCGCGGATAAAAGAAAGATTCTAACGAGGATCTTAAGTAAAGAAATTAATGAGCCCGGAAAAACGATAAAGATAGGGGATGACACTCTGTCTATTAAAGAAGAAACGGCTGGTATCGAAAAGAGTTTAAATTCTATCCAAAACTTAATCGATAGTTATGACGGCGATCCAAATGATTCACTTGTACACCGGGTCAAATCACGTTTATCGCATGTAGCGGGTCGCGTACAAAGAGTTCCCATGCCGGATGACGAAGAGGAAGCGTCGAAGTTTTCCAAATATGTTCAAGAAACGATAGCTACGTGTGTACTCATGGAAGCAAATCTTGCAGAAAAGATAGCTCCTGGTCATGAGTTACCACAGTTGCCTATTACAACCCCAGTCATAAACGTACCAGCTCCAATCGTGAATTGCGCAGCCAGAAATATTCCTGTCAGCGAATGGCAATTGAAATTTAATGGAGACTCAAAGAGACTCTATCCTTTTTTGGAGAGGCTGACTGAAATAGCTCAAGCTAGGAAAGTATCGGAAGATGAACTTTTCAGCTCTGCTGTTGAATTTTTCACTGGCGATGCCTTCATTTGGTTTAGAAGCATAAAATCAAGTGTCAACGACTGGCATTCCTTGGTAGATAGGCTAAAGAAGGACTTCTTGCACTGTGATGAGGATGAAGAATTGTGGTCGGAAATAAAGAGGAGGCGACAAAAGAAGAATGAGTCCACTGTGATTTTTATTGCCCACATGGAATCTTTATTTGGTAGGTTATCCACCAACCCTTTGGAAAGTACCAGAGTTAAATTTATACGGAGAAATATTCTGCCTAGTTTCGTCAATCGGTTAGCTCTACTAGATATTAATTTGGTAGCCGAACTCGCCGGGTTATGTAGAAAACTTGAAGAGTCCGATTATTTGTTGGAAAAGAGCAGACCAAAAGGCGAAACTAATATACATCAAGTAGAGTATAATCCAAATGGCCGAAGTGGAGTCTCGACAAATAAAGTTGGGAATGTAAATCGGAACTCTAGGAGTAACCAGAAAACGGGTAAAAGAAAAGATAATGATTCTAAAATTAGCGACACTGCAGCTAAAGTGAACGACAAGTCGGTTTCACCTAAGGCAATTTTCACGTGTTGGAATTGCACAGGTCCGAATCACACTTACCAAAATTGTACAGCACCGAAGAGGGTATTTTGTTTCAAATGTGGAACAACTGGTGTGAGACTAGCATCATGCCCCAAGTGTACACAAAAAACGAGTAAGGACGGTATATTACCGAGGCGGATACACTAAGTCCAGAAAAAAAGCCTCTAAACATTCGGCTAAGTCACAAGCTCACGTTAGCAGTATAGCCCCTAATCCAAAACGTTCTAGAAACACGGATGGACAAAAATATTCCAGTAGATCAGATTGGACTAAATGGTTACAAAAATTTTCTGATTTTTTAAAATCTAATAAAAATTCTCCTGCTTCTCCAAATGGTCACATGTCTCCTTTATTCGTGCATAAATATTTAGATAATAGACCGCATATAAAGATAGATCTATTAGGTGCCCATTTCTCGGCTTTATTTGACTCTGGTGCAAATGCCTCCGTTGTAGGTCGGAATGGTATTAAAATTTTAAGTCGTTTAAGTATAAAAATATGCCATGTCAAAAATAGAAGTGTTGCCACTGCAGATGGCAGCCGTCTAAAAGTTTTAGGCGCGGTTGAGTTGCCGCTAGTCTGCAATGGTCATTGTTTAGTAATCTCTGCTCTAGTAGTACCTTCTCTATCACATACTTTGGTTTTAGGATGTGATTTTGCACAAAAATTCGGAATTTTAGTAAATTTTAAAGATAATTCGTGGTATCCACAGTCCCTAGGAGTCAATTCTCATACAAGTTTTAAAGATTGTTATTCAGAAAGTTCTTTAGAAAACCTTTTCTCGCGTCTATGTACCCTAGATGATCTCTCGCGGACGGAACGCTTAAAAGCAGAAAAAGTAATAAGCTCTTTCAATGAAATAAGTAGTAAAGATAGGTTAGGCCGAACGAATAAAATCACCATGTCTATAGATACGGCTGATGCCAGTCCTGTAAAGACAAGGCCCTTCGCCATGTCTCCGTATATGTCAAAAGTATTAAATAAAGAGTTAGACGACGAAATGTTGAAACTCGGGGTGATTGAAGAATCAAATAGTCCTTGGTGTTCTCCAATCTTATTGGTGAAAAAGGCCGATGGACAGTATCGTCTATGCTTTGACGGAAGAAAGCTCAACGAGGTCAGCAAATTTGATAACTATCCATTACCGAACATCGACAGAATTTTGACATCACTCAGGAATGCTAAGTATGTATCCTCGATAGATCTTAGAAAGGCTTTCTGGCAAATTCCTTTGGACAAATCCTCTAAGGAAAAGACCGCTTTTGCAGTAGTAGGCCGAGGTCTATTTCAGTTCGTCACTATGCCGTTTGGTCTAAAGAACGCTGCTCAAACTCAGCAACGTTTTAGTGGACGCTATATTTGGTCCGAAATATGAGCCACATATTTTTACCTATCTCGATGATATTTTAGTAACATCGGAGGACTTCGAATCGCATATTCGCTTACTTAAAGAAGTAAAAGATAAATTGAAAGAGGCCGGACTGACGATAAATTTGAGCAAATGTGATTTTTTCATAACTTCTCTAAAGTTTTTAGGCTATATTGTAGGCTCAAATTCCTTGCGTACCGATCCGGATAAAGTAGCAAGCATGGTTAATTATGCGAGACTACTAATACTACGGAAGTTAAGCGCTTCGTAGGAATGTGTTCATGGTATAGACGTTTTATTGAGAATTTTTCTACCCTGTTGTCGCCTATTAATGATCTTTTGAAAGGACGAAAAAAAGGACAATCGATAGATTGGACAAAGGCAGCCGAAGAATCTTTTATAAAGATTAAAGAGCTATTGGTTCCAGCTCCCATTTTATCCCAACCAAATTTTTCCCAACAGTTTTATATTTCTAGTGATGCTTCTGATACCGGTTTAGGGGGCGTCCTAACACAGAAAATCAATGGTGAGGAAAGAGTGATAGCGTATGCCAGTAGAACTTTATCAAAGGCTGAACGTAACTATTCGGTTGTTGAAAAGGAATGTTTAGCAGTACTCTTTAACATCGAAAAGTTTCGACCTTACATAGAAGGTGTTCCTTTCACGGTCATAACAGATCATTATAGTTTATTGTGGCTTAATTCTATTAAAAACCCTAGTGGCAAACTAGCGCGTTGGGCGATTAGGCTGAGACAACATACGTTTAATTTAATTCATAGAAAAGGAGTCCACAATGTTATTCCTGACGCTTTGTCAAGAATCCCAGATCATACAGTGGACGAAAACAGTCTTAATGCACAGATTGGCGTAAGAATTGATACAGTAGACATAGATCGTATAGATCCATGGTACGATAATTTACGGCAGCAAATTAAAGAATTTCCTCAAAATTTTCCGCAGTGGAAGGTGGAAAATGATTTCGTGTTCAAGTTTATCCCAAACCAGTTGCCTTTAAAAGTTAATGTACCCGAGTGGAAAATACTAGTTCCTAAACCACAGAGAGAGGAAATTATAGACCTGTGTCATACTCCTCCTACTTCTGGTCATTTTGGTTTTTATAAAACTCTTCACAGGGTTCAGGAACAGTATTATTGGCCAAAAATGCGTTTTGATATCTTAAAGTTTGTGAGGACTTGTGAAGTATGTGGAGCGCAGAAATCTCCAAATACATTACCTATGGGACTGATGGGAAAAGAGAAAACGGTTAATTACCCTTTTCAAGTCATAGCAGCTGATCTAGTAGGCCCATTTCCACGTTCAAAAAGGGGAAATAAAGGGCTTCTCGTGGTTTCTTGCTGGTTTACAAAGTATACCATGCTATTTCCTTTGAAAAGCTCTAAAGCTGAATATATAGAGAGAATTTTGGAAAATAATGTCTTTCTAATCCACAGTGTTCCATCGTTCTTGATATGCGATAACGGTAACTCAGTATACCTCTAAGAGTTTTAAGAGCTTAAGTGAAACTTATGGTTTTAACATCCGTTTTAATCCCGTGTACACCGCAAGACACGAAGTAACAGGGTTTTAAACCGTCTTTCTTAGTACGGCAGACATATACCTCTATCTGGATCGTATTATAAAAACTTAGATTTGGATGTCAATGTTGACAGCGAAATAATTCCGGGTAACAGGGGTGCGTACGCCGAAAATTTGAAGGGTTTAAAAGATATTTTCACCGACGTGCGTAGTAGGACATATAAGGCTTATGAACGGAACAGTAAGTCTTACAACCTTAGAAAAAGGGATTTTTCCTTTAATATAGGTGATCACGTTTGGCGAAAAAATAAAATTATTTCCAGTGCAGCTGATAAATTCACATCTAAGTTGGTACCTAAGTATGTGCATTGAGTGATAAGAGAAAAGATTTCAGATTTAGTTTATGGTTTGGTTAATTTAGATGGGACTAAAATAGGACGATGGCATATTAAAGACTTAAAACCATTCAATGGACCTAACCCTAATGAAAGTTTGTCAGAAGAAGAATAATTAATATTTACATTATCTTAATTGCTTTACTTTATTTTTTTTGATGTTGCTCTGTAGAGGTGACGACCTCGTTTTTTTGACTGTTATAAAAATTGAGCAGAGAATAGCTTACTTTAATTGTTTAATGCTAAGGTTTTGGGTATTGGCCATATCCCAAACTTAGGTTGATTGTGGTTGATGTTTAGCATCGACTCAGTTTTAGCGAGCTTGCGAAGGAGTCACACTCAGGATATATCATGAGACTGGTATGTCGGTGGTCGCGGGATTTGATTTGCTTAAGACCCCAAATAACATCCAGTTCTTGACACTTTGAAGCGAAATTTTGATTAGAGGCAATCCAAGGTGATCTTGAGTTAGGACAAGCGCAAGATGTAGCTCGTGTAGTGTGATGTAGAGTCAAAATTTTTATGAGCAATTTCAAAGTTTGTTACCCGAGTGGGTGTATTTCTATTACCTTAGTGGTATATGTTGGGTGCAATTAAGAGTAAATTGATTTTGGTTTATCCAGTAAGTCTATGACTTGGATTATTTTGATTTAGATCTTCTTCTGAATTGACAAACTGAGGGTATACTCTATTCTTTTCAGGGCCGTTTAAACGTTACCTTTAAGTCACTAATTTTTTTAATTTTTTTGCATGGACTCCTAGGCGTCTGATGAGTTTTTTCGGTCTACTATCAGATTGATAGGAAATTGAAGTCCTGCAGGAGAACTAAACGCTGATCATTTACAGGAGATGAGAGCAGAGTAAGACAGTCGTTTCACGAAGAAATGATCAAAATCTGATACCGAGATGAGAACCTTGTCAAGAGAGGCTAAGCGCAGTGAAGGAAGATTCCTAACCGAATTTTTTAGATTTTCACCAGATAATCTAGAAGTTTGGGCTGACAGAAAACGGTTATGCCTGATACCTGTAGCAGTTTCTTCTAGAGGCTATGGTCTAGGAAGACGATTAACACCATGATCGAATATTTTAGCTGTCAACGATGTTTTCTTCTTATTTCTGATTAAGCTGGAAAAGCTCTTGTCGTCTTCAAAAGTTTTGTTGCATTGCCACCGAAAAATAGAGAAATTTTTGCTTCATGTAGCTTTTTTAAGCTCATTTTCGTTTTTGAAATTTCCGTTAGAAGCTTGGTTAAGCTAACCTTGTAAACCTTTTAGGTTGTATCCCATGAGTTATTTGTTTTTACTACAGGCTGTGATGCACCGGGTGCTAACAGATGCCGTTACGACGTTTGGCAGGGAGTTAGTCTTCCTGAGGAACAGACTGATTGGAAGGGTAGTCTATGGAGGGCGAACGTTTGACCTTTGGGACCTTTAAAGGTTTTGTTACTCAATGGTTATTACTATTTGAGCCAAAGGAGAGCCTAGCTACTGTAGTCGACCTCAGCTCCAATTAGCCTATTAGTGGTGACAGGCTGTTGGCAGTAGTGTGTTTCGGAACACCCTATTGATTAAATTTTTTTTGACTTATGGTGGTGTGGTAGACACCGTTTTAGTTTAGTGGATGCTATAATCTACTCCCTTTTGTTGGTGGACTCCAGGGTCACCATTTCCGTATTCTATTGTCTCCACCTTTCAGTATATCGTAGTGAGGTGTTTGTCTCCTGTTATGTGGGATGGATTGAATGTTTTTCGTTGTTGTTCTAGGGCGAGACCAGTACACGAGGGTTCTTCATGCAACTTGGAGAAGCGCAATGCTGGTTAAATTTTATATCTCTGTTTAGCCACCCTGAAGAATGACGGAGGGCGTTTTTTTCTGGCTCATGTTTCTAGGCAGATTTGTCACTTTGGTGCGATGTGCTGAAGATTTGATTAGCTTTTGCTAAGAGCTTTCACCAAGCTCAGTATGGAGTTATCATAACCAAGAGTTTGGGATTTGAACTCCTGTATGTATTTCTGTATATATTTCACTGTATGTTGGTTGCCTGAGGGCATGTGCTCAAAATGAGTTTGAGTCGTTTTGTTTATGGACTCCTATATATAGGATTATGACTTTAGGGAGGTCCTATTTAGAGACTAGCTGTCTCACATAGTTATGCTAGGAATGTTTCCTTGAATGTTAGTTGCGCGTAGACTAATCATTCTGTTCTTTGTGAACATTGCTTTATGAAGCAGGATCATTCAGTTTAGTGAATTTTAGCTTTTATAGCTATTCACTGTGTTTAGAGTGAATTTTAACTTTTATAGCTATTCACTGCGCTTATAGTGATATTGTTAGCTTTTATAGCTGCTCACTATGTTAATGGCGAGATTGTTCTTTTAGATCGCGGACTTTGGGTAGTCGAGGACTAGTTACAGAGTGTTTTCTTGGCGAGGAGCCGAGGTTTTTTTCTGGCGATATACCAGAGTGTTTTCTTGGCGAGGAGCCGAGGTTTTTTCTGGCGATATACCAGAATGTTTTCTTGGCGAGGAGCCGAGGTTTTTTCTGGCGATATACCAGAGTGTTTTCTTGGCGAGGAGCCGAGGTTTTTTCTGGCGATATACCAGAGTGTTTTCTTGGCAAGGAGCCGAGGTTTTTTCTGGCGATATACCAGAGTGTTTTCTTGGCGATGAGCTGACGTGTTTTCTGGCGATTAACCAGAGCGTTTTCCCTGGCGATTTTTGCATGTCTGGATGTCTCAGGACGTCGACATTGCGCGATGTAGCGATTTCCCTGGCGATTTTGGCATGTCTGGATGTCTTAGGACGTCGACATTGCGATGTAGAGTGCGATTATTCTCTGAGTGCGACTAGTAGTGATACTAGATTTAGAATGTTCTCTTAGCGGTGAGCTAGAGCATTGATGGCGATTTTTCCCGAGCGTTTGTCTGGATTTTCATCCAGATGTTTTTCTTAGCCTTGTGCTAAATGGTCTTACAAGACTTTTTCTTTTTAGTGTTAGTGTTTGCACTAGAATCAGTTTTTTATTTTTCTTTATTCAAGAATTTTTCTAAATTTCTTTTGCTGAAATAGAAAATTTTCTGACAATCCTTAAACCATTTTAAGGGGGGGTGTTCATATTTTGTTTCCGTTCACTTTTTTGATTTAGACAAGAGTCTAGACAAAGTTATATTTTTTTGTTTTGGTAACAATAACAGAGCTGATTCTTTTATATAAGAAGACAGCGATTGTTACTTTGGAAAGGTATTTCTTATGTTCATGCAAGGATTTTTATTTACTTTTTGATGTACTTAACCTTAGTGCTTAATTAAGTTAAGTCTAGTTTATAAGATTCTTGTGTACATGCAAAGATTTTCATTTGGTTTTCATTGTACTTTATATTAGTGCTTAATTAAATTAAGTCTAGTAGTAAGGTCCGAAGTTTGTAATTTTGTTTTAAGTTCTGACCTTAGTATTAAGTGATAGTGTACCACTTTGTACCTTTTCATAAGTAGCCTTAGTTTAATAGACTAGTGTAGTCTATTTCTTTTTGGAAGGGGTAATGTAACATTCATTTTTTTCCTAGATTTTAAGACCATATAATGTTACTGATTTTTTCTCTTAATAATGTACTTCTTTTCATTTTTGTATCGAGCGGTATATTGATCAGAAATTCCTAGCCGCTCGTTATATAGTGTGCTGTGCGGGTTTGCAACCGAATCTATCGATACGCCGGGACTGGTCAAATGTTTGTATCCGGAGTTTTGGTTCCGGCGTCGCCATATTACAGAGAGAGTGCCCACGGCTTATTTAAGGGTCCGGAGGACGCGAATCTTGGCTTAGAACACCGAGCCGCCGCCAGGCTTAGAACACCGAGCCGCCGCCAGGCTGAGATCACCGAGCCGCCGCCAGGCTTAGACCATCGAGCCGCCGCCAGGCTTAGACCATCGAGCCGCCGCCAGGCTTAGAACACCGAGCCGCCGCCAGGCTTAGACCATCGAGCCGCCGCCAGGCTGAGTACCATTGAGCCGCCGCAAGGCTTAGTAACATCAAGCCGCAGGGGCTAATTTCCACCGAGCCGCAGTAGAGGCTTACGACAATATCTACGAGAGCCAAGTTAAGCACGAGTTTTTTTATCATAAAGCCGTAGTGGGTTTTGTGTGTTTTCTAAATGGAGTAGTTAAAGTAGGCTCTTCTCAAAAGTGTGAAATCGGTTTTGTGTTGCATTGAAGGCCTAGAAGCCCATAGGAAGACCGTAAGTTACCAGAACATACATCAATAAATATATTCCCCGCAAATAAGTGTTTTAACAGCAATTCGAACTGAAAAATCATGAAGTGAAAATCACGACTCTTCGATTTCGGGTGTAGTCAAGATTTAGAAGTAAAATCTCTGATTTAGGGACTCTAATTTATAAAAACTACTTTTAGGCTAGAATTTTTTTTGTATTCCTTAAAACTGCAAAGGTTAGAACTTTTATTTTAAATCATGAATAAATTTTCCTTTTTGTTGATTAAAGCTAGTGTCTCACTGAATACCTATTTTTCTTTTCAGGATTAGAAAAGTTGTACTAGAATAATTCTTTTTAGTAATAACCGTAAAACACTTCAGTATTTTTTCATTTTTTTAACTGAAGTTAGATCCTTTCTATTTTAAAATGAATGGTGCCCAAAAATTTGTACAACTGAAGCTTTTTAAAAATAGAAAATAATTCCAAAAAGACGTATAACAATTATCTCTTACCCATATTTCTCTACCAAGGAAAACTGAGCTAGTGTTTGTTTAATTTCTTTAGTTCTTTTAAAATCATTATTCACTCAATTCATTCTCAGAAATTAAAAAGAGGTTGCAAGAAAATTGCGCCCAAGCGTGGGAAAAACAATTTTCACAGGGTACAAAAAGACGCCGCAAAGTGCGGGCAGTTCACACGTTACAATATATATATATATATATATATATATATATATATATATATATATATATATATATATATATATATTGTAACATTCATTTTTTCCTAGATTTAAAGACCATGTAATGTTACTGATTTTTCCATTTCAAATTGTACTTATTTTCATTTTTGTATCGAACGGTATATTAAACAGAAGTTCCAGGACGTTCGGTATATACGGTGTTGTGCGGGTTCCTGACCGAACCTCTCGCTACGCCGCGATTGGTGGAATGTTTGATCGGCAGTTTTGATAGGAGCGTCGTGATATTACTGGCAAAAGTCGCACGATTATTTAAGGCTCCGCAGACCGTAAATCGTGGCTGTTTTCCATCTAGCCGCAGCCAGGCAGTAACGTCTAGCCGAGAGGCTATTTTCCATCTAGCCGAAGTAGGCTAATTTTCATCAGAGCCGCTAAGTAAAAGCACCAGTGTCTTAAATAAAAGCCGTAGTGAGCTTTCTAAGTGTTTGTTAAGAAAAAGTGTGAAATCGGGCGTAGTCGATCACAGCAGGAATAAAAAACAGTAAGTCAACAAAACTCCCTTCAATAGACTTATTCGAGAGTAGCGCCTTAACTGCAACGTAAAACAGACTAAAAAGTGAAGTGTAAAGCACGATTTCTCGTCTTCGGGGTTATAATAGTCTGAAATTTTAATGTAACAACTACTAGTTAGGCTAGAATTTGTTAGGTAAAACTGTAAAGGTTAGAACTTTTCATTTTAAAAAACAAGAATAAATTTTCTTTTTTTGATTAAAGCTAGTGTCTCACTGAATATTTATTTTTCTTTTCAGGATAAGTTGTACTAGACTAATTCTTTTCAGTAATACCCATAAAACCCTTCAACATTTTTCCATTTTTTTAGCTGAAGTTAGATCCTTTCTATTTTAAAATGGATGGTGCCCAAAATTTCGTACAGCTAAAGCCTTTTAAAAAATAGAAAAAAAATTCCAAAAAGACGTAAGAAAATTATCTCTTACCCATATCTCTCTACCAAGGAAAACTGAGCTAGTGTGTGTTTAATTTCTTTAGTTCTTTTAAAATCAGGGTTCACTCAATTCGGTATCAGAAATTAAAGCGGGTAAGTTCCAATGTTACAAAATTGCGCTCAAGCGTGGGACAAACAACTTCTCACAGGGTACAAAAAAAGATGCCTCAAACTGAGGACAGTTTTTCAAAAGTTACAAAGTGACGCAATGTACGTGGGGCGCAATTAAACACCTTTTCACAGGATACAAAATTACGCCCAAGCTTGGGGCAACATAATTTCTCACGTTACAAAATAGCGCTGTCAACGCGGGGCTTTTGGAATTTTATTTTTTAAAAAAGGGTTCAGTGTACTAGCTTTCGAACAAAATAAAAGCTCTAACTTTGCAGATATTTTTATTTCATAATATTTATTAAAAGAAACTACACTATAGCAGTAAGACAAAAGCAGGAAATTTGTAGAATTTTTTATTTCAATTTATCTGATGATATGAGTTAGATATTTGAATTTTGTTGTTGACTCTAAGATAAGCGATTCCTACTTTTTTCTTAAAAGCTAGCTTTATAGTTCAGATTAGCAGATGTGCTGGTCGACTTTAATTTTACACTGTTTATTTTGCGGATAGCCGAGGAAAAAACGGTACGTTTTTTTCTCACCTATATTTTGCATGAATATTAAAAATACTTTGCTGATAGACGAAACGGTATTTGGAGATTTTTTTGTTGAAAATTCTTAAGATATCTTAGTAAAAGAATTTTAATACAAGGCGATACTTAGAAATTTTTTTTAAAATTGTCGAAGATTTTTTTTAATGTTTAGTAAAGAAGTTTACATATTTTAAGTGCCTTTACATATTTTTTATTTAGACTATTGGGAGCACAGGAGAAATATTTTCACGACTTTTTAAACAGTTCTTCTAAATAGTATTCATTTATCATGGAAGCCTTCAATTTTAAAGTCAATCACCTACTGGAATATGAATTAGACTACGAACTGAAAATCCGTCGTACTTTCTCAGAACGTCCGGTCGCGGATAAAAGAAAGATTCTAACGAGGATCTTAAGTAAAGAAATACTCCAATAAATCAGATTGGACTAGATAGTTACAAAAAGTTTCTGATTTTTTTTAAAAGTCTAATAAAAATTCTCCTTCTCAAATTAAAATTCCTGCTTCTCCAAATGGTCACATGTCTCGTTTATTCGTGCATAAATATTTAGATAATGGACCGCATATAAGGATATATCTATTAGGTGCCCATTTTTTCGGCTTTACTTGACTCTGGTGCAAATGCCTCCGTTTTAGGTCAGAATGGTATAAGAATTTTAAGTCGTTTAAGTATAAAAATATGCCACGTCAAAAATAGAAGTGTTACCACTGCAGATGGCAGCCGTCTAAAAGTTTTAGGTACGGTTGAGTTGCCGCTAGTCTGCAATGGTCATTGTTGAGTAATTTCTGCTCTAGTAGTACCTTCTCTATCACATACTTTGGTTTTAGGATGTGATTTTGCACAAAAATTCGGAATTTTTGTAAATTTTAAAGATAATTCGTGGTATCCACAGTCCCTAGAAGTCAACTCTCAAACAAGTTTTAAAGATTGTTTATTCAGAAAACTCTTTAGAAAACCTTTTTTCTCGCGTCTATGTACCCTAGATGATCTCTCGCGGACGGAACGCTTAAAAGCAGAAAAAGTAATAAGCTCTTTCAATGAAATAAGTAGTAAAGATAGGTTAGGCCGAACGAATAAGATCACTATGTCTATAGATACGGCTGATGCCAGTCCGGTAAAGACAAGGCCCTTCGCCATGTCTCCTTATATGTCAAAAGTATTAAATAAAGAGTTAGACGAAATGTTGAAACTCGGAGTGATTGAAGAATCAAACAGTCCCTGGTGTTCTCCAATCTTATTGGTGAAAAAGGCCGATGGACAGTATCGTCTGTGCTTTGACGGAAGAAAGCTCAACGAGGTCAGCAAATTTGATAACTATCCCTTACCGAACATCGACAGAATTTTGACATCACTCAGGAATGCTAAGTATGTATCTTCGATAGATCTTAGAAAGGCTTTCTGGCAAATTCCTTTGGACAAATCCTCTAAGGAAAAGACCGCTTTTGCAGTAGTAGGCCGAGGTCTATTTCAGTTCGTCACTATGCCTTTTGGCCTAAAGAACGCTGCTCAAACTCAGCAACGTTTAGTGGACGCTATATTTGGTCCGAAATATGAGCCACATATTTTTACCTATCTAGATGATATTTTAGTAACATCGGAAGACTTCGAATCGCATATTCGCTTACTTAAGGAAGTAAAAGATAAATTGAAAGAGGCCGGACTGACGATAAATTTGAGCAAATGTGATTTTTTCAAAACTTCTCTAAAGTTTTTAGGCTATATTGTAGGCTCAAATTCTTTGCGTACCGATCCGGATAAAGTAGCAAGCATGGTTAATTATGCGAGACCTACTAATACTACGGAAGTTAAGCGCTTCGTAGGAATGTGTTCGTGGTACAGACGTTTTATCGAGAATTTTTCTACCTTGTTGTCGCCTATTAATGATCTTTTGAAAGGACGAAAAAAAGGATAATCGATAGATTGGACAAAGGCAGCCGAAGAATCTTTTATAAAGATTAAAGAGCTATTGGTTTCAGCTCCCATTTTATCCCAACCAGACTTTTTCCAACAGTTTTATATTTCTAGCGATGCTTCTAATACCGGTTTAGGGGGCGTCCTAACACAGAAAATCAATGGTGAGGAAAGAGTGATAGCGTATGCCAGTAGAACTTTATCAAAGGCTGAACGTAACTATTCGGTTGTTGAAAAAGAATGTTTAGCAGTACTCTTTAACATCGAAAAGTTTCGACCTTACATAGAAGGTGTTCCTTTCACGGTCATAACAGATCATTATAGTTTATTGTGGCTTAATTCTATTAAAAACCCTAGTGGCAAACTAGCGCGTTGGGCGATTAGGTTGAGACAACATACGTTTAATTTAATTCATAGTGGCCAAAAATGCGTTTTGATATCTTAAAGTTTGTGAGGACTTGTGAAGTATGTGGAGCGCAGAAATCTCCAAATACACTACCTATGGGACTGATGGGAAAAGAGAAAACGGTTAATTACCCTTTTCAAGTCATAACAGCTGATCTAGTAGGTCCATTTCCACGTTCAAAACAAGGAAATAGATGACTTTTCGTAATTTCTTGCTGGTTAACAAAGTATACCGTGTTATTTCCTTTGAAAAGCTCTAAAGCCGAATGCTTTTTGAAAATTTTAGAAAACGATATTTTTCTAATCCACGGAGTTTCATCGCTTTCGATATGCGATAACGGTACTCAGTTTACTTCTGAGTGTCTTAAGAGCTTAAGTGAGACATATAGTTTTAACATCCGTTTTAATCCCGTGTACGCCGCAAGACACGAAGTAACAGGGTTTACACCGTCTTTCTTAGTTTACGGCAGACATATAACATACCTCTATCTGGATCGTAATATAAAAATTTAGATTTGGATGTCAATGTTGACAGCGAAATAATTCCGGGTAACAGGGGTGAGTATGCCGAAAATTTAAAGGGTTTAAAAGATATTTTCACCGACGTGCGTAGTAGGATACATAAGGCTTATGAACAGAACAGTAAGTCTTACAACCTTAGAAAAAGGGATTTTGCCTTTAATATAGGTGATCACGTTTGGCGAAAAAATAAAATTCTTTCCAGTGCAGCAGATAAATTCACATCTAAGTTGGTACCTAAGTATGTGCATTGCGTGATTAGAGAAAAGATTTCAGATTTAGTTTATGGTTTAGTTAATTTAGATGGGACTAAAATAGGACGATGGCATATTAAAGACTTAAAACCATTCAACGGACCTAACCCTAGTGAAAGTTTGTCAGAAGAAGAATAATTTATATTTACATTATCTTAATTGCTTAAATTTTTTTTGATGTTGCTCTGTAGAGGTGACGACCTCGTTTTTTTTGACTGTTGTAAAAGTTGAGCAGAGAATAGCTTACTTTTGTTGTTTAATGCTAAGGTTTTGGGTATTGGCCATATCCCAAACTTAGGTTGATTGTGGTTGATGTTTAGCATCGGCTCAGTTTTGCGAGCTTGCGAAGGAGTCACACTCAGGATTTATCATAAGACTGGTATGTCGGTGGTCGCGGGATTTAATTTGCTTATGACCCCAAATAATATCCAGTTCTTGACACTTGGAAGCGAAATTTTGATTAGAGGCAATCCAAGGTGATCTTGAGTTAGGACAAGCGCAAGATGTAGCTCGTGTAGTGTGATGTAGAGTCAAAATTTTTAAGAGCAATTTCAAAGTTTGTTACCCGAGTGGGTGTATTTTTATTACCTTAATGGTATATTTTGGGTGCAATTAAGAGTAAATTGATTTTGGTTTATCCAGTAAGTCTAAGACTTGGATTATTTTGATTTAGATCTTCTTCTGAATTGACAAACTGAGGGTATTTTCTATTTTTTTTCAGAGCCGTTTAAACGTTACCTTTGAGTCACTAACTTTTTTAAATTTTTTTGCATAGCCTCATAGGCGTATGTTGAGTTTTTTCGGTATACTATCAGATAGATAGGAAATTGAAGTCCTGCAGGAGAACTAAAGGCTGATCATTTACAAGAGATGAGAGCAGAGTAAGACAGTAGTTTCACAAAGAAATGATCAAAATCTGATACCGAGATGAGAACCTTGTCAAGAGAGGCTAAGCGCAGTGAAGGAAGATTCCTAACCGAATTTTTAGATTTTCACTAGATAATCTAGAAGTTTGGGCTGACAGAAAACGGTTATGCCTGATACCTGTAGCAGTTTCTTCTAGAGGCTATTGTCTAGGAAGACGATTAACACCATGATCGAATATTCTAGCTGTCAACGATGTTTTCTTCTTGTTTCTGATTAAGCTGGAAAAGCTCTTGTCGTCTTCAAAAGTTTTGTTGCGTTGCCACCGAAAAATAGAGAAATTTTTGCTTCATGTAGCCTTTTAAGCTCATTTTCGTAGTTTGGAAATTTCCGTTAGAAGCTTGGTTAAGTCAACCTTGTAAACCTTTTAGGTTGTATCCCATGAGTTATTTGTTTTTACAGGCTGTGATGCACCGGGTGCTAACAGATGCCGTTACGACGTTTTGGCAGGGAGTTAGTCTTCCTGAGGAACAGACTGATTGGAAGGGTAGTCTATGGGGGGCGAACGTTTGACCTTTGGGACCTTTAGAGGTTTTGTTACCCAATGGTTATTTCTATTTGAACCAAAGGAGAGCCTAACTACTGTAGTCGACCTCAGCTCCAATTAGCCTATTAGTGGTGACAGGCTGTTGGCAGTAGTGTGTTTCGGAACACCCTATTGATTAATTTTTTTGACTTATGGTGGTGTGGTAGACACTGTTTCAGTTTAGTGGATGCTATAATCTACTCCCTTTTGTTGGTGGACACCAGGGTCACCAATTCTGTATTTTATTGTCTCCACCATTCAGTATATCGTGGTGAGGTGTTTGTCTCCTGTTATGTGGGATGGATTGAATGTTTTTCGTTGTTGTTCTAGGGCGAGACCAGTACACGAGGGTTCTTCATGCAACTTGAAGAGGCGCAATGCTGGTTAAGTTTTATATCTCAGTGTAGCCACCCTGAAGAATGGCGGAGGGCGTTTTTTCTGGCTCATGTTTCTAGGCAGATTTGTCACTTTGGTGCGATGTGCCGAAGATTTGGTTAGCTTTTGCTAAGAGCTTTCACCAAGCTCAGTATGGAGTTATCATAACCAAGAGTTTGGGATTTGAACTCCTGTATATATTTCTGTACATATTTCTGTATATATTTCGGTGTATGTTGGTTGCCTAAGGGCATGTGCTCAAAATGCGAGATTTTGAGTCGTTTTGTTTATGGACTCCTATATTTAGGATTATGACTTTAGGGAGGTCCTATTTCGAGACTTGCTGTCTCATATAGTTATGTTAGGAATGTTTCCTTGAATGTTAGTTGCGCGTGGACTAATCATTCTGTTCTTAGTGAACATTGCTTTTTGAAGCAGGATCATTCAGTTTGGTGAATTTTAGCTTTTATAGCTATTCACTGTGTTTAGAGTGAATTTTAGCTTTTGTAGCTATTCACTGTGCCTATAGTGATATTGTTAGCTTTTATAGCTGCTCACTATGTTAATGGCGAGTTTGTTCTTTTAGAACGCAGACTTTGTGTAGTCGAGGACTATTTACAGAGTGTTTTTTCTTGGCGAGGAGCCGAGGTTTTTTTCTGGCGATATACCAGAGTGTTTAGTTGGCGATGAGCTGACGTGTTCCCTGGCGATTTTTGCATGTCTGGATGTCTCAGGACGTCGACATTGCGCGATGTAGAGTTTTCCCTAGCGATTTTGGCATGTCTAGATGTCTTAGGACGTCGACATTGCGTTATAGAGTGCGATTATTCTCTGAGTGCGACTAGTAGTGATACTAGATTTAGAATGTTCTCTTAGTGATGAGCTAGAGCATGGATAGCGATTTTTCCCGAGCGTTTGCCTGGATATTTATCCAGATATTTTTTTGGCCTTGTGCTAAATGGTCTGACAAGACTTTTTCTCTTTAGTGTAAGTGTTTGCACTAGAATCTTTTTTTATTTTTTTCTTTATTTAAGAATCTTTATAAATTTCTTTTGCTGAAATAGAAAATTTTCGGACAATCCTTAAAATATTTTAAGGGGGGTGTTCATATTTTATTTCAGTTCACTTTTTTGATTTAGACAAGAGTCTAGACAAAGTTATATTTTTTTTGTTTTGGTAACAATAACAGAGCTGATTCTTTTATATAAGAAGACCGCGATTGTTATTTTGGAAAGGTATTTCCTATGTTCATGCAAGGATTTTTATTTACTTTTTGATGTACTCAACCTTAGTGCTTAATTAAGTTAAGTCTAGTTATAAGATTTTTGTGTACATGCAAAGATTTTCATTTGGTTTTCATTGTACTTAATATTAGTGCTTAATTGAATCTAGTAGTAAGGTCCGAAGTTTGTAATTTTGTTTTAAGTTCTGACCTTAGTATTAAGTGATAGTGTACCACTTTCTACCTTTTCATAAGTAGCCTAAGTTTAATAGACTAGTGTAGTCTATTTCTTTTTGGAAGGGGGTAAATGTAACATTCATTTTTTCCTAGATTTAAAGACCATGTAATGTTACTGATTTTTCCATTTCAAATTGTACTTATTTTCATTTTTGTATCTAACGGTATATTAAACAGAAGTTCCAGGACGTTCGGTATATACGGGTTCCTGACCGAACCTCTCGCTACGCCGCGATTGGTGGAATGTTTGATCGGCAGTTTTGATAGGAGCGTCGTGATATTACTGGCAAAAGTCGCACGATTATTTAAGGCTCCGCAGACCGTAAATCGTGGCTGTTTTCCATCTAGCCGCAGCCAGGCAGTACCGTCTAGCCGAGAGGCTATTTTCCATCTAGCCGAAGTAGGCTAATTTTCATCAGAGCCGCTAAGTAAAAGCACCAGTATCTTAAATAAAAGCCGTAGTGAGCTTTCTAAGTGTTTGTTAAGAAAAAGTGTGAAATCGGGCGTAGTCGATCACAGCAGGAATAAAAAACAGTAAGTCAACAAAACTCCCTTCAATAGACTTATTCGAGAGTAGCGCCTTAACTGCAACGTAAAACAGACTAAAAAGTGAAGTGTAAAGCACGATTTCTCGTCTTTGGGGGTTATAATAGTCTGAAATTTTAATGTAACAACTACTAGTTAGGCTAGAATTTGTTAGGTAAAACTGTAAAGGTTAGAACTTTTCATTTTAAAAAACAAGAATAAATTTTCTTTTTTTGATTAAAGCTAGTGTCTCACTGAATATTTGTTTTTCTTTTCAGGATAAGTTGTACTAGACTAATTCTTTTCAGTAATACCCATAAAACCCTTCAGCATTTTTCCATTTTTTTAGCTGAAGTTAGATCCTTTCTATTTTAAAATGGATGGTGCCCAAAATTTCGTACAGCTAAAGCCTTTTAAAAAATAGAAAAAAAAAATTCCAAAAAGACGTAAGAAAATTATCTCTTACCCATATCTCTCTACCAAGGAAAACTGAGCTAGTGTGTGTTTAATTTCTTTAGTTCTTTTAAAATCAGGGTTCACTCAATTCAGTATCAGAAATTAAAGCGGGTAAGTTCCAATGTTACAAAATTGCGCTCAAGCGTGGGACAAACAACTTCTCACAGGGTACAAAAAAAGATGCCTCAAACTGAGGACAGTTTTTTCAAAAGTTACAAAGTGACGCAATGTACGTGGGGCGCAATTAAACACCTTTTCACAGGATACAAAATTACGCCCAAGCTTGGGGCAACATAATTTCTCACGTTACAATATATATATATATATATATATATATATATATATATATATATATATATATATATATATATATATGTATATATATATATATATATATATATATATATATATATATATATATATATATATATATATATATATATATATAAATCCACTAACACATAAATGGTGGTTTTTTGTTTTACGGCGTTTTTTGCTCGTCTCTTTTAGCGCTTATTTTCTTATTTGTTTGGCCTATGAATGAGCGACTGCAGTCCTGACAGGGCAGTTATATGTAATCACATATAATCTGCTATTAAAATTAACAAATATAAGTGACAACACCGGTACGTGTCCACTGCAAGTTTTACTACCAGCGGTTATATAAGGAAACGTGTTAAGGTAATTTTTTGCATTAGACAGGGTTGCAATTCTGTCCAGCATTTTCTACTTATCGTTACCCCACTCTCATTGAAGTTTCTAACAGATCATTGATTTGGCGGGAAACAATGTTATGAATGACATACTTTGTCTACTCTTTCTTGTGTTTAGGGTTAGTCCCTATGTCACAGAGTTTAAGTGCTGTAGTATTTGTTTCATAGACTTTTCTAAGCCGAACTGACTTCTTTTTTACAAATATTTTTACAAATATTTAGTTTGCGTCGTTAAACCTATTTTTCAAGGAAATAATTTTGGTTTGCCTACACTTGTTTTGAATTTTTGTTCTCATTTTACGGCGTTATCCTTGCAGAACTTTTTTTCTCTGTCGCATCTACGACTACCATAATTAGTCATTTTTAGACCAATTAAAGATTGTCTCCTCAGCAAGAGAACATTATTTTGTACTGAACCTCAACGGAGTATTTAGCGTAGTAAATAACATTAATGAAGACTACAACCTTTCCTATTAAATCATCACTATGGTATATAAACGGTTACATAAAATTATAAGTTTCTCGCCCCAACGTGAAACTCTAAATAACCGATAGATCATCGATATTTTCAGCCTTATTAAATAAAAATTCGTAGAAGGCGTAAGAACTTCAAAGGCGCATATTTTATTAACATATCTTCCGGAAAATTTCACGTACTATATATGTCGTATTGCTGTTGCTGTTCAGCCAGAGATGCTTCTGCTATCCCAGTTGTCCACTGTTTTGATTAACATTAAGTTTCATAGTCTTATAGGAAATAAAGACATAATTCTTTAGACTATGACAGTACGTTAAAAAAGACTATACATTAACGTTATTTTCTGTTTAATAATATAAATCACTAATGAAGGAACTTTTTATTATAGTTCACTTGATGATAGCTAGCGAAGCTATTTCAATTCATATTGAGGACATTATATAATCAATAATCTGGTCAAAGTCGCCACTTCATCTTGATGATAATAGTAAATATTTATAAAAAACTCATAATAGTATGAGGTTATCTTTGAAGAATATCACATATCGATTTGAAAACATTTTTTGTTGACTTCTACTTTAATACTTATCCTTAGATCATGTTTACATATAGATGTTTTCTGTAACATATCGTTGTACAAAAAAAAAAATGTGTAAACTATGTAAACTTTCTTCGGGACTATCTCCCGAGCTGGTACTATGTATGTTCGCACCGCAAAAAACATATAACAGTATATACTAGAAATTAAATCAAATAATATTTGTCTTATTTTTAAGTTTATTCACATATAAAAAAATTGTCATGTAACAAAAATACATTTGGTAAAGCACAGATAGCTGGCGACATTGAATAATAAAATTATTTCGGTGATAAAACTCTAATAGAGGGTTCATCATCTGTTTCAATTACAGGAGTAGATGAATATTTCTTAATGTACTCTGCTTTTTCCTTTCACATATGAGCCAAACAATGAAGTGGGTTGTATCCTTTATTTCAGTTAATGCGGTGATGAAATTTCATTAACCAAATAGCTTGCTTATGTAATTCTGGAGGAAGCAAATTGAATGCAAACGGTTAAATATATAATGGCTTCACCTATTTCCATCGTAAGCTGCTAATTTTTTAGGTATAAATTTATTTTTTCATCTTTGAATCCGTGTATCTATGTCCAGAATTAGTCTCACAGTCATAATTTTAAAAATGCTATTTAATCTTTAAATTAGAAAAAATTTTGAATACAGAAGTATTAGTTTCTTGAATTCTTCTAAATCCTTAACGCAAAATTTGTTAAAATCGTAAAGTTTTGACAACGTCTTCGGAATTATCTCGATGTGTCGAAGACATAATCAAAGCTGAGTTATTTTGAAATATGTGCAATAAATATCTGAATTATTGGAGTTGGTGGGGGTTAAACTCAACCTACTACAGGTCATAAAACCTCTCATTTTTATTTACTTAAAATTTCTAAATTAAATTATTTTTGGTAAAATTATTAAAAGACTGTTTTAAGGTGTATTAAGTTCCTTTTCCATAAAGAAATAATCTTTGTTTGATATTGAAAGTTTTTTTTAACTTCCTGAAACCAAAAATAAAATTTCTATATAATTAAAAGGAAGCATATTTTTTTTAAATTAAACCGTAAAAAATATTTATCGAAATCTTAAATTTTCTAAAAATAAATCTCCCACTAAAAAAATCCTTTTTTCCGCTTTTTCGCTTCTTTTGAACGGTGAACATTTTCTCCCCTTTAAAAATATCATATTGTAAAATCCATTTTAAATTTAAAAGTAAAAGGGAACCAAACTTGAGGGTCATAATTTCGGTTATAAAATCATAAAACAACGCTAAGAGAGGTTTAATAAGAGCCTTCAAGGGATCATTTAAGACAGTTGTTACCAGAAATCTACTTTATTTATGATGATAGCAGAAAAATATTTTATTGAATTAAGGAAAGCATGTTTATTTTATAGAGAAGTTGATTGTTCTGGTAGCAGTTGGTTGCCGTTATTTATAATGATGTAAAATTTACCCAGAAATAAAGACAAGATTTAATTTACATAGTCCGTATAAAATTTCTTTGTTTGATAATACACTCCAGCTTACTTTCCTTCATCAGAAATATTATTATCAGCAAATATTGGACTTACTCTTACGGAAATCCACATTTGAATGTATTTTTATATATATATATATATATATATATATATATATATATATATATATATATATATATATATACATCGATGAAAGATATACAAAAATGCCACTTCACAAATAATGCTTGAAGAAAAGACAATTAAAATCAGGCGACTCGATATCCCCATAGCTGTTCACGTTGACTCTAGAAGACATGTTCAAAACGTTAAAGTGGGAAAATAAAGGAATACTAATGGACGATGAACGATTAAATCACTTGAGGTTCGCAGATGATGTCACTCTGATCGCCAACACAAAAGAAGAATTACAAGAAATGCTGATGGAATTAAATACAAGTCTCAAGAAATAAGTCTAAAAATAAATTTCACCAAAACCAAATATTTGAACAACGAAAGTGAAGATAACAGCCAGTAACTATCAATAGAAGGTGAAAGAACCCAAAGAGCAATAGAGAGGAGAATGCTCAATATTAGACTCCAAGATCGTATTCCTAACATCGAGATCCGAAGAAGATCAAAAGTGACAGATGTAATACAATGAATATGTACATTTGATCGGGCATATCGCAAGGATGAATAATAACAGATGGACACGCCGTATAATTGAATGGAGGCCTAGAGAACACAAAAGATACAAAGATAGACCACAGACAAGATGGACGGATGTTATAAAAAGATTAGCAGGACACGATTGGATGCAAAAAGCAAACAACAAAGTTCGTTGGGGACCACTTGTGGAGGCTTACATCCGACTATGGATGGAATAAGCTGATGATGATATGTATATATATATATATATATATATATATATATATATATATATATATATATATATATATATATATATACATATACATACATATACCTATAATATATATAAAATGCAACGTCTCTCTGTCTGTCTGTCCGTTAGAGCGCTTATCACTGGAGAACCACTTATCCGATTTACGTGCTTTTTTTTTTAAACATACGTATGTTCTCTGGCCAGTTATAGGATATATTTTATTGCGTTAGGTGACGTAAGGAATAAGCAGTGACGATAATAGTGAATCAAACCGAAGAAAAGTTTGCCGCTAGCGCGTTCTCTTGCAATGCACTGCCTAAAGCATTAAATATGGAACAATATCATGAAGCAAAGAATATAATATATATAAAATGTAACGTCTTTCGGTCTGTCTGTCTGTCCGTTAGTGAGCTTATCATTAGAGAACCACTTATCCGAGTTACGTGTTTTTATAAATTTATACATGTGTTCTATATAATTTGATATAAGCCTAGACAATGGGAGATAAGGTGAGATAAGCCTCGATAATGGGAGATAAGTATAAATAATGGGAGATAAGGAGAACAATGGGAGATAAGCAGAGATAAGTCTAGATAATGGGAGTTATGGTGAGATAATGGGAGATAAGGAGAAATAATGGGAGATAAGGATAAATATTGCGAGATAAGTCGAGATAAGCCTAGATAACGGGAAATAAGGTGAGATAATGGGAGATAAGGAGAAATAATGGGTCATAAGGAGAAATAATGGGAGATGAGCAGAGATAAGCTTAGATAATGGAAATGATGTAGAGATAATGGGAGATAAGGAGAAATATTGGGTGATAAGGGGAAATAATGGGAGATATTTTATTACGTTGAGTAACATAAGGAATAAGCAGTGACGATAGTACTGAATCAAGTTCACGCGAGCGGAGCCGTGTGCCCGGCTAGTATGTATATATATATATATATATATATATATATATATATATATATATATATATATATATATATAGTGTGTCCCAAAAAATTTTATACAAATGAAGAAAAAGTATATCTTACATACTGCAAAAAAATTTATTCTTGATAAAGAGTTCTGCATCATATGGAAATCCATAATCAAGCATCAAAAGTTTAAAATATTTGATGGTATACAGGGAAAATAAATAATAATTATTTATAAGGAAGAGTAATGTGTGTTTAAATACAGAACAAAATATTAATTGAAAATGTTAATAGAAACTAAAAAATTATGCTTATGTCTAGATTTGTGGCCTTCCTAGTTAAAAATTCAAAAAAACTCCAGTAAACACATCAGTACTTGTCGGATTATTTATTGAATACAATTAAAAACTAGTGCACTGATTTTAATTGTATCATATTTTTGTTGAAAATTTAGTAACCTTTTTATTTGCTTTGCAACAATTACATCCGTAATAAATTTGTGCTAATATCATTTCATTTTGAAATTGCTTAATTACTACGTACATAACATAACAACTAAACATATGGTTTAATTCTAATTTTATTACACAAGTGCTTCAATGTATCCACTGTCCCTTCCTAAACAGGTGATTTTCTTCGAGAAAAATCTTTTATTACATCTCTAATTACGTCAGGAGTTATAGCTTCACATGTTTCCCTAATGACTCTCTCAAGATGATCAACATCTTGAAATGGCAGTTTAAGATAAACCTTTTCTTTTAAGTAGCCCCATAAAAAAAAGTCTAGAGGGGTGATGTCCGGAGAGCTTGGAGGCCAAGTAAAGTGCACATACCTCCCTATTACTCTACCGTTAAAAATGTGGAGGAGATGATCTCGAACATTTCTCTTACTGTGACATAATGTACCGTCATGTTGGTACCATATACGTTGTTTTTCAATTATTGGTAGGCGATTAAGAAACTCAGGGAACTTATTATTTAAAAATTCTAGGTAACGTTCAGTATTCATATTATTTCGAAAAAAGTACGGTCCAACTATTCTATCTTTAAAAATTCCACATTATACATTGGTTTTAAACGAGTATTGATCTTGAGTTTGGATATTGAAGTTAGGATTGACATCGCTCCACCAGCGATAGTTTTGAGAACTTGCAGTCCCATTAGATGTAAATGTCGCTTCGTCAGAGAAAAGTATTTATCCTTCCATAAACCTGTTATCTTCCAACTCTCCTTGAAATCAAGCACGAAATTCAAATCTTCGTTCAAAATCTCCTGCTTTTAAAGTATAGGTAAATTCGGGTTTGTATGGTTTAAAATTATTTGATCTTAAAATTCTCGCAACTTTAGTCTACTCACATTCAATAAAGCTGTTCTTTTTCGCAGTGAATCGTTTAGCTTTTCTACTACCAACAGCATTACTTGATTTTGATTATCTTCATTTGAAACCCACGCCCGATGTTTCTTTTTAAATTTATTTTCAACACTTCCATATACGTATACTACGGTTGCGAATTGTACAATTTTATCAGGGTGTCTAAGTTTTATAATTATTTAATATTAATTTGTATTGGCATTTATAATTATTGTAAATACAGACTGACGTTAGTTTTGAAGTTTATTAACAGTTGTTAGGTATTTCCAAAGATATGTTCATTTATTTTCAGCCTAAAATTTGCAGTGATTTCCTTTTTGTATTATTCAATAAATAATCCAACAATTACTGACGTGTTTACTGGAGTTTTTTGAATTTTTAACTAGGAAGGCCACAAATCTAAACGTGAGAATAATTTTCAATTAATATTTTGCTCTGCATTTAAATTTAAATACACTTTACACTTCATTATAAATCATTAGTTTTGATTTTCCTTGTATACCATCAAGTATTTTAAACTTGATGCTTGATTATGGGTTTCCATGTGATGCGGAACTTTTTATCAAAAATAATTTTATTTTTGATATGTAAGGTAACTTTTTCCCCATTTGTATAAAACTTTTTGGGACACATTGTATATGTATATATATATATATATATATATATATATATATATATATATATATATATATATATATATATATATATATATGTATATGTATATATATAAAGGAGACATAACCGACCTTGAAAATTATAGACCAATCAGTTTACTCTCCCATTTGTATAAGTGGTTCACCAAAATTATAACAATACGCCTAGAGCGAAAACTAGATTTTTATCAACCACGCGAACAGGCTGGTTTTAGAAGTAGATACGTACACGATACAGAACACTAATTGCGCAAGTCTAACTTGCACTTGACCGTTTTTTTTTATTTAAACGATTTTTTTTTTTAAATTTTGGATGGTTGTAGCTTCTACTTGATGGAAATTCATTATAAATATATAATAAAAGACTGTGTTTAGTGGTTTATTTAAATTGCGATGACGCGTTTCGCTGTCGATGCAGCTTCTTCAGATCTACATTTTACACTGTCAAGTTAGGTTTAATATTCACAGTTTTATATAATTTCTTAATTATAATATTACACATAATTAAATTACATTGATAGTATTGGGAAATCCACACAGATTTGGCGTTAGGAGAATAAATTCAATAATGGTGAATTGCTTAAATCTACCTGGTCGTTGAGTAAGGTACCTGTAGTCCTTAATCGATTTATTTGCATTGTCTCTAAAAGGTTTAGTTTTAAACCTTTTTGTTGGGTGTGTAAAATTTTGAAATTCTTGTTAAATGTGTGATTTTCTGTTAAAAGATGATTAGCATATGTTGAATTAGATTTTCTATGGATGAAACTTTTTTCGTGTTCTGTAATTCGTTGTCTAAATGTACATCCAGTTTGTCCGATGTATGTTTTAGGACATGACTCACATGTTAATTGATAAACCCCCGATTTATTGTCTTTATTGATTTGTGGTTTGTAGTTTTTAAGATATTTCCCTATAGTATTGTTAGTCTTGTAAGCTATGTGTTTTTTGATTTAAAAATTTCCCCAGTTTTTCCGTTGGTTTGCCGAAATAGGTTAAGCATTTAAAAGTGGTATTTCTGTCCTTAAAACGTGGGTATATTTCTGAGATTGCCTTGTTTCTAAGTTTTTTCTTAACGATACTATTGATTAAAGTAACCGAATAACCGTTGTTAACGGCTACTTGTTTTATGTAGTTTAATTCTTTAGTAAAATTTTCTTCTGATAAGGGGATATTAGTTAGTCTATGTATAAAACTATGATAAGCTGCAAGTTTATGACGGTTAGGGTGGTGAGAACTATTATGAATTGTGGTATCTGTATGACAAGGTTTGTGATATATTGCAAATTCATGTTTTTTCATGGCTTTACTGATTGTTAAGTCTAGGAAATTAATTTTCCCTTCGACTTCTTCTTCCATTGTAAAACTGATATTTCTATGTAAAGAATTAATATACTGTAAAAAGTGAGTTAATTGTCTGTCCGTACCTGTAAAGCATACAATTATATCGTCTACGTATCGATACCAGTATAGACAATTATTACTATTGTTATTATGGTTGTTAAATATCATTGTTTCAATACTGTCCATGAAAATTTCGACAAGTAATGGACTTAATGGACTCCCCATAATTAACCCTTCCTTACTATTGTAGAATGTATTATTAAATGAAAAATAATTTTGTCTTAGGCAAGTTCTTAATAAATTAATTATGTCCATTTTTTATAACTTCATTTACTTTGTTTGTTAATAGGTTCTCTATTAAAATTTCGTCTGTGGGAACACTTGGAAATAAGTTTTTGACATCGAAAGAGACTAATTTAGAATTATCTGGTATTCTTATATTCTTAACTTTATTCACGAGTTCGTATGAGTTTTTGATACTATATTTAGGTTCAAATTTGGTATGATGTTTGATTAAATCAATTAAAAAGGATGACGTCTTATATGCTGGAGCAGACATGTAGGAAACAACTGGTCTGATTGGGTGGTCAAATTTGTGTAGTTTTATGGGTGAATAAAGTTGTGGGATTTGGGGATTCATATTTATCAATTTGATTTTATCTTTATCGTGAATGATACTTTTAGCCTGTTCAATTTGTTGTTTTATTTCTTTATATATTTTTCAAAAATAATCAAAGAAAATTTTCATGGACAGTATTGAAACAATGATATTTAACAACCATAATAACAATAGTAATAATTATCTATACTGGTATCGATACGTAGACGATATAATTGTATGCTTTACAGGTACGGACAGACAATTAACTCACTTTTTACAGTATATTAATTCTTTACATAGAAATATCAGTTTTACAATGGAAGAAGAAGTCGAAGGGAAAATTAATTTCCTAGACTTAACAATCAGTAAAGCCATGAAAAAACATGAATTTGCAATATATCACAAACCTTGTCATACAGATACCACAATTCACAATAGTTCTCACCACCCTAACCATCATAAACTTGCAGCTTATCATAGTTTTATACATAGACTAACTAATATCCCCTTATCAGAAGAAAATTTTACTAAAGAATTAAACTACATAAAACAAGTAGCCGTTAACAACGGTTATTCGGTTACTTTAATCAATAGTATCGTTAAGAAAAAACTTAGAAACAAGGCAATCTCAGAAATATACCCACGTTTTAAGGACAGAAATACCACTTTTAAATGCTTAACCTATTTCGGCAAACCAACGGAAAAACTGGGGAAATTTTTAAATCAAAAAAATATCAACATAGCTTACAAGACTAACAATACTATAGGGAAATATCTTAAAAACTACAAACCACAAATCAATAAAGACAAAAAAATCGGGGGTTTATCAATTAACATGTGGGTCATGCCCTAAAACATACATCGGACAAACTGGACGTACATTTAGACAAAGAATTACAGAACACGAAAAAAGTTTTCATCCATAGAAAATCTAATTCAACATATGCTAATCATCTTTAATAGAAAATCACACATTTAACAAGAATTTCCAAATTTTACACACCCAACAAAAAGGTTTAAAACTAAACCTTTTAGAGATAATGCAAATAAATCGATTAAGGACTACAGATACCTTACTCAACGACCAGGTAGATTTAAGCAATTCACCATTATCGAATTTATTCTCCTAACGCCAAATCTGTGTGGATTTCCCAATACTATCAATGTAATTTAATTATGTGTAATATTATAATTAAGAAATTATATAAAACTGTGAATATTAAACCTAACTTGACAGCGTAAAATGTAGATCTGAAGAAGCTGCATCGGCAGCGAAACGCGTCATCGCAATTTAAATAAACCAGTGGAAATTGACTAAAAACAGTCTTTTATTATAGATTTTTTTTTTGTCAAGGAGAAATCCGCCCTTATGGATTCTTGAGCAGCCTGCGTCACCATAAGGGTGCCCCAGAGTGCTCCAGTTATGTGGGGCTCTCCAACCTGAAGGGTTGGCATACCCACTAAAACTCCTTGTGAGCCGGGAAAATCCCTCTACTCCTTTTACATATCTGAGCTTGTTAATATCTAGACTGTTTGATGATGTTTAACACTAGGCTAATTCACTCACTAACACTAATGTTAATTTCCACTCACTAGACTTACTTAACCTAACTAATCCTAACCTAACCTATTTCCTCAATGACGGAGTGTTGTGATACAATTTAATTTGTATGTAAATACTTTTGAAGGAGTGGCTCAACTAACCTACGGCCTTAAGATAAAGTCAAGGTTAGTCCGTCATGTATTAGTTAGTCTGGAGGTAAAATATCTATCGGACGCAAATGTCTAACCGCAACATTCACATCGCCCCTGAATGTGTTTGCAATCTCCGGGTTAGAATGGACTACTGCCTTCTCAAGGAAGCGAAGCTGGGAATCACGAGTGAAATCTTTAATCGTAGGCATGTCAAGCTCCCTGTGCAACTGGTTGTTGCGGACGAACCAGGGAGCACCCGCAATAATACGAAGAGCTTTATTTTGAACAGCCTGGATCTTGGCCCGGTGGGTTCTAGACATTTGACACCAAGCCTGACAGGCATACGTAAGTCCGGCCCTGACTATCATTTTGTAAATTAACAACTTGTTGTTAGTTGATAATTTACTATGACGGTTCAGGAGCGGATACAGCTTCCCAAGAAGCTGATTTGCCTTACGCACCACCATTGGGACTTGGTCCTTCCATACGAGCCGTTTGTCGTATAGAAGGCCCAGGTATTTGATGTTATTGACCCACCTGAGCCTAGTTCCATTCAGGGTTAGGAGAGGAGGAGCTGTGCGAGTGCCTTTTTCAAAAATTATAGCCTGGGTTTTGGCTGGATTGACCTTAATCCTCCATCGATCAAACCAATCCGAGAGACTCCCAAGATGACGTTGAAGTCGAGCGATGTCAAAATCAATCCTCGCAGCAGAGGCAGTGATTGCTGTGTCGTCAGCATACAATTGAAGATTAGTAAAACGATCCCTGGGGATATAAGAAGAGAAAACATTAAAAATATGTGGAAACAGGGCAGAACCTTGAGGGACACCAACCCTTATCCTCTTGACCTCGGACAGGGACTGTTCAACACAGACCTGGAAAGTCCTATCAGACAGGAAGGATTGAACCAACGTGATAAGATGAGGAGGGTAGCCGAAGCGGATAAGCTTAAGAATTAAACCTTCATGCCAAACCTTATCGAATGCCTTTGAAATATCAAGGAATTATTTAAACGATAATATGATTATTATATGGTATATTTACACAGGATTTTAAGGTTTCTAAATATATATAGTAAAATCTTTAGAATATTTTCCGAAAAAAAAATTACTTATTAATTTCAAGACAACCTGTCTTATAATACTTTAACTCCGGTACTCTAAAATGAAATTTTAATTTTGTACGGGTTTGAATTGTAGCCGTATTCAATTCTCTTTTATGGATTAATAATATAATATTTTCCTGCAGTCATAATTCAAAGCTTTTATTTAAGGCGTGCTTTTCCCTAATTAAATGAAACCCATCAAAATATTAAGGTAAATAAAATAAAATTAGTCAATTTTGTTATTTTCATATTTACCTTTCCTTTTTCAAATTAACTTTACTGGAAGTACCCGTAACTATGTTTATGAATATTATACTGATTAATTTAAGAATTTGTCTTGCTTAAAACTTTTTTTTCAAAAACAGGAAAAATACTACATAGGCTTCTATGTGACTACATTAATTTCAATACAACCAACACAAACCAGTTTTAGTTTTATACTCATTTAAGGATGTTACAGGAAAATGAAAAATACTTTAATTTGATTTTATTGGATAAATTAAAAAATCTAGAATTTTTCGTAAAAATTTCAAGACATTTAGGAAGCTCTTCATTAAATAAATTAAATGTAAAAAAAAATACGTGGATCCTTATGGAAATTTTTATATTATATTTAATACAGCAAACGTCCAGTTTTTTATATTGCAAAAAAAATATTGCCAAAAATATGAAGTTTAGATATATTATACATTAAAATATGACGAATATTTAAAAAAAAAATCAACTGATTAGAAAGTTTTTTTTATGATGAGTGAAAAATTATAATAATTACCAATGATTTAGAGCAATAACCTATATCAGGCGAATGAAGTGGCAACACTGCATTGACAAAAAATAGAAGGAAATTCAAATGCATCTATGTTCGGCGTAAGTTACATTTATATGAATCGTTAAACACAAAGTATCAGTATGTAAATTTTTAAATAAAAAAGTGGTAAAGCTAATGTTTCATTTAGAACACGTTTAAATATTCACGCTAGTAACAATTTCTAGTAATTATAAATTTTCAACGCATAGTAATAATTTTTTTAATTTAAATAGTATTGAAATATCGCTTATATAAAATAGATAATTATTTTGAAACAATACTTTTTAAATATTCGAACAGTGTATTTAGAACACGCGGTGATTTCGTTACACGAATTTTATTATTTTTATCAGAAGTTAGAACTGTCATTATCACTATTTACCATTCCTGTTTTTTCGCCACATTTCCTTTGACTCTATTTTTGTCTATAAACTGCTTCGGTAATGTGTTTTCTCTTACAAATATATATATTTTTGCCATTTTTGACCCGAATTCCGCATTCTTTGTCTTTATCTATTTCTTAACTTTTAACTCTAATGAAGTGCACTACAATACTGTTTTACCCTGAATATGCCGCAATCTCAGAATGTCAGGATGTTCAACTATTATAAAATATGCGATGTTGCTGCTTTTCAATGAATAAATTAAAATATTTATTTTTATTTTTTCGTAAATATAGAGCTCAATAACATAGATAACAGTTTTTATTATTGTGTCTTTAACATATCTACTATATAAATTTTGTAACATTGATACGTTACAATATATTTAGATCTTTCGTTTTTTCTTTTTCTTAAGTTTGGACTAAATATTCAAAAGTTAGTCTATTCATATAATAAATAATACAAACATAAACGAAAAATAATGTCAAATGTGCCATTAATATATAATATCAATTATTTATAACTTTAAACTTCATTAAAAATATAAATGTAGGCTAACAACAAAATACTAATATAAGCTACCGCAATTTACTTTTGGTTTCACCTATACCAACGCAACTTCCTTAAACTATAGCCGTTTTTTTTTTTAGTTGATTTACCTTGCGGAAAAAAAATAGTATCCTGCAGAAACTCCAGGTTTTTATGAAAGTGTTTTTTTTCTTTAATTAAATGATACCCATAACCCTATTAAGTTAAAAAAATGTAATCCTTGCACTTGTAATATCTTGATTTTTATCGTTCTTTTTCCAGATTAATTTTACTGAAAGTTTTTAAGTGGGTGGTCTGGTAACTTCTTTTCAAAAAAATCGATTTTCTAAAAACATAATTTTGTTATGGTAAATATATGTAGAAATACGGTAGAAACCGTTATTTTTTTTTTATGGGTCTAGCACACGTGCTGCAGGGAAGTCCCTAAAGCGCTCTAGGAGCGGCATGTGTGCGGAAAAAGCGATTCACGTTGTTTTTGAATCGCTGTAAATTTTACTCGGTGGGAAACACAGCGCTGGGCAAATTATTCCAAAGGGATGATGTTCTCCATATAAAGGACTGCTTGCTACGCAGAGTAACAAGCTGAACCTCATACGGATGTGAAGCACCAGCGCGACGTGTATTTCTAACATGCACCACTTTGGAGGAATTAAACGGGCTACATCCTTCGAACACTTTCCATGAAAATACTTGTAGAACAGACTCAAGTCGCCAACCGTTCTTCGATGTTCCAGCGAATCAAGGCCGCCGGTCAATTCCGGGTCTCCAATCAGACGAACAGCTTTTCTCTGAATAGAATCCAGCAGATGCAGTGTATGTTTGGGAGCGGAGCCCCAAACGTGGGAGCAGTATTCCATAGTTGGTCGAATTTGAGCTTTGTAAAAAAATTAACAGTTGTGGGGTGTAAAGCTTTCTGGTTCGAAATAATATTCCCTACTTTTGAGAAGCTCTCCTTGCTATGCCTGCAACATGTTCATGCCAGGACATATTTGCTCCCAAAACTAAACGCCCAACAAATTGAGTGACGATGCTAGGGGAATGGAGTGCCCCGACATAACTATGTCGGGTTCAGCAACGTTAACTTTTTTAGAAAAAACTGCCGCCTGGGTTTTTGTAGCGTTAAATTCCACTTGGTTACTGTCACCCCAAGATAGAATTTCTTCCAGGTCTTTGTTAAGTTGAACGACCTCCTGCTGTCTGCGGATATTCGCCTGAGCAGCCGATGTCCGAGGGTTCAAGGTGAATGAAGAGACAAGCGTACTGTTATTTGCAAAACTTTAGATTGGATTCCCGGTCTTTTCCAGAAGATCATTAGTGTAAATGAGAAAGAGAGTAGGAGACAGTATGGAGCCCTGAGGCACACCGGCGTTGATAGTGAAGGTGTTAGAAAGACCGCCGACCACCACTCGTAAAAAACGCTCTCTGAGGAAACATGAGAGCCACAAACAGAACCTTTCAGACATACCATAAGAGCGTAACTTAGCCAACAGTCCATCGTTCTAAACACGGTCTAATGCCTTGGATATGTCAAGAGCAACCGCTCGAGATTATTCAAAGTGTTCAATTGCGTTGTTCCAAACATGTGTTACATAAGTCAGAAGATCTCCTGTTGATCTATGTTTACGAAAACCATATTGGTGATCGCTAATAATATTGAATCGTGCAAGATATTTTAGAAAATGCTCATGGATAACCTTTTCCATGACTTGCGATATTATTGAAAGCAGTGCGGTAGTTATTTGGCAAGGTCTTCTTGCCTTTTTTAGGTATCGGCTGAACCGTGGCACATTTCCAGCAGGACGGAAATATTCCCTTTCTGTAGGATAGGTTAAAAAGTCTACAGAAAACTGGTGTTAGTTCCCTTGCACAGTTTTTGAGAACTATGGCAGGTATTCCGTCAGCGCCAGAAGCCTTTTTGGTATCTAGCTTCATTAAAATACGCTTTATGATGCGCTGTCTGAAGACAACATCGGGCATCTTTGACTGCAATATGGGAATAGTAGGTGGTGTTTTTCCTTGGAAATCGACAGTAGAATGTAAAGCAAAGAGTTCAGCCAACAAGTTCGCTCTCTCACGAGGTGTGGTTGCAATGGAATTATCTGGCCGTGTGAGTGGTGGTATGGTGGATTTGGTAAAATTTTGACTAACTGCCTTAGCGACTGCCCAAAAGGCTCTGGAAAGGTCGAGAGCAGGCTGAAAAATGCGATAGAATAGACGCGTCTCGACACAGTCCGTGTATACCTGGCGCGCTAAACGTGTAGCTGCCGTATACTTACTGTCTCCGCTCCGTTTTTATAAATCCACGGTCTAAAGGCGTTACAGTTTCAGTTTTTCGAGCAGTTTTGAGTATTAATGTTCGTCAAGAAAGGAACAGTCAAGCGTCTGTATATCGTTTAATATATGGCTTTAAACTCGTTTTTCTCGAAACAATCTATTTTGACCTGATTGACATGGTTTAGAAAAAACTGTTGCACGGATCAGGCTCAAATTTTTATGGCTTATTCTACACTCGAATGGCTATCGCCGGTCTACTTTTATAATTAATCATTAATATTTAACCATATTTTTAAACAATTAAAGTTGCAAAAATAAGGTCGAAAATTTCAAAAGTCCGCCATTTTATTTTTTTTTTTTTCATCGTGGGTATACAATTTTACTCTATGTTATAAGAATAAACTGGAATATTTGCTTTCATATGCTCCAAAGCCCAGATATCATGTCAACCAGATTTAAAGAGGCGGCCCCACCAAAGAAATGAATCATGAAAAAACAAAAAAATAAACTATTAGTTTAAGACCTCTAGTATTATGTATAAAAATATTAAAATTCACAAATCAATTATACTATGAAAAAAAATTCTTAAAAAAAAGACTACGATTTACCAGACTACCCCTTAAAGGGTAGAGAAAATTCATATATTTACTTCGAGTTCTTGGTGCTCTGAATGTATATACGAGGCTGGTTTGAAAAGTCCGTGCAAAAATAAAAACTACTTATGTGTTTGGGGTAAACCTTTTTTATTTTTTCGACATAGTCTCCTTTTAGGCTTATACACTTCGTCCAACGATGTTCTAGTTTATTGATCCCTTCCGAATAATAGGATTTGTCCAAGTCTGCAAAATATCCATTAGTGTCTGCAATCACCTCCTCGTTTGAATAAAATCTTTGTCCCCGCCAGCCATTTCTTCAAATTGGGGAACAAATAGTAGTCCGAGGGAGCCAAATCTGGAGAATAGGGGGGATGTGAAACGAGTTGGAATCCTATTTCCATTAATTTTGCGACCACAACTGCTGAGGTGTGTGCTGGTGCGTTGTCGTGATGGAAAAGGACTTTCTTGTGGGCCAATCGCGGGCGTTTTTCTTGCAGCTCGGTTTTCAAACGGTCCAATAACGATGAATAATATTCACCTGTAATAGTTTTACCCTTTTCCAGATAGTCGATGAGGATTATTCCTTGCGAATCGCCATAACCTTTCCGGCCGAAGGAACGGTCTTCGCCTTTTTTGGTGCAGATTCCCCCTTGGTAATCCATTGTTTAGATTGTTGTTTGGTCTCAGGAGTATAGTAATGTATCCATGTTTCATCCACAGTGACGAAACGACGCTTAAAGTCCTCCGGATTCTTCTGGAACAGCTGCAAACCATCCTTGCAACACTTCTCACGATTCCGTTTTTGGTCAAGCGTGAGCAATCGCGGCACCCATCTTGCGGATAGCTTTCTCATGTCCAAATGTTTATGCAAAATATTATGTACCCGTTCAGTCGAGATGCCCACAGCACTAGCAATCTCACGCACCGTAACTCTTCTGTCATCCATCACCATATTATGGATTTGATCAATGATTTCTGGAGTCGTAACCTCCACAGGCCGTCCAGAACGTTCAGCGTCACTTGTGCCCATATGGCCAGGCCAGTCCGAAAATTTTGAAACCACTTATAAACTGTTCTAATCGAAGGTGCAGAGTCACCATAATCTTTATCAAGCTTCTCTTTAGTCTCCTGAGGCGTTTTTCCTTTCATAAAGTAATGTTTAATCACCACACGAAATTCTTTTTCGTCCATTTCTTGAAAATCACTCGACTTCCTTGATTCACACGAATGCCAAACACAAAGAAATAGACCAATATGGCTGAAACTTGGTGTGCGTTCATTCAAGAGATGCTACTAACTAAACATGACCTCGATACGCGCCGGTGGTGCCATCTTTCGGACTTTGCACGGACTTTTCAAACCAGTCTCGTATGTATTATAGTAATATATGAAGGATATTTTCCGAAAATATTGCACATTAATTTCCAGAAAACCCATATAACAATACTTTAATTCTGATATTTCAAACGAAAATTTCAATTTTGGGCTGATTTCAGTTGTAGTAGCCATTGTTATTTCGGTTTTATGACTATATAATGTTATATTTCCTTGCCGAAACAACTTGAAGTTTTCATTGAAAGTATGCTTTCCTTTAATTTAATGAAACCCATCAAATTTTTAAAGTAAATAAAAGTAAAACCTTCCACTTTTAATATCTTCAAATTTACCTTTTTTTTTCGAGATTAACTTTTCTCAAAGTACAAGTTATGCTAATTTGTTTAATACTTTCCTTTGTTGTTTTAAAGGATTCAAGGTTTTCTGCGTTCTCAATATATCTATTTATGGTATTTGAGGGATATCTTTCACATTATGGCACAGTAATTTCCGGACAATCCGTATAATAATAATTTAATTCCGGTACTTTAAACCAAAATTTCAATTTTTATGCTGATTTAAGTTTTACAGTTTCCCGTACGGAACACTTATGGGATTACTTCGGTGTCCGTCTGTCACAACCCGGTTTTCTCAGAAACTATTTAATATAGAAAGTTGAAATGCGGCCCAAATATAGGAATTAATGGCCCGATCAGAGCCGTGTAGTTTTGAAAGTTAAATTTTCAGTTAAGGGGTTAGTTTTGGGGAGTGAAATCGGAAGTGAAAAAAACTTTTTTATCTGGTTATCGAGGGTGTTGAAATCTTGTGAAAACAGAAGTTCAAAAAAATGTCCAAAAATTGCTACCCCCCCGCCCCCCTATCGCCAAAAGTACTGATCAAAAAATTTTGAAAAAATTCTGGACTATTTTTCATAAAGTTGATTTGAAAATTGAGCGAAAATGATCACGTTTGATAATTTAGCTAGTATAAAAAAAAAAACCATGAAAACTATGAGACTTGACAATATGGTGGAGGTTTTGTTAATATACTTTTCAATATATTAGTGCTCGCGCGTCGTTCCTCTGGTGTGATAAACGAATTTTATTTTATTTGTTTATAATTAAACAAATATTTAAGTAGCAAGTATTTGTTTTATACTTTTATTATTAGATTCTAGAGTGAGCTAGATTGGTCTATTATCTATTAGGTACCTAAAAAACGTGAAAATACATATTGGATCTTAGGATATATAACACGTAGGCTGAAAACTTTTTGGTCTAGCTACTTAAAACACAAATTCGACTTTATTCACCGATATAGTCTCCTGCAAGAGCGATACAATCAGTCCAACGCTCTTCTAACATTTCTATACTTTTCTTGTAGAAGGATTTGTCTTTGCCTTCAAAATAGGCCTCAATTTCGACAATAACTTCTATATTGGAGCCAAATCTATTTACCACGACCATTTTTTTTAAGGTCTGCGAATAGATAATAGTTGCTGGGGGCAAAATCTGGAGAATACGGTGGATGAAGAAGCAATTCGAACTTGATTTCATGCAATTTTGCCATAGTAACCATTGACTTGTGACACGGTGCATTGTCTTGATGAAAGAGCACTTTTTTTTCTTGTTCATTTGGGGCCGTTTCTTTGCGATTTCTGCCTTCAAACGCATCAATAACTTTATATATTATTCGCTATTGATAATTTTTCCCTTCTCAGCATAGTCGATAAAAATTATTCCATGCGCATCCCAAAATACAGAGGCCAAAACCTTTCTAGCCTACTGTTCTGTATTTGGTTGCTTCGGGCGGCTTTCACCGGCTGCTCTCCACTCAGCTAACTGCCGATTTAATTTCGGTGTGTAGTGGTGGATCCGAAGCTTCATCTATTGTCATATATCGCATGAAGAAATCCTTTTTATTGCGCTTAAAGAGGTCCAAACAGCGCTCAGAATCATCAACACGTTGTTGTTTTTGGTTCACTGTGAGCAAACACGGTACTCATTTCGAACAGAGTTTTCTCATGCTCAAATGTTTACGCAAACTATGACTAACACTTTCTTTTGATATGTTTGGGATGTCCTATCTCACGAAATTTCACTTTACTTTCATCCAAGACAATTTTGTGGATTTTTTTTTTATGTTTTCCGTTGTAACCACCTCATTTGGGCGTCCAGAGCCTTCAGCATCATTTGTGTCTGTACGACCGCGTTTAAATTCAGCATACCAGTAAATGATAAGTGATTTTCCAGGGGCAGAGTCCCCGTAACACTTATCAAGCCATTGCTTTTATTGAACGGTATTTTTTTCCGTCAAAAAACAGTGTTTAATCAACACACGAAATTCGACTTTTTCTATTGGTTTGAAAATATCAAAAGAAACTTCACTAAAACCACTGTAACTTGTAAACTAATCGTCGAAATGTCATGAAATTTTGACACGTATCGTTTGAAGGTTGGTACTTTCTAAAAACCATACGGATTTTTTGAAAAGGGCGACATCTATTTGTCAAACCAAAAACTTTTCACCCTACGTGTTACATGTCAGGGACCTAATTAACTAGCTTAGGTAAGGATTTTACTTTAAAATCATTCAGCATACCAGTAAATGATGAGTGATTTTCTAAGGGCAGACTCCCTGTAACACTTATCAAGCCATTGCTTTGCTTGAACGGTTTTTTTTTCGTCAAAAAACAGTGTTTAATCAACACACGAAATTTGATTTTTTTCCATTGTTTTGAAAATATCAAAAGAAGCGTCACTAAAACCACTGTAACTTGTAAACTAATCTTCGAAATGTCATGAAATTTGACACGTATCGTTTGAAGGTTGGTACTTCCTAAAAATCATATGGATTTTTTGAAAAGGGCGACATCTATTTGTCAAGCCAAAAACTGTTCAGCCTACGTGTTACATGTCAGGGACCTTATTAACTAGCTTAGGTAAGGAATTTAATTAAAATCATTCACCGTTCGGAACACTAATCGTGCAAGTCCGACTTACATTTAACCCGTTGTTTAAATTAGTTTTGTGGATGAATAATTCAACATTTCCCTGTTCAGTAGTAAGTACTTGTGTGCTTTTCTTTAATTAAATGAAACCCATTAAATTTTTAAAGTAAATAAAATCTCTCCACTTTATATATTTTTATATTTACCTTTCATTTTCAAGATTAACCTTTACTGGTACTCGTACGTATTTATATTCATGAAAATTATACTAATTTGTTTAATAGTTTGTCTGATTTGGAACTTTTTTAAAGAACAATATAAATACTCGTAATATTTACACGGTTCTGAGGGATCTCAATATTTTTATTTATAGTAAAATATTTAGAATATTTTCTGAAAATTTTGTATATTCATTGCCGGGCAACCTGTATACTTTAACTACGATACACAGTGTGTCGACTAGTACAAGTTAGCTGGACAAAATTATTTTTTCACTTATTTCAATTGTTTATGTATATTCTAGGTATATTAAGTTATTTTAAGAAAAAATTCATCGCGTTGGTTTTTTTTATGGCCGTGGCTAATTTTTTCCCCTAAATTAGTCAGCTACGTAGACATATTTAACGATAACTCGGGAACAACTTGTCAGATTTTTATAAATAAAACATTAAAAAATGCGGAACAAAATTTTATTAAAGTTGATTGAATATTATTTTATTCTATCTTTTATCGTTTTGGTGTTATTTAGAAATTAATGGAGAGAAAAAATTTTTTTTTCGTGTAAAATTCATTATTTTTTTCGGTAAAAAAGCGCAATAACCAAAGAAAAACAAAATATTATACGTTTTTCTGACAGCTGCGTATCTGGAAAATAAAATAAGGTATTAATCATGAAAATCGGTTAATAAATGTGGGTTTTATTCACAATTTACCGCAGGTACTCAATATCGATAAAATTTGTGTAATATAGCCACCCTTGCATATCGCGGTAGGATTGCATCAGCTTAGCAGGTAGATAACGGAACTAAAGGGCAAGGGTATTTTGTATGGTTATTAGAATTAAAAATTATAATACATTGTCTTTCATTTAGCTGCATTTCGCTTACCTGTATTTTTTGTCCAGCTGCACAAAACATTGTATAACAAAAACAAAATATTCTGCGTATGTGCACGAATTTTTCTACAAACTCGAATGTGCAACTAAATGAAAGACACTGTATTATTATTTTTAATAATAACCAGATGAAAAATCATTTATTGCATTTGTCAGTTAAAAATAAAACAATTAATCCATATTCTTAGTTTTATTGACACAAGAAGGATAAACTCAAATAATACCTGCCGTTCAGGTAGGTAACTTGTGCATTATACATACATAAGTAGTTGGTATTTTAAAATGTTTTTGATTTTTTTAAGGTACATATTTCTTGCTGTTCGGTTCAAAAAAAAATTGTTTTTGAAAATTCCAGTCAAAAATTGTTTTTGAAAATTCCAGTCAAAAATTGTTTTTGTTTAATTTTAAAATAAATGTTATAAATGCTCTGTAATAAATTTAGCATAATAACACTGACTGTAATTATATGTAAAATAAAAATACTCATTTATTGATAAAGAAAAATTTACAAGTCAAGGTTTACATGCTTAGTACAAGCACTACATAACTAAAAATAGTAGCTGAACCTAATAATCATCATCAGAGTCTTCTGATGAGTCGTTTACTGTATAATCGTCATCATTTTGTGGCATTGTGCGACAATATGATGACGATTCCAATCTTGACTCTTCTATGCTAGGGCTTACAATTAACTTTAATACATCTATACATATTTTTTCCGGCTTTTTTTTGGGAATCTCTCGAAGGCTATTGATCAAAGGATCAGATGTTATAATTAACATGCATGTAAGTCTCTATTCGTGGCAACACGCGAGCACTTGCGGGTGTTGTACTCCCTAAATCTGCGGCAATCTTTGTTCCGTGCTTCATGAGCCTCTTCGGAAAGCTGCCCAATTGGAAGCAATGCCGCTTTGATGACTTCTGTGCTGTGAATTAAAATTTAATGCACAGTAGCAGGCATACAGTACCACGAATAGAGACTAAGATAATGTTTTCTGGTTTCAAGACAAAATTTTTTGAATTCAACTAAGTTTATCTCGAATCCAGAAGACAATGTTCTCAAAATAACATCAAACTTTTTTATAAATGTAACATCCAACCCTGTGATCTGAGCACTCATCTCAGCATTCTTAAAAAAAGCGACGGGCTGTATTTCCATCATTTGAAGAACCAAATCCTGGCTTTGGTTTATCTACAATGAGTCCCATCTCGTTCTTAAATTTCAATTTGATTTCCTCGGAACGAACCTTGATATCTGCTTTGTCTTCGTTGCTTCTAGCCTGCCATTTCTTAATATTCAACTTGTAACTGATATGTAAAAGACATTCGAAGCAACGAATCCAAGCATGAAGTGTAGATAAACCAAAGCCAAAATGTTCTTGATTGCTGTTAAACATCGCGGGGGTCATCGTTCATCGTCTTGGGGTGGCGCCACAGATGAAACACTTTTGGAATGAACTAGTTTCCGTTAAGGCGTTACACACCTTTCCGTCTGTCATTGTCAGCAAAAGTTCGTGTTTTACAGAGATTTGAGAATCACCAAAGTTGATAAGTGTTGGAAGAAGAGCATTAACTTCTTCCAACAATTATTTGTCTCCACTAACGTGAAGTCGTTCGTTTCTTTGGCAAATATAAATTTGATTGGGCGACAATACAAAGTTGATGAAGGCCGAGGATTTTGCCAAATAATTTTGGACCCATCATATAACTTAAGGGGAACTAAAAGAAAATGCGAAAAGAAACTCGTCCGTATATTCAGTGTTCTCAAATCTCTGTTTGTATGTGCTGTGCCCAGAACTTCCATCACATCCCTATTTACTAACAAGTGTAAACGATGAACTTGTTGGGAGCACACTGCTGATAACTTCATTCTGTGCTAATACTAGACGTTCCACTGTTTTATTTAATAAGGCTTGCAAATTTATTTCAGCACGAGTTTCTGTTATAGCAATGTGCTCCTCTGCAGGGTAACAGGCCTGTTTGGACTTTTTTAAACGAAAATATGACGGAAACACATTATGCCCCGCCTTCATGGACCACTTCCTAGTTTGTTTGTAAGAATGCGTTGTTGACTTAGAATCTATATAGTAAGCTAAGGCTTCGTCACTACTTAATTGCCTAGGATTAACGGAACTGGTATTTTTAGACTTAATAATATTATCTGGGCTCTCACTAATGTCTCTAATTACATTGGCAATTTTCCTTTGCCCTGCTGAACGCACAGCAATTTCGGCAGCTGTCACCAATTCACTGACATTCTACGAGATCGCGACGCGACGTTTCTTCATCTTAAACGACGATTCCTTGAAATCTTTGCGAGGTCTTCCTGCAGGAGTCACATTCTCACTTGATGTTGAAGGTTGTGGCGCAAAAGAACTCGCAGTAAACTGTATGTCTGCTTCATCCAACCAATTCTTATTTTTAATTAAAAAAACGCTCCTTCGACTTTCCTGAAGCCAACCATTTGGCACCAAACTTATTAGACAAGTTGGATATCTTCAACTTTATTTCTTTTTGGCTGCTTTCAGTAATGTCACCAAAGTGAAATTTTGAAGAAAGAAAGTCATATACACGCGAGTTTTTTTCATTCTTCGTATGTTTCAACCACTCCTCAAAAAAGGCTACCCTTGAAATAGAGTAAACGTGTTCTGGAAAAAAAGAAAAAAAAACATGTTGTACTGAAATGTGCTAAACCATATGTGTATTTTTACGAAGAATAAAGTTATTTCTGTGTAATATCTAAAAACTAGCCCGGATAGAGGTGAATGTCTGTATATTCTGAACTTTCAAAGTTTTTTTTTTTTTTAAACACGCTAAAATATATAGGCTATTTAAAAAAAATACTAAAAATTCAAATTAATAGATTTTGATTAAAAAAAATACATTAAAAAATAGTACTTACCCTCAGTATTAATATTCATCACAAAAACTTTCACAATATTACAATATGTCACTATAAGATGTGCACGAAAGTGTCGCTAAATTGCAACTGATTGATTGAAAGAGCTGCATTAAACTCATTACCTGACTTCTGACGCTTATGACTCGCCACTTGCAAATTTGATAAACAACCTTTTCTCGGAATTCGGGGTTTGGTGGTGTTTTTTACGTTTTGCAAATAAGATTTCCTGGAAATCATAACATGAATTTTGTCCACCTAGCATGTTCTACGCGACACACTGTGCGATAGTCCAAACCAATATTTTAATTTTGGCAATGATTTAAATTATAACTGTATTTTAATTCAGTTTTGTGTGTTTTTATTAGAAGCATATTTTCCTTTTATTAAATAAAACTTAAATTGTTAAAGCAAATTAGATATAATCCACCCACTTTTGATTCTAACTATACATTTTTTCCTTTTTTTACAGGTAAGCACATGGCAAGAAAATTGAAAGTTCATCACTATATCATAATCTCTAAAGGTAAAAATAATTATTCATTTTTTATGGCCTGTGAACCTTCGGAACGATTACTCGCCTTCTGTCTGAACAATTTAAAAAGACGCAGCTTTTCAAAAGTTCCTCCATTCATTGACTTAGTCAGGTCGTTCTCAAGGCTTGCATGTTTACGTTAAAATGCAATTACACAGCAAAGCTGATCTGAAAACTAGCTGATTGGATGTTATGCGAACGGATCTGTCAGATATATAATGGTCAAAATTTTAAAAAATCACAATATCATTAAAATCTCAATCAGTCTAATGAAACACATAATTATAGCTAATATAGAACAGAGAGTAAATAACATTATTATAAGGAACAGGTGAATATTTTCTAAATTTGTATAGTATTTTTCAAGATTTCAGAAAGTGATTTGGCAAATTGATGCAATAAAAACATTAAACGACCGTTAGGATCTTCGTACGTACCTGGCCGTAATAGGGTCGTAAATTGATATATATATATATATATATATATATATATATATATATATATATATATATATATATATATATATATATATATATATATATACCAATCTAACATTTTATTGGCTACTTCGTGTTTATAAATATAAAGAATATTCTTCATTTTATCTGCAATATTATACTGAAATAGTGTGTATTATAAAGTTCAATAGTGTCTTAAAATGTCCGAAGCCCTTTCCATCAGAAACCGCAAATGTTTGCCCGTTGAGACAAAAGTGATAGTTAAAAGTGTTTATTTAAAGTTAGTGGAGCGAGGCCACGAAACGTAATTTTCATTGATGGAGACATCAGCTTTAACAAGTATCTCTGAAAGTACAGTTCGGGAAATTGTAAATAATTCGATAGCACCTAAAAAAACACTAAAAGACAAAGGTGTGTCGAAATGTATTGATTTCTGTCAAGAAGACTTAATCCGCCTCAAATTTATGAAATGTATGCAGAACAAAAAGTTCCTACGTTATTGTCACTTTCACGGAGGCTGTTCAAGGATAGTTGTGATATAAAATATTCCACTACAACTTTACGGCGTATTCTACGTCGTTTGGAGTTTTTGTTAAAAAAAAATAGACAAAAGGCAAGTTATAATGGAATCACGGCGCTTACAACAACTCGGAAAGGAATATCTTGAAAAAATAAATACAGCTAGATCGGAAAATCGAACGACAATCTACCTAGATGAGACTTGGTATCACACCCACGACACGCCCAGTAAAGGATGAATTGATAAATCCAAAAAAGCCACACCAAAGCTCCATCAAATAAAGGTAAAATAATAACTATTTTACATGCGGAGTCAGGTTGGATTATCATTGTGATACAACCGCTGAAGTTTTTGAAGATTGACTTCAAAACAAATTAATGCCGAATATACCACCGAATAGCTATACTGTGATGGATAATGCATACTATCATAGTCGCCAAATAAATAAGGTACCAAGTTCCACCAGTAGTAAAAAAGGAAAATACAAGCCTTTTTGTGCGAACGTGATATATATTTCCATGAAAGTTATACATTTAAACAATTGTTAGAAGTTTTAAAAAAGTTACAATTTTTCAGAGGAATATGTTTTGTGATAAAATTGCAAAGGAAGCAGGACACGAGAAATTTGGCTTCCACCATATTATTGTATCTTTAATGCTATCGAGTTGATATGGCATAAAATAAAGTCTAATATACGTGCTCACAATAATACACCCACTTTAAACAGTAGTCTGATTGAGTTGATAAAGACAGAAGTCAAAAATGTAACCGTTAAAAACTGGAGAAACCGTATTCAACACGTCAAAAAAATTGAAAACTAACAAATGTACTCGAGGACACTGTACACTGTTTTAATATATTTGTGTAATTACTATATTGTGTATTATTCAGTACATAAAACATTAAAATTCGACATCACAATAAAATTTTAAACTCAACAATTATTCAATCAGGTATAGTGCGGCCCTGCACGATGCCTTGTCATTAAACAGCCATAAATTAATCATTTTCGAATCTTGTTGAATTTTGAATGGGTATAGTTAGCTAAGTCACTTTCTTAGATCGTGAAAAATACTATACTTTACTAAGTTATGTATAAGCACATATAACCTGTTATATTAAATTTAACAAATATAAATGACAACAGCGGTACGTACAGTCTGTCAAGTAAGAACGTGACGGCTCGTATTGTTGAAAAAATATGTTTCGAGACATCTTCGAGACATGCTATCGACGAGGTTTTTTTGACGCTACTGCAATGATCTCCAAATTTTTCTAATTTCACGAAACAACTGACTCAAATTCCTCTGAGTCTTTCTCTTACAAGGTCCTTTACAAGGGTCCAAACGTTTTTAATAGAGTTGGCGTTCGGCGATTGTGAGAGCCACTCTAGTTTCTTATCGTGGACCCAAGCGAGCCTTAATTTTCACCAAGCAAAGGTTTTTGCAACGTGCTTCGGAATTTGACACCATGAGCACGAACATGTTGAATGGTCTCATGAGACACAAAAAAACTTGATTTTCTTAATTTTGACGCTCCTTGACGCAGCGTCAATTTCGGTTCCTGTGAAAACAAAGACTCGATTCGTTTTTTGACTTTCGGAGTGACTTTGCCTACCGCGCCACATTTTGGCAAGCCGTCGACATTTTTCGTCTCGTTAAAATTATTTACTCACTTCGTCACAAACGACACCGACTTTTTAATATATATAGCGGCCGCTGTCATTTTAGGGCCCTTTGGATGGGAGCAAAGAAAGGCTGCCTCGAACCGACGCGCAAATAAGTGAGTCGTTTGGGATTTTACATGATTTTCGACAAAAGTTTCGGAATCGACTGATACTTTTACTAAAATGCTACCGATCTTTTATTGAATCGCTTGAATCACATCTGCCAAAAATGAATTATCGCGGTCACGTTCTTACTTACAGACTGTGATTTCCTTTTTAAAATTAAGTTTACTAGAGCTACACGTATCTATGAAGGTTCTACTTGTTTGATAGTCTCTAACTTAAAACTTTTATAATGACTGAAAAAAACATTATTAATATTTACACACAGTTCTGTTTAGCATATGTTGATTTGTAGTAAAGTACGCCGAATATTCTGTAAAAATATTATAATCTTAGTTTCCGGACAACTTTTATAACAATACTTTAGTTCTGGTACTTTAAACTAAAATTTGAGTTTTATGCCGATTTAAATGGCTTGTCAAAATTGTTTTTATATTACCATAAATTTTCTGTAAATTATCATCATCATATCCGGTTTCATAGCATTCTACGCTATCCGGTTCCCAGTCATAAACCTCTTCTATCTCCCCAGTCTCCTGGTCGTAAGTTTCTCTCTGACATGGTTTTTTCCGTTTTCCGTATTCCGCCAATCCAAGTTGTTTTCGGCCTTCTCCTCTTTCTTCTTTCTAGAGGCGTTCATTTTAGAGCTAATTTTTGAATGCGCTGTTCTGTTATTCTTTCTTTGTGCCCGTACCAGACTAATTGTTTTTGTTGGATATCGTCTATTATTGTTCTTGTTACCTTGGTAATTTATCTTACTTCTTTCATTTCTGATTCTATCCACTCTTGACAGACCAGCCAATTTTCGCCAGTAGTCCATTTCGAGAGCAAGAAATTTCTGTTCTAAACTCTTGGTTAACTGCCAGGCTTCGCAGCTGTAGAGCACACTGCTGTTAAAAATCGCATTGAAGATGTAGTGCTTCTTTTCTTTTGAAGTATTTTTTGACCAAAGAATGGAGTTGAGGTGTTGTATGATGGCTTTTCCTTTACTAATTCTATTTTCTATTTCTTGTTTTGTTCTGCCTGCCCTATCTATTCTTGTTCCTAGATAGATATAATGATCACACGCACTAATCACCTGATCGTCATTTAAAGTAAGGCTTCCCTGTTCTTCACCGATACACAGATATTTAGTTTTTGTACAGCTTATTGTTCACCGCCCTCTTTCATAGTTTTCAAGTAGCTTTCTTGTCATATGGTCTAGGTTTTCTTTGTCCTGGGCAATTTACTACCTGGTCATCTGCAAAGTGAAGATTGTAAAGCGTTGTTTCATCATTCAAACTGTATTCCCATTCCACTACATGTTCGTCTCCAACTCTTTTTTTAGATTATAAGAAATTTTGATTAAAAGTTTAGTTTCTTTTAATGAAACGAAATTCATCACAACAAAATAAAATCCTTTTAATATATTCATATTTACCTTTTCTTTTTAAGATTAATTTTACTGAAAATACACATGTTGGTATTAATGAAAATTATGCTTTTAAGTTGATATCAGTTATTTTTTTTATTAAGACCAATTTTTTTTTTATGGGTCTAGCACACGTGCTACAGGGAAGTCCCTAAAAGCGCTACAGGAGCGACACGTGTGCGGAGAAAGCGATTCACGTTGTTCTTGAATCGCTGTAGATTGTACTCGGTGGGAAACACAGTCCTGGGCAAATTATTCCAAAGGGATGATGTTCGCCATATAAAAGACTGCTTGAAAAGCGTTGTACGAGGAGTAACAAGCTGAACCTCATACGTATGTGAAGAATTAGCGCGACGTGTACTTCTAACATGCACCGCTCTGGGAGGAATTAAGCGAGGCCACATCCTTCGAACACTTTCCATGAAAGTACTTGTAGAATAGGCTCAAGCTGCCAACCGTTCTTCGATGTTCCAGCGAATCAAGGCCGACGGTCAGTTTCCGGGTCTCCAATCAGACGAACAGCTCTTCTCTGAATAAAATCCAACAAATGCAGTGTATGTTTGGGAGCGGAGCTCCAAACATGGGAGCAGTATTCCATAGTTGGTCGAATTTGAGCTTTGTAAAGAATTAACAGTTGTGTTGTGTAAAGCTTTCTGGTTCGAAATAATATTCCCAACTTTTGAGAAGCTCTCCTTGCTATGGCCTGCAACATGTTCATGCCAAGGACATATTTGCTCCCAAATTAACGCCCAACAAATTGAGTGACGATGTTAGAGGAATGGAGTGCCCCGACATAACTATGTCGGGTTCAGCAACGTTAACTTGTTTAGAAAAAACTGCCGCCTGGGTTTTTGTAGCGTTAAATTCCACTTGGTTACTGTCCACCCCAAGATAGAATTTCATCCAGGTCTTTGTTAAGTTGAATGACTTCCTGCTGTCTGCGGATATTCGTCTGAGTAGCCGATGTCCGAGCATATCAAAGGGAATGAAGAGAATAAGTGTACTGTCATCTGCAAAGCTGTAGATTGGATTCTCGGTCTTTTCCAGCAAATCGTTAATGTAAATGAGAAAGAGAGTAGAGGACAGTATGGAGCCTTGGGTACACCGGCGTTGATAGTGAAGGTGTTAGAAAGAAATCCGTCGACTGCCACTCGTAAAGAACGCTCTCTGAGGAAACATGGAGAACCAAGACCAATAAAAAAATATTATTAGTAATTAAACAGAATTTCAAGTTTTTTTGTATATTTATTTACAATAATATGTACAAATATCCTCTGAAAAGGTTTCATATTATTTTCCGGACAACCTATGTGGCAGACAACACTTTAATTTCCGAAACTGCTAACCAAAATCTCAATTTTCTACTGATTTAAATTTTACCTTTATTTAATTTGATTTTTATGAATTCATAATACAATATTTCCTTGTAGAGTTTACTCAAAAGTTTTCGTTAAGAATGTGCTTGGCTTTAATTAAATGAAACCTATCAAATTGATAAGATAAATAAGGTAAAATGCCTCCACTTGTATCATTTTCACATTTAGCTTTACTTTTCAGGATAAACTTTACTGAAAATATACGTAACTGTATTTATGGAAATTATACTAATTGATTTGTCTGTCTCGCGATCACTTAAACCCATTTAAAAGACCAGGAAAAAATTATATTAATATTTACACTGGTTCCAAGTGTTCTCTATATATTCTCTGACAATATAACGCCAGAATTTTCGGACAACTTGTATAACAAATAACAATAAAATTACTTATTTACTTTGTTAAACTGACACTTAAATACTATTTTTGGTATAGATTTACAAAATGCGTAGTCCGTCGCGATTTCGTAGTACAAACTACATTTTTCGAACGCTTAAACTAAGACTAAAAACAGATTTTCGTATTTATTTTTATACTAGCAGTACCCGCGGCAGCCGCTCGCGTGGACCATGATTTACTACTATCGTCGCTGATTATTCCTTTTGTTACCTAACGTAATAAAATATCTGCCATTATTTCCCCTTATCTCCCATTATCTCTACATAATTTCCATTATTAAGGCTTATCTCTGCTCGTCTCCCATTAGTTTTCTACCTTATCTCCCCATTATTGTCCCTTTAATGATCTCTTCACATTAGTCTCACCTTATCTCCTATTATCTAGGCTTATCTCGACTTATTCTCGCAATATTTTCTCCTCATCTCCCATTATTTCTCCTTATCTCACCATAACTCCCACTATCTAGACTTATCTCTGCTTATCTCCCATTATTTCTCCATATCTCCCATTGCTTATCTCCTATTATTCACCTTATCTCCCATTATCTAGGCTTATATCGAATTATATAGAACATATGTATAAATTTATAAAAAACACGTAAATCGGATAAGTGGTTCTCAAGTGATAAGCGCACTAACGGACAGACAGACAGACAGAGAGACGTTGCATTTTATATATAATTATAATCTTGTTAACATGATATTATATCAAGTGTATTGCAAGAGAACGCGCTAACGGTAACCGTTTTTTTTTCTTGTTTTTCCGACTTAATTCACTATTATCGTCACTACTTATTCTTTATGTTTACCTAACGCAATGAAATATATCCTATTAACCTGGCCAGAGAACAATGTTATGTTTTTAAAAAAAAGCACATAACGCACTAAACGGAAAGACAGCAGACAGACAGAGAGACGTTCCATTTTATATATATTATAGATAGAAGATTATAGATAACCTGGCCAGAGAACAAATGTATGAATTAAAAAAAAAAACACGTTAAATCGGATAAGTGGTTCTCGCGTGAACGCATTAATGGACAGACACGACAGACAGAGAGACATTGCATTTTATAATATATTATAGATTATAGATATTCTCTGCTACATAAAATGGATGGTTCCATATCTAATGGTTTAGGCTGTGTATTGCAAGAGAATGCGCTAGCAATTCACATTTTTTTTTTTTTTTTTTATTATTTTTTTATTTTTTTTTTTTTTCCGACTTCATTCACTATTATCGTCACTCCTTCATTCCTTATATCGCAATAAAATATAGTCTATAACCTGGCCAGAGAACATATGTATTATTTAAAAAAAAAAGTAAGTGATAAGCGCACTAACGGAAACGGAC
>CM032453.1:125328027-125340527 GCA_019049505.1 Pachyrhynchus sulphureomaculatus
AAGAACTATTGGGAGGTAATAAGAAAAGATAATACAAATTATGAAGAAAGGAACAACAAAATATGGAAGAAATAGAAAATGGGGAACAAATAGAATGGAAAGAGTTGGAGGAAGTCATAAGAAAATTGAAAAATGGGAAAGTCTCAGGCAGCGGTAAGATATTGTCTGAAATGATTAAATGCATGGGGTAGAAGAAAAAACAATATTATTAGAAATAATTAATAATGCATGGGAAGAAGAAAAATTTCCAGCCAAATGAGAAATATCGTTTATTACACCAATCTATAAAAAGGGAGATCACAAGGATTGCAATAATTATAGAGGAATTACTATACTGAACACAATTGTCAAAATTTATGAGGGCATCATTAATATAGGATAAAGAAAGTAATAGAACCACATATTTGCACTGAAACAGATTATCGAAAAAAAGATCAAAACAAAATAAAAGTCTACACCTTGCTTTCATAGACTTAGAAAAAGCATTTGACAGTGTACCGAGAAATAAAGTGTGGAAAAGCCTAGAAAACAAGGGAATAAACAAGAATACAATAAGAATTATAAAGGAATATACAGCAACAATGTACAGTATGTAATAAGAAACAACATGAAAGTCGGAGGGATTTACAACACAGGAAGGTTTGAGACAGGGTGGAAGCTTGAGCCAACATTGTTCACTGTATACATGGATGAAATAATCAAGAAATGCGAAATAAAAGTGAAAAGAATTACAATTGAATACTGGAAGAAAAAGAATAGAAATATATGAAGCGGCTTTTGCTGATGATATTGTGTAGGGGCGGAAAATGAGAGGCATTTACAAGGATACCTCGATATTTGGAATAAAGCGTTCAAAGAAGAAGGTATGAAAATTAATATAGATAAAACAAAAATAATGCCAATGGAAAACCAACAAACGAACATTTACATAGAAGGAATAAAATACAACAAGTGGAACAGTATAAGTATTTGAGAGTGATAATGGATGAAACTGGAAAACAAGACACAGAAATTAATGAAAAAATCGAAAAAACGAACAAACTTTACTACGCAATAAGTAATAAATTCATTAGGAAGAAAAAAATGACGAAACAAACAAAAATAAAAGTGTTCAAAGCAATTTATAGGACAATCCTAACATATGGATGTGAATCATGGACCCTAACAAACAGGCAGAAAAACAAGATACAAGTCGCCGAAATGAAATACCTGAGAGCAGCACAAGGAGTTACACGGAAGGACAGAATAAGAAATGCAGAAATAAGGAGAATGCTGAGCATACAAGCAATTATGGAATATATACAACAAAGACAGCTGGGAGGGTGGAGACATATACAGCGCATGAAGGATGATAGACAGGTGAAACAAGTGTATAAAGCCCGAATACAGGGAAAACAGAAGCGAGGAAGATCTAGACAGCCCTGGAATAGGAGTATTGGAGGTATACTAAAGGAGAAGGGAAAATCCTGGAAAGAAGCAGTGAAAATGGCAAAGAGTAGAGACGGATGGAAGAAGTTTGATGATGGAGATTGAGAGAAAAAAAGGAGAATGTATAACTGCCCTATATCAAACACGTATGGTAGATGGGATATACGTAAAACAGATGATGTCACTCTGATCGTCAACACAAAATATAATTACAAGAAATGCTGATAGAAATAAATAACCACTTCTCGAGACATAGGTCAAAACAAAACCAAATATTTGAACAGTGAAATTGATGAAACCAACAGCAACAGGAACTAATAATAGAATTTGAAAGATAGGAAACGTGGCAAACATTATATATTTGGGGACAAGAAATCGAAATATCAAAAAATAATTTAATGGCTGACTTGAAGAGAAGAGTCTCGTTAGGAGAGTCTCTTGGAAGAGCAAAAGAGACCCCCAAATATCCAAGTTGCGAATCCAACCTAATAAGTCTTGCTATACTCACAGCAAATCACCTTAAAGACATCCGACTAAAGTACACCCAACTACCCTCTATCTAACCATAAGCCAACATATCAACATTTTTTTTGCCGCTAAAACAATTACAACATATGTGATTAGCTCAGAGAAATTCATTTGAAAGGTTTAAAAAACCAAATTAATAATAACTTTAAGGGCTCTAAATAACCTCGCAGTTGATTGCCCCCCTGGTCACCAAAACATCATCATCATCATCATCATCATCATCTCGTTAGCTTGGTCCTGCGTTCGGAAGGTTATATTCCACGTTTAAATTGGACTATTCCAAATACAATCAATGCCGGAGAAAAAAAGTCGATCAATTCTGTTAAAACCGTTTTTTTACGCGGCCATTTTAATCGCCCACAAGTTACGGCTTTATTTTTTTAAAAGCTCACAACTATTTTATTTTTAATAACTATTTTTAATTAATTAAATAGAAGCCCTAATTTGCCCCTTACATGTATATCTTAATTTTCTGAGAATGGATTGAGTGGACATTAATACATGCAAGAACATAAGAAAATTAGATAGAACTTGCTTGTTTTTTTTTTCTTTACTGGTAAAAATTATGACCAGACATAATTCATTTTATAATAAAAAGAATTTAAGTCCAGCTCAAAAAATTGAGAAAAAATACTGAAGATTATATTTAGTTTTTGAATTTTAAATTAATTTAGCGTACAAAACCGTTTGCGTCCCTGAAAGAAATAGCAGGAGTTCAGTGTGACACTACTCACAATTACATAAAAGAAGGGTATAATAACACAAATATAAATTATTCCCTCTTATTACACTCTTAAAATTACACTGTACTAAAAAAATAACCTTTTATTACCTATGAGAATGCACACTATCGCATAGAGTCTCTTAGTTGGAAATATTAAGTTCTTAGCCAAATGCTTTTAAACACACGATATAAAGATTTGTAAAATCGACTACGCGGATTACACGTGTTTTGAAATAGTCGTTGGAAACACACTCCAAAGACAGGAAGTTAGATATTTAAACTGTGTGCTTAAGACTTACTGATTGCTTCTCCTCGTGATTTTTTTCCATAAGCCCTGCTTAGCCTCTTCTGGTGCGATTCTCATCAAAATAACTTGTCTCAGCCGCCACAACTTTTTCTAGTCTCATTTGGGTAGCTAATCACCTTTTGACCCGAAATGGCCTTAGTATAAGCAAAATATTTTAAGATTGGGTATAAGGCCTACATACATGAGATCTAGAAACTACACCTACTTGGTGATAAAAAAAATAGTCCGTTTACAACCACTACTACGGCTTGATGAAAGTCTAAACCGTTTACTGCATCACAGTGGAAAAAATCCACTACGGCGTACTGGAATCTATTCCATCTGGCGTATATTATACTATTGCCCATTCTTCAACGTGAAAGTCTGAAAATGGCCACATTCCGTCCGAACGCAAAATCAATGCAAACTAAATAAATTAGGTCACCAACACATATAACACGTTGATTACACTGTTCAAAAATTAAATCACTGTTCTAAGTGTACACTTCTCAAAAATTGAAATCACTGCCTAATCAAACATAAAAAGTAATAAAAAATAAATATAGAAAAAAAGCAGTGGTCCGTAACATGATCTTAAAATCAGGAAAAAATGAATGTTACAGTTACTGCCGGTAATAACATAGGCACTGAAACGTATGCTTTAAATAAAATTATAAATATATAATCCCAGGTAACCCAGCAAGAGCATTGAATTCGGAATGTCCCATTTCATGGTCCAGCATTAGGTTCGGGACACCAATATTCCGGACTCCATTTGTCTTGGTACGTCCTTTTCCATAGAAAGAAATCTGCTGATTACAACGCTCACCATGCTCATCATAGACAGCCCCAAGATTTTCAGGGAAGAAGTCTAGATGGGAGCCTAAGAATTTAATTTTTTTTTTTTAGGACATATTTGCATGCCCAGTTATTTTGTATGAAGTCCAGAAGATCACTCACGATTCCACTGATAGTTTTTCTTCCTTTCTTAATTGCCAAGAAATCTCCAACAGATATTTGTTGAATGATTTCCATTTTCCAACGCTGCTTTTTTTTCCGGTGGATGAAACAGTTCCTCAAAATGTTCATCATCCGATATTAAGGACCTTATTTGGTACCACAATAAAAATTCCTTCCTTCAATTTTGCATCACCTTATTTTTAGAGGAAATTTAGATTTCCAAATTACAAAAATGCCAGCTGCAGAACCTGTATCTTTTTTTTTTTAATTTTTTGTAAGCCTCAGTTTTATGCGCAGGGAGGTAAAATACCACCTTTTCCCGAGTCAACTAATAGGGTATTTGATACATTTTTTAATGCCCAGGAATAAGAGATTTCATCACGTTTTAGGCCATGTGATTTCCTTAAGTATTGAGGACTACTTGACTCCCTGCTTATCCCATTGCACACAAGAAACAGCATAATTTCGTGTATTCCTAGTTGCAAACCTAACAAATAAAGGCCTATAAATTTACACATCACCACCGATAATGTCCAGTTATAATTAGTAAAGTGGACATTTATTTCTTAACAGCAATTTTCATATTTTCATAAGTCTCCTTCAATATCACTGTCATGCGCGACACAGGTAATTGATGGTTAATTGTTCCCATATATGGATTGGTACATATGCCTTCAAACTGACTTTCGATAAGTCCCTCTGAACAATCGCCACTCATGCAGATGGCATTGTGTGATATCCAAGAGGACCTTTCCATTCACTTGCACAAACATCAATTAAAACAACTACATGGTACTTTGTTAGAGAATAGTCACTGAACTCACTATGCGTCTACGATGGAATGCATATCCTTGTATCTTTTGGAGTAGATTCCAACCTTTTTGAGCCTGGAACAGAAAAGCTCAGCTGACTCTTTAGACGAATTTAAACCCTCGATCCCCCTCCCCTCCCCATAATAAATATCCCCCCCCATCCCATATCCCCGATCCCCCCCCATTCCCCCATCCCGCTCCTCCTCCCGCCCCACCACCGCACCCCGTCTCCCCCCCCACTCACCCCCCCCCCCACCTTCCCATCCCCCCAGACACCACCCTGCTAGCCATCCAACCCCCCCGACCCCCCCCCCCCCAACCCCTCCCCCAGGATCCACTCCCCTCCCCCCTTCCTCCCCCCCCACCAACCCCCACGACTGTGCCTACCTCCCACCTGTCAGCGCCCCACCCCCGTCCTCAAACACAAACCCCCACCCCGGCCGCCCACCTCTCCCCCCTTCGCCCACTATAACCCCCCCCCCACCCCCCCCCCTCCCACCCCCACCACGCACACCCCCCCTCTCATCACGCCCCGCCCCCCACCCTCCAACTCCCCGCCCCCCCACGCCACCCCCACCCCCCCTGGCCCCCATCGCCCCCCCCTGGGAAGCCCCCCTCCCTAGATCCCTCCCATCGCTTTGGAGCCTCCCCGGATCCCCCATCACCGACCTTCAACTCCACACCCCCACTCCCGCTCCCCCTCCCACCTCATGCTGCCTCCGCGGCCTCCCCTATTCGCCTGTCGTGTCCTCTCCCCCACCCCCGCCCCCCTCCCTCTCCTTTGCCCCCGTTCAGCCCTGCACCCTGCAGTTAGTTGCACCACCCCACGCCACCATGCCCCACACGCGCCAACCGCTGCCCCCTGGGTCCCATCTGCGTCCCCCGCGTATCACATCCCTCCCATCGAGCCGCAGGAGCGACGGCGCAGTCGACCGCCCCCCACTGGCCTTACTGCAAGATGCCCGCCGCCCGTGCCCACTGGGATGCCCAACCCCGCGCCGCCCCGCCACCGCCCTGCCTTGCCAGCCTACACGCCCACGCAACGGCCACCTGGCACGGTGCCCCACTCCCCTCGGGAACTTCCCCCCTAAGCCTTAGTCCCGCGGCTCCTTCGGTTGGCCCCCCAACCCAGCTCCCGCCATGTGATCAAAAATCCGCCAGCGGTCTCGGTGTTCAGGGGGATGTAGTGTGGAGACAGGAGGGGGGTTCCGATACACAACAGAGTAGCTGAATATCATCATACATCTTGACAGTAAAAAGTGAGGTTCTGATGAACTACTTGCTTCAAATAGTAGGGTCACGTCTCTCGCTTTTTTTTTTCCATTTTTAGTAGGAACTGGTCCGAGTTATCAGCTTAAGGTCATGAAAATCTTGAAACTTTGGTTACAGAGATACTCTTTCAACTATGTGGCACCTGTCTAATTGCAGATGGCAAAATTGGGATACGTTAACTTGTATAATTTTGTATTGGACGTAATATCCTTTAGTGTTAGGTTAAGCAGAAATAACCAATGCAGTTAAATGGTCCATCTGTGCTCCTCCAAATCATAGGGGACTGAAAACGGCATATGGATGAGTACCATTTATTTCAAACCAGTGATAAGCCTAACACATGATACACAGCAAAAATTGGGTCCAGCCTTTTATCAGAATCCACCAGCTTTATTAACCCCCAAAATAAAATCATCATGAACAAATCATTTTCACAATTGGGTTGTAAAATTTGGCCTCTGAGAATTCGAAGTGTCACTTCACCACACACGTAGCAGAAATTGTTTGGGTTGATTTAACCCACTAACTTTCCTGGATTTTTTTGGAAACGTTTGTGAAAAAGCTTACAAATAAAAACAATATAAACTGCCACAAAACTAAGTAGGTACAGGGTGTTACCAGACTCCACTACAATTTACAAATACGGACCTCCTGGCCCTCTGCTTGCTAAAAAAGTGCAATAATTTGTACACAAATGGACCTGTTTGAACCTCAATAATGCCTGGACAGAGTTAAAACAATGTTTCAACATGAATACGTCTGGCCTGTGTGCCCAAATACATATCCAGAATACAAATTTCGCCCACTTATATATTAACAAGAATTATAACAATTAAATCCTAATATAGAGAAGGTATATTACATAAGAATGATCAGTCACAATAAAACTATGCCTGATAGAAGAAATCCGATAACAAATTTAAAGTCAACCTAATAAAACCTGAACTGGAAGCCGCTATTCCATTCCTCCGTTGTGAAAAAAGCCATGTTGACCAGTGTTACTTAAAAACACTCTTTTCTGTTTAAAAATATGTAACAGTATAAAATACAATTGTTTTTGAAAATACATACGAAACATTAGAAAGTTAAAAATTTAATTTTTTAGTTTGGGGATTCCGTTATTATTATTCAAACTTTCAGAAATAAAACGACGTATTAATGTTCCAACTAAACGAAACAATCCCAGGATATAACCATAAATATAAATTAGCTTAAGCTATTATTAAATTTCAGAGTATCAGAGCAGCACTTTTTAATGAAAAATTCCAAACACGACGATGCTAAAGCTGATGCAACGGTGTGGCGGCCTGCTCTCTTCCTAATAATAAATAATTGTCAGTAGGCCTGTGCTCGAAGTTATCAGTTGCAAAACCATCAAAGTATTATAAAAGCCCCGCGATCCGCATTAGGCCATATTGGGTCGTTTCCGGAGCCTCCGAGGGCATAATCCGACAATAAAATTTCAACAGGCAAATCAATAAATTTCCCTTTTTTGAGATTTTATTCGGATTTTCTAAACCAAAATTTGCTAATAGATTAAGACAGATAACCAGAAGGGCTGTGAGAAAAAAAAAAATGGTGTCCGATTAAAAGACAATTCTTTCAAGAAACCTAAAAAACTATGCACGTCATCAACGCGCGCGAATGTCAGAAAGAAAAGAGAGCAGACCATTTAAAAAAAAAATGATTTCCGTCCCGTTGTGCGTAAATGACTACTTGACTTACCTTTTAATTATTAACATTGCGAATCTAAAAAACATCACAATTTACCTATTTTTTGTTTTATAAGGAAAAAAAAATTATTGGAAAAAAAAAAATCAAAACATTAGTTGAAAATATAGCTATAATCACTTCAACTTTCCTTACCATTCAGCTCGTAGGGATGCCTTTTACCCCCCACAAAAGGTAAAGAACAGTGCTACAAATTGTTTACCCTTCAAGATGGCTCATAAAAAAAATTTGCGGTTTCCCTAGAGATTATTATATTAAAGAAACAAATTGATAACAGGATAAAACCTTTAATTTTAACAAATAATCCACCGGAAAATTTGTTCAAAAAAAGAATGTCCAAACGACTCTTCACACAGTAGCGAGTGATCACAGCCCGGTACGGGGGTCATTTTTCCATGGTTTCTTCTGTCATGTTCTCTCCGAATAATTTTTCTCTAAATATTCCAGGGGGGCAAGCATTAATTTTATGATCAACTTTAGTTTTGAGATATCCCCACAAGGACCAGGACTACATGCGGCGAGAGCATACGTGGGGTGCCACTTTATCTCCTTATTTCATTTCAAAACGAACCGGGACAAATACAAAAACATTTAAAATAACATTGCTATAATCGATTTTCAGTACTGGTGTTCAAAGAAACCCAGTGAATTTTCCTTTTGTAGCTTCCCGTCAGACCACCACATCAGTGGCTACGGAATGGTGGGTTTCAGCTTGGGAAACAAGAAAAAAGCCAACATTGACGTCATATTTGGCGAAAAACGGTGGCTTATGAAACTGTATACATTGTTCAATTTTTTTCCCTATACTAATAATAATACACAGTGGGGTCGATTAGGTATTATTATCGTGATGCAAAAACCATGATTGGCTCATCCACCCAGTTAACAGGCCCTTGGTTATTTTGACCGACTTTTGACATGACTTTTTTTTTTCGGTTTTGGTTCACCCTATTACAATGCTTTTTCCTCAGTCAGTCCCAAAGAAAGTTGTTATTTTGGAACCAGAAGAGATAAGACATCGAGACAAAATCTATAAGGATTAATACATTTGATATTTCCATAAGAACTACCGAGATTTACCTAATACTAAAATGGCGAGAGATGGTATTCCTTTAGAACGTAAATATCGTCTTTTAAGTGCTGCTCTTTCATTTCCTCATTACACCGCCACACCATAACGTACCCTCACCACCCTTACAGGCCTTAACATTCGCACTATGACCAATTTTAAATGATGCAAATGCATTGGTACCATACACCGTAAACCCCTTATATCGTCACTACAATTGAATCAATCCATAGCAAGTGCGTAATTATTACAACTGTTTATTATGCTTACCTAATAAACTAAAGTTTTCAGTAATCATGCTTTACTATACACGTACATTATTAACTTTGAATATTCCCAACACAATAAATTTTTTATATATTTTTCTAACGATAAAAAGCTCAAGAAATATTGTTTTAGTTTTTTAATTTATGATCCTGGATACATTTTAGCCACGAATGAGGTGCGTTTTTAGTGTTAAGAGGAGGGGCCGGCAATATATTTCTTTCTGCTGTAAATCCTCGTAAATTCTGAGCTATGATTTAGGTATAATACTGCCGCGAAATTTGTTAATAGATTAAACAGACAAACCAGAAGGGCAGTTAGGAGCAGATTATAATTCCTTGTAATGACTAACCTGTTTATATTTAATTTGGCATTCTGTATTTTTACTAAAGAATTCCTTCTTTTGTTATTTATTGCTACCTTACTTTTAAACTTAATGCCAATGGAGAGTTGGTTTGGTCCGCTAATTTATGCTATATGATACAGGATGAATGTGATAGAAGTATGACAGGATTAGTAATTTTTTAAGACACTGCTTATGACGTCATCCTGAAACTTGCTTACTTGTTCTGCAAACTACCACCTTCTGTTCTGAACTTAAAATAACGGAAATAGTTTGATAATATAAAGAAAGACCTCCCTAACCAAACTTAGAGTGATATATTATTTATTATACTTAATATAGATACTTCGTACTTATTATTTGGCGAAATATTTTAAAAGCCACAAACCCTTAATTTTTTAGAAAATTCCAAAATTACATTGTTACAAAACTGTGGAATGTGGCCCTTCATGTTTAGGACGTCAAGTGTATCAACGCGTTGAGAAGGCTTACAATTTATTTCCACTCTACTACTCGTTATTATAACGAAAATACTGTTAGGTTTTACAGGATATATATTATATAAAGTATTTCAAAATCTGAAATTTCAGCTTCGTACCTTTCTGTTTTCACTTTCTATATGCCTAATACATAATTCTTGTTGCAGTCGATAAACTTCCCCCAGGCTTTCCCCAAATCACCGAGTCGCCACAGAACACAAGGTGGTAGAAATTGGACACAACACGATGCTCAATTGCGCCCAACGGGGAATCCCCCACCGAACATTACGTGGCTGAAAATCATCTGCCAAATAACATGAGTAGAATCCCAGATACTCGATCCAGGAGGATAAGCCGGGTAAGTGTTTTTGTCCATCTTGTCATCGTATAATTAAGAAAGATTATATATATATATATATATAAATATATATAGATATATATATATATATATTAATATATAAATACATATATAGATTATATATATAATATATATATATATATATATATGTATAGTATATATATAGTACATATATATACATATATATATCAGATATATATATATATATATAATATATATATATATATAGATATATATAGATAGATAGATATTTTGGATGAGGTAATCTATAATTAACGTCCCTCATGCTAATTTACATTGATCTGAAAGAAACTCAAGCGAGGGCAGGTCTATTCATTGACCTGTGATGAAAAATTATGAACACAATGAAATTATCTACACTTTAATCTCGATAACTTGGTAAACTGTATGTAGTATAGTTCTACTTTGAGTACTGGTTCTAATAGGAATAGGCGGGGCCATCAGTTCTGGTCAAGTGACCAGTAGGAGGGACTATAAGGAGATTTGGGGCTCTCTGTCTTGATTTAAAACTACTTATACATTTTATAATTTCCATAGTTTTCATATAACGATTAACAATCTTCCTATTTATATACATCTTTAATTAATCTTTAGATTAATCTAATATTACAGAAAAGATACAACTTCAGTCAACTTCAAGGGCATGTTTAGCGATTGCTAGACTTTTCTATTTCTATTCTACCGTATCTAAAATATCCGAAATGTTATTGAAATTTTGCTTTAATTGACCTTTTAGTTTGCCCAACATACTTTTTATCGCAATCATTCCAACTAATTTTTCAAAAAATTCCCCTTTTCTGACAATTGGCAATCTTGTCTGTGGGATTTCGTAAAATATTCCTCAAATTGTCTGATGACTTATAGAGGGTCTAAGGTGAGACCTAACGTACCTTATTGAATATTTCCTTTCGTAGTATTCACATTTCACTATCATTCAGAGGAAAAGGTGACTAAACGATGAACTCAAAATATAATGCCGCGGCTAGTTTTAATGTTGATTGCAGTGAAAATGAATCATTAGCAATATATCTATCTGTCTGTTTTATAGATATCAGAATTCTACACTTATTATTATTTTTAATAAATTAAAATATCTCATAAATCATGCATGACGTTTCGCTGATCATCCTGCCGATGCCGGCCTGTTCCAAACTAGTTCTGGAGAATCCAGCAGAATTATCTGGATTTTTTACAATGAATAAATAAGTGATGCGTGAGCACTTATTTATTCATTTGTAAAAATCCAGAAGATTTATAACCCTATAAGCCCCTATAATTTATCAAATCCATTACATAAGGTTGGAAAGAGTAAAAATAATTCAGATTGCTTATAAACAGACCTACTGACAGATCTATAGTTGTTGGCATTGGAAACACGCTAATTTTGACACAGTGTTTTATTTAAGCAAATATTTTCTGTATATACCATCCCACTTCTGATGTTGTTAAATTTGTAATTTTTCTTTAAAATGAATATCATTGATCATTCCATACGCCCATTCAAAATAATACTGACGATCGTACAAGCAAAATTATATGTTCTCAATCCTAAAAGTTTTTTGCTACTCGTATATTTAATTTTCTAGTCATAATAAATTTTCTGAATACTTAATGGTTAATTTGGTATACATTTCAGGTGACAATCAAAAATCTATTATTACATCAAAGGTCTCAAATTTTACACGCTAACAATTCATTTGCATGGTTTATTGTATCGTTTGGATTAAGGTGATATTTCCGGACTAGCATTTTTGTTCCCAAAATACCTTTCGTTTTCCCTTTTTGGTTGAAAATGTTTTTTTCCTTAGAATAGTTTAAAAAATCTATTTTATGCGAGCTCGTTAACTTAAATATGAGACAGTAGTTTTGTTAACTTGAAATATCTTTAACAACTGTGTAAGTTATAAACCTAAAATAGAAACAATTTTCCCTTAAGGATATAATAATGAGAAATGTTTCAAAAAGGTTGAGAATACGAAGCATTTAATGTATACAAACTATTAATAAACCACAATATTGTGTATATATATATATATATATATATATATATATATATATATATATATATATAAATATATATAATGTATATATATATAAAATAATATATTATATCATATATATATATATCATATACATATTTGTCTATATATAGATATATATACATATATATATAATATATATATATATTATACATATATATAATGGGATATACTTTCTAAAGGGGA
>CM032453.1:125345527-125468817 GCA_019049505.1 Pachyrhynchus sulphureomaculatus
AATTTTTCTGTTTATAATAATGCGATATTCGATTTTCTTATTATGAAGTTAAAGCTTATAAATATTGTTCCCTTTTTGCAAAGTAATACGTTATTTGTGTGGATAGTAACTGTTATATAATTTCGACCCCGAAGAATTAGAACAAGGTGATCGAACAAGTGATTTTCTATTACTGAACACGAGTACTGCACCTGAACCTCAGTACTTTAATTGTACGAGGGAATACGATGTCATGAGTTATGTTAGCCCCCCCCCCCCCTAATTGTTAGGAAATAACAATCGATCTCCACAATTAAGTTCGTCTATGATACAAGACGCTTGAATGAAAGGTAGTGAACTTAATTCTATATGTAAGGCTCACGAAAGGCTAACGGGCGAAAACCGATGGCACTAGCGACCCTAGTAATGAACGTTTTATATATAGACCAATGGTGCTTTAAGTTAAACCTGTGAGGGTACTGTCACTAGTTCTATAATATTAGTAAACGCAAACCTCGAAGCTTGTTTCGCAATGTCACAATTTTCTTCATAAAACAGTTAGAAGAAGACGGTCTAAATGTAAGCTGGATTTAAACAGTAGGAGACGTAGCACACTGCGCCCCTGCCCTTACTAGTATGGGTGAGAACAGAGTATGCCAGGTTACTGTTTGCTCGAAATCACGAAAAACTGGTCTGTGGGATTTGGAAACAAGTTTTCTTCACAATGAAACTAGGGTAAGTCATAAACAACCAGAAGGTCGTGAGCGAAGTATGCTAAGACCGAGAAGGTTTTCCTCCTTGCAATATCTTCTCTGCAAGGATTCCATTCTCCGGCGGGGCGGTGGCTCTTTATGTACATTGAAGGCAATTTGCTTTGATGCGCGCACAGAGTTAGTTTCTGTCCGTATGAGATCCCATGAATGCTGACTACTATCTGAGAATATTGTAATAGAACGTATGATGCCTTTGGACATTTTGAGGGGCCCCAATTTCCTGTATCTTGCAAGACAACGCCCAACCTCACGTGGCTAGGAGGACTCGATTATCTTAATCAAGTTGATATAACCGATTATGCAAGGGCACACCAAAAGCCCGATCTAATTCGATAGAACATGGTATGGGATCACCTTAAGAAAAATGTGAAACGTCCCTAAACCTGCACCTAGAAAAACCTGAGGGAACTTGAAAAATGCAGTTATACACAGAATGGGAGCAAGTATTCCTCGAAGATTTTATCCAAAATTTAAATAGAAGCATGCCTAGGCGCATAAACTGCTGTCATCTCTGAAGTAAGGAGGCAACACACGCTACTAGTGTCCCAGTTACACCATTAATTTTGCTACTAGTGTCCCCAGTTATTTTTTCCATTATTACATAATTTCAACGATTTTGTTATTAGGTCTTAAGAATAATTTTAATTCGAATCTTATAAAGAAATTTGGTAGCTAATTCACTTTTAAAAGTATCCGAATCCGAAGTTTTTTCTAAACTTTTAAAATTATTAAAATTAATTCATTATAGAGATTTGTATAGATTTAATATATTGTTGCGTTTAATTTTGTCCAGGAGTATATATATATTTATATATATTTATATATATATATATATATATATATATATATATATGTATATGTATATATATATATATATATATATATATATATATATATATATATATATATACTTGAGTTTTTGTTTCTTTATGAAGTTTATTTTTAATTGACGTTTTGTCCTTATATATAATATAGATATATGTATGATTATCGGTCTGGACTGTAAGAAAATAAAACTCTTTTCTTCTTTAAAAACTCAATATTTCGTTATCGTTTGATAACTTCTTCAGGAGTTAACTACAAAATTAATACACCTATATTAAAATACTATCTTTTTCGTCAAGGTATTAAAATATTGAAATATAAAACAAACAATTCTGAAACAAACGAACAATCAATTAAAACCACCTAAGGAAATGCGAGTATGGTTCTCGGCACAAATACCATTCGATTTACAACACATCACTGAGATACAACAACACGGAAATGCCCGGAGATTTCCAAACGATGGGACACCAGTCACCGACAAACGTTTAACTTTATAAGGAGACTACGAGATGCAACTTTTAATTATAATTAATGCATAATTGTAATTTTATCTATTGTTATGTTCTATAAATATACTAAGTTGAAAAGTGTTGTTATTGTAGTTAATTGATTGGGTTGTTGATAGGTCCTTTCTTCAACTTCTTTCTTATAGATAGTTTCCAAGAGTAAAGATTACTTTGTTAAAGTCAAAATAGTGACTCTGATTAACTTCAAATTATGTAGCCCCCATACAAGCACACGAATTATAATTCCAACTCCGGCAGTGCACATTCCTGTGGTTGTGTCTGACACGTCGTACTTGTTATCACACACTACTGAGCATATAGATAATTTGCCCCAATATAACACAATTTGGGGGGAGATGAAAAGCATTCACTTGCAAAACAAGACAAAACTTATCACATCTACAGATCTTATACTAAAATAGGGAGATATCATATCCTTTATTTTTTGAACAAACAGATTTAGAACTTTCCGTATGCTAATTAATATTCGCAATAATTTATTCATTTTGCCCCATCTGGCTGAATAAAGGTCGACCATTTTGAATTATATAATTTAGATAGCATTCCACTGCTAGGTGCGATGCGAAATATCAGAATAACAGGCATATCAACCACTAGCTCCGAAAAAAATTTATAAATTAATTTTCGTAAAATGTTTTAAGGAATAGGCAAATTGTTGCCACAAAAATGTTTACTCGCTACGTCTAGGTTTATCTTTAATCGTAGACTTATAATTATACAAGAGCGTAAGACCCTGATTTTTTTCGTTGTACTATTAACGTTGTTGTTTTTGTTAAATTTTTGACTTTATTGTTGAGAGTGAGATTATGAGAAATATATTAATGATATCGGACCTGACGCTGTGGGTTTTAATTTATGCCAAGTCAGAAGTTAAAATGACACTGTTGGCTACTTCAATTCTGTTATTACTTATAGCGACGTCGAAAAAAGGAAACACTTGGAGGTACGGTGCTAAGATTCTGAAATCATCATACCGGATACGTGAAGCCTGTATATGGGTGTTGAATGCAATATAAAATTAGTTTATAAAATAGATTTCAGTGTATATCCTACTGGGTAGGTCAGCAGCAAATCAATTATGTCAATACAAACATACTTGAAACAAACTGGGTTAGTAATTGAATGCGTAAGAATTCGAAGGAAAACCACGTACGTTTTTCAAAAGTGATGGGTCTGAACGAACAAACCGACCTAGGGCTAAAAACTGAAACTGATAGGGATGACCGGCGCAAGTGGGAGTACCAAAAAATTTGTTTTGATAAAATATTATTGGGAGTGCCTACAAACAATATTCAGTCTCTGTATGAAAAGATAGAACGTGACTTTAATAAGAATCGAACGAAAAATTATGCTATTTGCGACAACTGCATGGTTAATTTGTATTAATTCAATAAGCCCACGTTTTGTCTCCGAATGAATATGGATCTAGGAGATATTAAGTTCTAGATGGTAATTATACTTGTACAACAAGGATACTATTACTGGGATAAAATATATTTTAATACTTACTCTTTTTTTCTGGTAGTTGTACACGTACCTTTATTTTAGTTCAAACAAAAGCGAGAAAGTGAGTGGTTACTCTAAGACATTAATAAATCTCATTGTCATACCTCAACAAGCAATGCGGCTTCTCAAATATTACCCTAAGTATCTTTGAAGAATCGTTTAGTATGTCGCTTGAATTCGAGGAACGGTCTATATATTGGTCAGACAGAGGAGTAGTATTAGTTATTGTGGAATTTGGGGTGTAAAAAGCAATTATGGGGAGTTTTTGGGAAATGTTCAAAAATTGTAAATTAATGGGCTAACTTCTATAGGTAGGAGTTTGGTCTAACTATTTCGCCTTTGGTCATTTAAAAAAATTTAATTAGAAAATCATTGTTTAAACGCCATAGTTTGAATTATGTACTGGTACAGGGTACTCATAGCTAAGTGAAGCAGTATGATACGTAACATAGCTGCTTGCGATAGTAGCGTATACTTCAAGGTCATACACTGCGATAGACACCATATGTTGAGGGGCAAATAGTGCATGGAAATTACCCCGCCCCTCAACGCTTGTCCGATATTGTAAGGAATGTAAATATCTCGAGGATGAGATCTTAGGAATCGCATTCTTTTGAGATTATTTTAAACTACAGCGAATAAGGCCCAATTGATCAAAATAATCTTTTGCTTTATAGAAAATGATTAGTTACGATATGAGGGTGATGCTTACTCTATCTGAGAATAATTCACTTAGGAATTCTGCTGAGGGATTGTCACATCACATTCTATTTCCAGTCATCACCGCCCATTGTCTGTGCACAACGTTTTAAAATCATTATTAAGATACATAATTGACGGTATACCAATATGTAGTTAGGACAAAGTAGAATAGTAAGTCCGAAGACAATACATAAATATAGTGTAGATATCAAACTTTAATTGGTTGTTTGTTGAATCCAGCTATTTGAGATTGTATTTTAAAATAATAGTATGTGAATGTTCATTAGTACGATGTTAGTTGGTTGCAATTAACTTTAGAAATATTTGTAGTAAAATCATATTGTGTTAGATCAATCAGTATAAGAAACCAGGTAGTTGAACTTTATTGCTTAGTGCAACATTCCATTATCGTAATTCATTAACATATATTGGAAGCACAGTAAAAATAGCTTTTGTAATCTTTAATGGAATTATCAAATTGACATCAAGACGGTGGACAATTACCGACTAGTGCAATCGAGATGCATGTTATACAAAAGACAGGCAGTATTTACAGTATTAGAAAGACAAAGTTATTAATTTCTATTAGGGAAGCTATAACTAATAGAATAAACATATCTGAACTTATACGGGAGTAGTAACGCGTTTGTAGAAGCGAACATACATGGTATCAAAGTTAGCCTACGATTCTCGGACATTGCAGAGTTGTGCAGGCGGATCAACCTCAGAAGTAATTCCGGCAACGTAACAAAAATATCCTATCGTTTCATTGACTGCACTTGTGTACAGATTTCATCACTGCGTCTTGGGATGAGACTATGTGTATTAGCATGCAGTCTTGTAGTTCTGAATGTTATTAATTTGTCTTGTGACTGTTGCATGGATCATAAACTACACTATGTTAACCTAGTATATATAATATATTTATATATATATTATATAGTTATAATATATATATATATATATATATATATATCATATTTATATATATATTAATAATTTGTACTGCTACAATATTATTAGTTTCTAATAACATTTCTCGTCTCCTGTAAAGGAAAAGTGATCTCTACTTCTTAGGTCCCTAAAAACATTTATTAAAGATATTTTCAAGTTCCAAAATTACGGCCTTATATTTAAATTAACGCGCTTGCCATACACATAGATTTTACAAACTTTTCTACGGCATAATATTTCCAACTCCAAACACAGGAAAATAACGAATTATATTTTGAAGAAGACAAAAAAAACATAGTCGGAAAATGTCACTTTATATCAACAAACAATCCAATAAGCCATGCAAATGAATTGGTTAGCGTGTAAACAATTTGAGATTTTTTATGTCAATAGTAGATGTTTTGATTGTCACCTAAAAATTTGTAACAAATTACAAACATATTACGTTGAGTTAAAAAAAAAAAAAAAAAAAAAATAAAAAAAGTTTAAAAAACATCGTAGGGTTTAGGCACACAATTTTTTTTGTCCCGTAGGATCGTCAATATTATTTCTCTTATACAATAAATGAACGTATGATGATCAATGGATCATTTTAAGTATAGAAAATTACAAATTTTAACGTTTAGATAGGGGTTGTATACGAGGCTGGTTTGAAAAGTCCGAAGCAAAAATAAAAACTACTTATGTGTTTGGGGGGTAAACCCTTTTTTATTTTTCGACATAGTCTCCTTTTAGGCTTATTACACTTCGTACAACGATGTTCTAGTTTGTTGTTCCGATTAATAGGATTTGTCAAGTCTGCCCAAAAATATCCATTAGTGTCTGCAATCACCTCCTCGTTTGAATAAAAATCTTTGTTCCCGCCAGCCATTTCTTCAAATTGAGGAACAAATAGTAGTCCGAGGGAGCCAAGTCTGGAGAATAGGGGGGACGTTGTTGATGTTGTGTTGAAACGAGTTGGAATCTATTTCCATTAATTTGCGACCACAACTGCTGAGGTGTGTGCTGGTTGCTAGGTTTGTCGTGATGGGAAAAGGACTTTCTTGTGGGCCAATCGCGAAGGGTTTTTTTTCTTGCAGCTCGGTTTTCAAACGGTCCAATAACGAGTGAATAATATTCACCTGTAATAGTTTTACCCTTTTCCAGATAGTCGATGAGGATTATCCCTTGCGAATCCCAAAAGACAGTCGCCCATAAACCTTTCCGGCCCGAAGGAACGGTTCTTCGCCTTTTTTGGTGCATGTGCATGGTAACCCTTTGTTTTAGATTGTTGTTTGGTCTCAGGAGTATAGTAATGTATCCATGTTTCATCCACAGTGACGAAACGACGCTTAAAGTCCTCCGGATTCTATTCTGGAACAGCTGCAAACCATCCTTGCGAACACTTCACACGATTCCGTTTTTGGTCAAACGTGAGCAATTCGCGGCACCCATCTTGCGGATAACTTTCTCATGTCCAAATGTTTATGCAAAATATTATGTACCCGTTCAGTCGAGATGCCCACAGCACTAGCAATCTCACGCACCTTAAAACTCTTCTGTCATCCATCACCATATCATGGATTTGATCAATGATTTCTGGAGTCGTAACCTCCACGGGCCGTCCAGAACGTTCAGCGTCACTTGTGCCCATATGGCCAGTCCGAAAATTTTGAAACCACTTATAAACTGTTCTAATCGAAGGTGCAGAGTCACCATAATGTTTATCAAGCTTCTCTTTAGTCTCCTGAGGCGTTTTGCCTTTCATAAAGTAATGTTTAATCACCACTAGCGAAATCCTTTTTCGTCCATTTCTTGAAAATCACTCGACTTCCTTGATTCACACGAATGCCAAACACAAAGAAATAGACCAATATGGACCTTGAAACTTGGTGTGCGTTCATTCAAGAGATGCTACTAACTAAACATGAACCTCGATACGCGCCGGTAGTGCCATCTCTCGGACTTTGCACGGACTTTTTCCAAACCAGCCTCGTATACAGAAAATTGCTTAAATTAAACGAGTACGGTTTAAACATTAGCATGTTCCAGATGAACAACTATCGATTTGTAGGCCCATTTATCAGTATCGTTGGTTATTTTACTTTTTGGAACTGTATATATGGTTTTAATAGGAAATTTCCACAAATTAGAGAGCTTATAGGTATAATGTGTTTCTGGATTTTTCCTGTGTTGACTGAATAAGTGAAGCTGACATTTCGCCGATTATCCTACCGGCTTTTTTAGAGCTCATTCCGAAAACTAAGTTCTAACTAGAACTAAGCCGGCAGGATGATCGGTAAAACAGAAGCGTCTAATCGACACAGGAGAAGTCCAAAAGATCTGTACCTATAAGCTCTATAATTTATAAAAGTTTATGCCTATAAGCTTATGAATGATATAAAATATATACCTGTATATTTTATAATTAGTACTAGTCTAAAAGTGATTGTATCATTGTTTTATTAATTATATTACATATTACGATTATAGAAATAAATAATAACCGGTCAAGTGCACGTTGGACTTCCGCAATGAGTGTTGCGTATCGTGATTGTTTTTAAAATGAAATCCTCACCTAGGCTAAGTTAATTAGGTCTCTGACGTCTGTATAACGACTAAAGAAAAAAGTAAAAATACATACTAATATCCAGTATGTATTTTTACTTTTTTCTTTAGTCAATAATGTAACAGGTGGTCCAAATTGGACACTTTTAAACGTAAACCCCTTTGTCTAAAGGGAGATAGACGAAAAACTGATGTCAGTGTCTGTGGGTCAATTTTTTATGATAAGCTCAATGGTGAAAAAACCGCATATCGATATCTATTACCGTTTCAGATATACAGGGTGTTTTTTTTAAAATAAAATCCTCACCTCGTTTTTCAAAAATTTGCATTTTGGAAAAAAATGTTTGTAATTCTTTTTCCTATTGAAAATTTTTGTTTTGATTTCTGTAGAAACATTCTCAAAGCACTTTTTCACGTGGATCTCAACAGTGTAAGTTACATTTTTTTACAACTAATATTTTAGTAGTCATTAACGCAAAAATATATTTTTAAATGGGATACCCATGTATATTTTTCTTTATCCGAATAGAGCTTTAAATTACTATTCTAAAAATATAGTACACTTTATATTTTGCTTAAATCTACTTCAAAATATAAAGGTTTCATTTTTTACGCGAGTTTTAAATGCACATTTTGTGAAGTAGGCTTTGGACGGAGCGGCAATATCAATTGTTTACCGACAGCAGTCAAATCGTAAAAAAAAAATTCCCCTAAGTAACTCTAAGGGTTGAAGGAATGAAATTTACTAAATACTTGTAGTACTTTAAACTATGTAGAAAATATAAAGAAAACAACAATAAAACAATTTATTCCGAGTAGAACAAATTAAAACAAAACAATTTTCTATAAGAAATGTTCGAAATGTCGACCAGTTTCATTTTACACCTAGGAGGTACCTTTTCTGGACACTTCTTACCGAGTTGATTAGTTCAAGAGGAGTGAGAGCTGCAAAACTTTGTATCACTGCGACTTCTAACTCTTGCCTGGTGTTTGTTGGCAATTTAAAAATTAGGCCTTTCAATCTTCCCCAGAGATAGAAGTCCATGGGTGTTACATCCGGTGACCTTGCCTGCCAACCTTGGTTGACTTATCCAGTTATTGTCGAAATTGGCCCATAAAAATTACTGATTAACTGCAGCGTTTATGAGGGGGTGCCCCGTCGTGTTGAAAAAAATATATTTCTAAGGTCCATTAACGGCAGTTCTTCGACAAGAGGTTTTATTTGCTGCCTTAAAAATTCTAAATATCTCTAAGAGGTACGTGTTCCTTCGTAAATAAATGGACCTATAAAACCCTGCCTCTAAAAGTTCCTGCCCACACATTAAATCTAAAATCTGCCTTGATTTCTTTGTTCCACAACTAAATAAGGATTTTCTTGTGCCCACGTATAAGAATTGTAACGGTTAAAAATACCTGCATTGCTTACATAAGCTTTGTCTGTCCAAATGCAATTTAATGAAAAATTCGGAACATGGTTACAATTCTCCAGAAACCATTAGCAAAAATCCATACGCCGTTGAAAATCTCGTTTCTAAGGTGACGAACTTTTCTTGTCCTATATGGCCTGAATTTGTGCTTCTTCAAAGCACGAACTTACATTAGTTCTTGGTAGCCCAGTGGATTCTTTTAACTGTCGGGTTGAAGTGTTGGGATTATTTCCGATAGTTCCTAAAACTACTATTTCTTCTAACTCCTTATCCCGGTATAATGCATAATTTTTTGGTCGTTTCTTTTCACGCTGGCCACTATTAACTAGGTTATGTCGCAATTGAGCGAATATATCCTTGAAGGGTTGACGCCTCTCTGGATACCGTTCGTGGTACAAATTAGTTGCCGCTTCCGAATTTTCTCCGGTTTGTATGAAACACACTATCATATCCCATTTTTCGTAATTTTCAAACTTCATTGCGATTTATTTGACAATTCAATAACTGATCCTGAAGTAAACAATTGAATTAAACCATATGGCCGCTCCGTCCAGAGTCTGCTTCACAAAATGTACATTTAAAAACTCGCGTAAAAACTGAAAACCTTTGTATTTTGAAGTAGATTTAAGCAAAATATAAAGTGTGCTATATTTTTAGAATGGTAATTTAAAGCTCTATTCGGGTAAGGAAAAATATACAGGGTATACCATTTAAAAAATATATGTTTTGTTAATAACTATTAAAATATTATTTCTAAAAAAATGTAACTTACAATGTTGAAATTCAGTGAAAAAATTCTTTGAGAATGTTTTTACAGAAATCAAAAATTTTCAATAGGAAAAGAATTACAAACATTATTCCAAAATGCAGATTTTTGAAAAAAACACCCTGTATATCTGAAACGGTACCAGATATCGATATGCGGTTTTCACCATTAAGTTTATCATAAAAATTGAGCCCAGACACCGACATCAGTTTTCGTCTAGCTCCTTTAAATAAAGAGGTTTACCTTTTAAAAATGTCCAATTTGAACCACCCTGTACATATAATAGTTATACCTACCTAATAGCCAGTGAATCAGTCCAGCTCAATCTAGAATCTAGTAATAAAAGTGTAGAACAAATATTTACTACATAAATATTTGTTTAATTATAAACGAATAAAATTAAAACTGAAACAGTCTATTAACAAAACCTTCACCATTTGTCAAGGAACATAGTTTCCAGTTTTTTTTTAGACCAGATAAATTATCAAACGTAATGCACTCGTGATAATTTTCGCTTAGTCTACACTTTATGAAGACTATTTCAGTATTTAAAAAAATATTCAGTACTTTTCGAGATAGGGTGGGGGGACAACGATTTTTGGCAATTTTTTAAAAACAGTACAAAGAAATGTGTGCACGTGTATTACATCTTATATATTTTTCAACTCGTATTTTCACAAGCTTTCATTTGACATCCCACTCGACGACCTGGTAAAAAAATTTTTTCACTTCCGATTTCACCTCCCAAAACTAACCCCATAGATTAAAATTTAAGTTTCAAAATTACACGATTGGGCCATCAGTTCCTATATTTGTGTCAATTTCAACTCTCTATGTCAGATAGTTTCGGTGAAAATCGAGTGTGATAGACGGATAGACACCGAAGTGATCTCATAGTGTTCCATTCTAAAAATAGTAACATTTAGTAATAAAAAAAAACATTTTTTTATGATTAATATTTAAGATAATAAACAGTTTCTGACAATCAATTATAATTTGTTAGACGACTCTACACTTACTGACAATCCAACTAAAGGCTATTTGGAATAAAGTACTTCAATTATTTAATGTTACGTAGTATATCAAATGGACTTGAAATTTACAAAATTCACATTAGCAAAAGCATGGAGACAATTATTAAAAACAGCACACAAAGTCTGCTTTCGTTATTCTTAAAAAAGATACCAATATTAAAATTACTCAACCACTTACTTCAGTAATTTACTATGTGATATAAGTACTCGTATAAGGTGCAGATAAATGAAGATTTTGTTATTTGATGGTCTTAGTATTTTGTTAATAATTCATTTAATTTGTCCTTCACGTTATTCATCATCTGGCGTATTAATTTTTAAAAAATGACTATTGTAACTACATTACTATTTAACTTTAGTTGGTTCTTTTAATGGAAATGAATATATTTATTTCTCATTACTCAATTTAAGTTGTTTAGTTCCCGTTTACAGAAAATTACTTTTAACGTTTTATCTAAAATAACTGGTGGCAGGGAAGGAAAACTTTTGATTAATTTGTTTATTTTATTTTCGAGAGCTTACACATTGTTTAGTTAAATCATTATAAATGCATGTCAAAAAAGCAAATCGCTCATAGTTTGATTTTGTACTTAGTTCTATACTTTGTGTAGCTTTTATATTAAAATTTAATTTTGTGTACATAAACCTATACTAACTCAAAGTTATGTAGATAAATAATATACTTATGTATACAAAAATCAGAAATCCCCAGTAGTTACGACAAAATGTAGCAAAAATTTTAGCTACATTTTTTTGTGAATGTAATTTTAATCATTTCCCTCCTGACTGTGAGACAAAACCTGAAACTCTGAAAGCATAAACTTTTCTTAGAGATTTTTTTTTACTTTAATATCTGTCCAACTACTACGTTAATATCGATAACTATAATTTTAATAAGAAGCAGTTACAAACTAGCTGTTCAGTTCTGTATTCCTATGGTCTCTGACTCTAAAATGATATTTTTGAATTTTCAGCAGTGATGTGCATCGTGGAAATCCAAGTAATTTAGAAAAATAATGACACACTACTTATTTTTATAATCCTAATAAATTTAACGCATTCAATATCAATTTTTTGGTATAAATATACTTTTTACACTCTAACACGACGACAACAGACGAAACTATTTATAATACATTTGTGTATCACACAGAGACTAAAAAGTTTTTGGTCTAGTTACTTAAAACATATTTTTTTGCAAAATACGACTTTATTGATCAACATAGTCTCCTTCAAGAGCGATACAATCAGTCCAACGCTTCTCTAACATTTATATATCTTCCCAGGCCTCAGTTTCAGTGATAACTTCTTCATTGGAGCCAAATCTTTCCCGCGAACATTTTTTTGAGGTCTGCCAATAAATAATAGTCGCTGGGGGCCAAATCTGTAAAATACAGTGGATGAGAAAGCAATTCGAACTTCAATTCAACCTTGTGACACGGTGCATTGTCTTGATGAAAGAGCACTTTTTCTTGTTCATTGGGGGCCGTTTCTTTGCGATTTCTGCCTTCAAACGCCCCAGTAACTTTATATAATGTTCGCTTTTTCTCTTCTCAACCTAGTCGATGAAAATTATTCCATGCACATCCCAAAATACAGAAGCCAAAACCTTCCCACCCGACTATTGTGTCTTTGGTCGCTTCGAGCGGCTTTCACCGGCTGCTGTCCATTCAGCTGACTGCCGATTTGATTCCGGTGTGTAGTGATGAATCCATGTTTCATCCATTGTCACATATCGCATGAAAAAGTCCTTTTTATTCGGCTTAAACAGATCCAAACAGCGCTCAGAATCATCAACACTTGGTCCACCGTCAGCAAATGCAGAACCCATTTCGAACAGAGCTTCCTGATGCCAAAGTGTTCATGCAATATATGACCATCGCATTCTTTTGATATCTTTAGGGTGTCAGCTATCTCATGCAATTTCACTTTACGGTAATCCAAAACAATTTTGTGAATTTGATTGTATTCCGTCCAGAGCGTTCAGCATCGTTTGTGTCTGTACGACCGCGTTTAAATTCAGCATATCAGTAAATGATGAGTGATTTTTCCAGGGGTCCCCATAACACTTATCAAGCCATTGCTTTGCTTGAACTATATATATATATATATATATATTATATATATATATATATATATATATATATATATATATATATATATATATATACCTTACAAAAGTGTATATTAAAAAAAAATAATAGTAAGTTCCTAGGGTCCCTAGGATTACGACAAAAAAAATTGAAACCTGCCAAATTATTTAGATTTATTTTTACTTATAACATTTAGACTATACCCGGTATGAGAGCTTAAGATCTCAGTTTCCTCTCTGTCATTATCACATTTTTGAAATGTTCAGGTTAGTTTAGGGACTCTTCTTCTTCAAATAAATATTTTTATCCGTTGATTATAATGTTTAGTAGTGAAAACACTCTCATTTTTTTTTAAATCTATCTACATGTATTTTTTAAAGGAATCTATGCCTAAACTCGAACAACTATAGATACTCTCATAGCTATCTAAAATACTCATTACTTCGTCTAGTAAGTGTTTTTATCGGTTGAGTGTAATTTTTAAGAATCAAAACACAGTCAATATCTTTTTTTGTAAAACCTATCTACTTGTTTTTTTAGAAGTCTATGACCCAAATCAAAAAGATATAGATAATCTCGTCGGTTGGCTGCCTTTGCTCATTTATTTCCTATCCCTATCCTTATAAATTTCTATACGTGTTTGATAAAGATTTGGTATATACATATAGTTTAAACCAGAAAGAAATTTAGAGCAACGACCCAAGGTAAAGTATTCCTAAAAATGTTTGCACGAAACCTTTGCCGAAAAAAAATTGCCTTGGTTTTTTTTCTCAATTTATTGATCTGCTCTATATTTCTTGAACAAATTTTGAAATGTTTAAAGTGGGAAATAATATTTTCTAAAAAAGTAGAATATTATAATTTGAATAAAAAACACATTGGCACACATTCATATGGATTATTATCTGTTTTTCAAAAAGATAACATCACGTATTATCAAGCATCTATTCACCTTTGTTTTACAAAGAGATCTGACGCATTAAATTATAGGAATGAATAACAAAAAGTAAGAAGTCACCTGTTCAGTAACAAGAATATATATATATATATATATATATATATATATATATATTATATATATATATATATATATATATATATATATATATATATTGCATACACATAGCCAAAATTTTCCAACAGATGAAAAAGTAATACAAAATAAAAATATTTTATTATCTAACATTTCATTTCCACAGAACAATCACTAACGAAATAAAGATGATCAAAAACGCCACTTGACCACTTCGTGCCATATCTCATGGATAATATTTTCAGCTGAAACCATGTATTAAAATGATAAACGTTGATCATAAGTCGCGACGTTGTGCTCTTATTAGAAAAGCTAATCTAATATCTTTATTTGGCTTATTAAGTATTTACATACTGGGTTTTAAGATATATTAATGTCAGGGACCTAATTAATTTAGCATCTGAAGCCTCTTAAGATATTTGAACCTAAGATATTTTATGAACATAAAACTTAAGGTTAAACTTAAAATTAATTAAGGCGAATTAAAGCTAATCCGGAGGTAGGGGGCCCGAGGGTCTTGGAAGACGACGTCGGGCATGGCGTGAGGGGGAACGGTAAGCGTTCCTGACTGTGGGTTTGGGGTAGTGTATGGCTTCAATTTGAGCTGGGTGTTGCTCATGAATTCCCGGATTGTCAACATCTGGAGGTCTTTGTGAAGGCCTTGTTTTGGCCGGTCTAAAGGGTAGATCCATCTGTAGGTGACATTTGGCACCATGCGGAACTGGAGTAAGTCAATCCAACTCCGATGACCATCTTGTAAATTATCAACTTGTTGCGAGTTGACTTGTGGAGGAATGGGTACAGCTTGCCGAGGAGTTGGTTGGGTTTCTTGGCGGAGATGGCGACCTGGTCCTTGGATTGTGAGACTTGAGGGCCTGGTGCCGCGTGACTTGGTGAACAAGATGTCTTAGGTCTTCGCTGGGTTGATCTGGATTCTCCAATGTCCGAACTAATGGACTAACATGTTGAAGTGGTGTTGGAGGCTTCTGATAATCATCCTGGTCGACATGGTGGTAGCGTTGATAGCGGTGTCATCGGCATATATGAGGCGGAGGATGTGGTCCGACTTAGGAATGTCGGCGGTGAAGATGTTGAATAAATTGGGGGAGAGGACGGAACCTTGGGAGACTCCGACTCGATTGGGCTTGACTTCGGAGATGGTCTGGTCGACTCGAACCTGGAATATACGGTCCGAGAGAAGGAGAGGATCCATCGCTTGATATTTGTGGGATAGCCGTGACGAGAAAGGCTAATGTTATATTATCTGAATGAAATTGCGATTATTCATAATTATGTGATCACTAGAACTAATTCATCTATAAATAGATGATTATGTCACAAGTTATGTTTTGAAAAAAAAATTTGAAATAAGACAATTTTAAGTGTATTTTTTTTCATAAAATTATTAAGCTTACTTATTTGATCTTTATTTCCACCTGTTAAAATATTTACGTTTATACCGTTGACACCTTGCCAGCAAATTTATCTACTTCTTGAAGGGCCATATCCGATGCCGACAAAGGCGACCCTCTCGCCTATGGTTGGTGCCTTTTTAAGTATTTCCACCGACAATGGGGACCTACAGTTGAATGTCGGTTCCGTACAGCCAAAGTGAGAGGGCTTTACTAAGCGTGATACTACGGGTAGTTTGTCATTGCCTTTATGAGAGAGGCGACCGTTAGGTTGTAAATTTTTATTTTATTATTTATGTAACTCGGGTCGCTGGCGTAGAAAGCAGACACCTTAATCTATGGGTAACACAAATAAATCGAGAATCATGGTAGCAACTGGATAACTTAATAGTGTCCTGAGAACGATTTAACCATTGACCATTTAACTTAAATAAACTGAAGCAACTTGCATCTTGCAAATTCTGTTCACACATTGCATCGAAATTTCAAAGTGGCCGAATTTGGTCAGTTATACTGATAAAGACTTTCGAATAATATTATATAACTTTGCCTGATTTCCATTTAGGTCATTATTTAGTTGGGATTCTATACACTGTTGGCATTGGTGGATTAATTATTACGACTGGTTTAACTTTTAATGAATCAGGAGTGCCCGAATATTTGACGTAACCGAATTTAAAAGGGCAAAACTCTTAATCGAGTGTACATTTAAAAAGGGCTACAAATGCCTAAACTCGTCAATATGTTGAGCCCTACGCCTAACATTCTCTACGTACCTATGGGCACCCTCAGACATGTTGGCTAACATAGTGAACCCAATTTGTTGACGATCGTGCTGGATTTTGCAGCCGATATCTGCAATTGTAAAGAAGTATTGCGAGTAATATCGAAATGGTATCGTTGGTACCCTGGGCCTTGATTCTTGAATCACGTTAACCAAATATCGTATCTAAAATATGGATCGAGCAAGTAGTGTCCAACCTGTAAGGTCTAGCATGTTGACCAACAAGTTCTTTATAATCGTCGCCAAAGTTTGTTGAAAAATTATTAATTTACCCTGTATCAGTGTATAGCGCGTTAGTTTTATTACTCGAGAAATAGATTTAAATATTACAAAGTATTACAGCGACACATTAAAAAGTATTGTTTACGTTTACATAAAAGAAGAGTATAATAAGGCTAATACCCTATAAAGTCAAATATTCCCAGCTATATTAAAATTGAAACCATAATAAAATGGGAAATATACAAACCTGAATACCTTAAATTGGGTGTCAAATATTTTCCGTAAGTAAATTAAATTTCAGCCTGTTCTACGTTTGACAGAGATTTTGTTTATTAAAGCGTTCCCTGCCTTATTCAAGCCATTCTTTCCATATCATTCAGTTCGCTTTTTTCCAACATAATAAAGTCGCAGACAAACATTATAAAGGCAAAAGGCGATGGCTCGGAAAACATGTTTTCTTTGCCCGTGGAAAGTAATATTTTCTGAGAATTTTTCCTTTTCATAAATTTTATATGCCTAGGCTCGGTTCGGTATGATACTGAAGCCACGCTCCGGTATTTGGCTTGCATATTGATTCGGGTTAAACGAATATCTACGCTGTGTGGTCGGTTTCATGGATATGTACGGTCGTAACTAGTCTCGCATAGCAATGTGAAGGGATAAGTATTAAAACTTTGAAGTTATAAATTAAAAGGACCCACAGTAAATTGTAAAATTAATTGCCGTTTCCGGTATACGTGGTATGATTTATTTTAAATGTTTTATTAAATGTATCTACAATTTAACATTGTTCTCTTCAAAGTATGCTCCTTAGGAATGCACACAGCGTCTCCAGCGATTTTGCCATTCCTGGTAACAATTCTGGAAGTCTTGTTCCGTTAAGCTGTTTAGAACCTGCGTCGTGACTCTTTGGATGTTGTCTACTGTTCCGTAATGGTGACCTTTCAACTTCCGCTTAAGTGTTGGAAAAAGAAAATAATCACATGGAGCCCTATCTGGACTGTAGGGTGGGTGTGGAAGTACTGGAACGTTCATTTCTGCCAAAAATTCTCTAACCGATGTGTGGTGCATTACATTATCATGATGCATGATCCAAGAGCTGGCAATGTCGGGTCGCACACGCAATAACCTTTTCCGCAAACATTCAAGGACCTCGTAATAAAAGATTTGATTCACTGTCTGGCCCTGTGGTATGAATTCTTTGTGAACAATACTACAAGAATCAAAAAAGATGATAAACATGGACTTGATTCGCGATTTGCTAATGCGAGCTTTCTTCGGCCGCGGTGATGATGGTGTGTGCCACTCTGCGCTTTGTCCTTTTGTTTCAAGATCATACTCAAATACCCATGATTCATCACCTGTGATCACTCTGTGCATGAAATTGGGTTCGGTTGTCAAGCGATCCAACAGTTCTTAGCTAATGAATAAGCGATTCTCTATTTGCTCTTAGGCACCATCTTTGCACACATTTTTCTCATGCCTAGCTCCTCTGTTACAATTCGATGAACAGTATCCTTACTCATGCTTACCTCATGTGCAATCGTCCCGACTGTTAACCGTCTGTCTCGTGCTAACGCAGAACGCACATTCAACACGCTTTCATCGGATTTCGATGTGGACCATCTGAAAATTTGTGCTGAAGACAAAGCAGCATCTCCATATTCTGTTCTTAACATTTGAAGTGTCTCTGAAGCAGTTTTTTCCAGTTTAAAACAAAATTTAATTGCATATCGCTGCTCGATATTTGCCTGCATTTTTCGTGTGACGTGGTATTGGAACGCAACTGTAAACAACTAACGATCACACCGCTAACACTACACTGAATGGACTGCACCTGTTCTTGTTGCGTACCTAATCCTTCCACTAACATGTAGTCGTCTTCAGCCTGATGCAATGTTGCTACATTGAGTATAAAAAATTCATTCTCATTACTTCTGAGACATGCCACGTATATTAATTTTATGAACATGAGTTGAAGAACCTCGCACTAACCTTATTGAAACTGGCTTCCGGTCAAATCGGCTCAAAAATGTATTATGTTATGCCTCAAGCCATTCTGATCTCCATGGACACAAAGTCCAAAAGTGACTAGATTAGGAATTATCGAGCGTGGAATGCTGAGAAAATGCTATTTTTGCGTTTTTTAAGGACTTAATTTGACTAGAACAAGATTTTCTTAAAAATTTCAACGTAATTATATGTTTTTTGGGTTGCTAATTATGAACATAATAATTATTTTGACCCGTTGGAATTTTTCGTAAAATCATGGTTTAGTCAAAATACGTCCTTCTCTTGAGTTACACTTTTCAGTGTTTCCCATTACGTGTCCTAAGTATTCCAATTTTCTGCTCTTTATTGTATTCACAATTTCTGTTGTTTTGTTTGAGCGCTGTAAAATTGATTCATTGGTTATTAGGTCAGTCCACTTGATTTTCAACATCCCTCAGTAAGCCCACATATTATGGACCCCCAAGGGCCCAAGTAGCATGTTTGTGACCGTCCACGCTTCTACTCCGTATAACAGAACAGAGAAAATATAACATCTAATCATCCCTACTCGGTGATCTATGTTTACGTCGTGGCTACATAGAACTTGTTTCATTTTTGCGAAGGTTGCTCATGCCTTTACTATTCTACTCATAACTTCAAAACTTTGATCCCATTGGCCATTAATTATAGTTCCGAGATAGGTTAATTTACTTACTCGTTCGAGGTTCGTACCATCAATTTTTATTCTATCATATTTGTTTGCGTATGATGATATATTTAGTTCTGCTGATGTTGGGTCCCAGCCCATAGTCTTTGCATGAGCTCGTTATTCTGTTCATTTGATATTGTAGTTGCTTGTTGGGATTTGCCAGAATTAACGTATCGGATGCTATTGCTTACTTGTCCATTGATTATTATACCGGCGTCAGTATCATCAAGAGCTTCTTTGCAGATTTCTTCAGAATATAAGTTGTAGAGTAGGGGAGATAAAATACATGCCTATCTTACGCCTCTTTTAATTTCAATCTCACTTGTAGTCTGATTTCTTACTCGGACATTCGCTGAGTGATGCCAATGTAAGTTGGCTATTATTAGGATATCCTTGTCATCTACTTCAGTCGTTTTTAAAATCTGCCTCATCTTGTCATGTTGTAACCAATCAAACGCCTTCTCTAAATCAATTGAGGACATATACATGTTGTAGTTAACGTTACTCCTTCCTGAATGATTTAAGAACTCTGCAGAATAGCTTTTGATTTTCTTTACTATTTTCTTCCATTTTATCTCCGAATTCTTTCCATGACTGTTCTTTTGCTTCTCTTACCAACTCTTTTCCTTTTTCCTTTATATAGTTCATATTGTTCTGGTGTTTTTGTTTTGAGATATTTTTTCCATTTTTTTTTCTTCGTAATAATTTCTTCTTGGATATTACTATTCCACCAAGCTGTTTGTCTTTTACTCTTGTTTGCGTTGCACACTCCGCATACTTTGGTAGCCCCGTCCAGGATTATATTCTTGAAGATGCTCTATTTTTCTTCCAAATTTGCATATTTTATATTTCTGTATCCTTTTTCGAATTTCAGACATTTGTCGGTATTTGATCATAATTTCTTCATTTCTTAGTCTATATGTCCTTATTGATTTGTATTTTCTTATTGTTGGGTTTTCGTCTTTTGGCAACCTCTCTTTGATTATTCCTACTAATAGGTAATGATCACTGTATATTTCGGCTCCTCTTCTTGTTCTTACGTTTTTCACATATTTTCTTTTGCTCCTTTGTATTAGTATATAGTCTATAATTGACCTCTCTTGTTTTGTATGTTGAACCCTTTTGTACTTACGTATGACTCTATGTTGGTAAAATGTGTTTGTTATGAAGAGATCATGTATTTGGCAATAGTCTAGCATCCTTTCTCCAATAAATAAAAAGATAAAGGGAATATACAGCAACAATGCGGTATGTATCAAAAAACAACATGAAGTCGGAGAGATTTACAATACAGGAAGGTTTGAGGCAGGGAGGAAGCTTGAACCCAATATTGTTCACTGTATACATTGATGAAATAATCAAGAAAGGCGAAATAAGAGCGAAAAGAGTGACAATTGGATAATGGAAGCTAAAAAGAATAGAAATATCTGAAGCGGCTTTTGCTGACGATATTGTGTTAGTGGCGGAAAATGAGAAACAATTACAAAGAACCCTCGATATTTGGAATAAAGCGTTTAAAGAAGAAGATATGAAAGTTAATATATATAGAAGATAATGACAGTGGAAAACCAACAAACGAACATTTACATAGAAGGGAATAAAATACAAGTGGAACAGTATAAGTATTTGGGAGTGATAATGGATGAAACTGGAAAACAAGACAAAGAAATTAATGAAAGAATCGAAAAAACGAACAAACTTTACTATGCAATAAGTAATAAATTCATTAGGAAGAAGGAAGTGACGAAGCAAACAAAAATAAAAGTGTGCAAAGCAATTTATAGGACAATCCTAGCAATGTGAATCATGGACCCTAATAGACAGGCAGAAAAACAAAATACAAGCCATCGAAATGAAATACCTGAGAGCAGTACAAGGAGTTACACGGAAGGACAGAATAAGGAATACAGAAATAAGGGGAAAGCTGAGAGTAAAGCAATTGTGGAATATATACAACAAAGACAGCTGAGGATGAAGGATGATAGACAGGTGAAACAAGTGTATGAAGCCCGAATACAGGGAAAACAGAAGCGAGGAAGACCTAGACAGACCTGGAATAGGAGTATTGGAGGTATACTTAAGGGGAAGGGAAAATATTGGAAAGAAGCAGTGAAAATGGCAAAGGATAGAGACAGATGGAAAAAGTTTATATGTGGGGATCGAGAGGGAAAAAAAGGAGAATGTATAACTGCCCTACACCATATGGTAGAAGGGATATACGATTATATATATATATATATATATATATATATATATATATATATATATATATATATATATTATATATGTTATATATGTATATATATATATATATATATATATATATATATATATATATATATATATATATATATATATGTATATATATATATATATATATATATATATATATATATATATATATATATATATATATATATATATATATATATATTATATATATAATAATCTTCTATTAATCGAACCCATGTATTTAAAATTCAAGAAATAAAAAACTCCTTGCAATCATATTTTGGTCGAAAACTTACAAAATAAGATTTTTGTCCGATCGATCTAAAATTATATGTCATGTATTATTAAGTAACATATATAAAAGTGACATATTTATAGAGTATTTAACAATAGTCGTAACACACTACAAATCAGCCAGACAAAATTAGGACATCATAATAAAATAATGTACCGAAAACTATTCGACAGTCGACCATCTAATAATTTAAACAGATTGGGGAGTGCAGCTTGTAAATTCCGTTCACAAACTGCATTGAAACTTTCAAATAGGTCAAAAGGTTCGCTACAAAACGGGAAATCCAGTTAAAGTTGTGTATGAATTTGGTCAGTTATTCGACCGTTTTTGGTACTTGGTAAAGGGATTCGAACAATATTATGCAACTCTATTGTACAGAATTCTATTTAAGTTGTTATTTAATTCGGTTTCTATGCAACATTGCCATTCGGCCAATCGATTATCGCGTAACTTATACCTAAAAGTTTCTATTAAATTTGCGGACGGATCTATACATGTACCCAAAGTATTCTTTATTGTGAGATGGATCGAGTAGCAAGTGTAACATCATAGAAGTATTAATTGTGTTAAGATAATAAATGATCGTCATATGAGAACACATTATGAAATTCTCTTATGATTATTATTGTTTAAGGCATCTAACTCCTAAAAATTTTAAAGGTATTCTTGAATAAATTTATATGGCTTAACCTTCATTAAATATTTTAAGCAAAAAAACTGCGCGTAATTAATAATGAAAAGTCAATATTAAAGTTGCTGGAGGTTGTACAGGATGAGTCAACGATAGAGTAAAGTTCATTATCTCATTTGTTTCGGGAATGACGAAAAAATGTTAAATACAATAGTTGTAGGGAATGTCAAGATGCACAGTTTAAAATTATTTTTGAATATACAGGGTACTTCAAAAAAGTGTGGCCGATATATATAACCTATGTTTTTTTAAATGGAACATCCTATTTTCTAATTTATTTTTAAATTCTGCCTAAAATATTATTACTTTTTTATTAATAATGTTATATACCTAAACCTAGTAGTTTTTCTAATATTTCCATTAAAAAAAAATAGTTTTCAGTTTTGTAAAAAATTGCCAGTAGTGCCATTGTTTCTGAAAGTGGAATACTTATAATTGGTACGAGCGTTCTATAGAGATGAAAAAAAAAGATATATGTCTAGAAATTTGAGTTAGATGCTACAGGGTGTTCAAAATAAATTTATGCATTTCGACTATTTTAAATTGAAAAATCTCAAATTTTTTAAATGGCACACTTTGTATATTATTATTTTTTCTGATAGATTTTACAAAACTCTCCAACTTTTATTAAGTATGTCATATACCTATTTCTAATAGTTTTCGATTTATTTTGAATTTTTCAATTTTTACCCTTGTTTTTAATACACTTAGGCTATTGTGAAAACATAAACAAATAGTTAATAATAATTTTAATGTAGTTTAACTTAACTAATGATTAATTATTGTGACGTAACAAATGTTCAAAATATGCCCGTCTACTTGAATACGCATGTTTAGTCGTTTTACTATATTTTCCTTCACTTTTCTTAACATAAAGGGCGTTATTGTCCTGCACGCATCCCGTATCCCTGTTCCATATCTACTGGTGTTATAGGGGGATTCACATAAACACAATCTTTAATGTCGCCCCACAAAAAGAAGTCTAAAAGTGTTAAGTCGCATGATCGAGGGGGCCACTGAATGAATCCATCCCTACCGATCCATTTTCGTGAGTAACTATCTTTTAAAAATTTCCGAACTACCCGGTGATAATAAGCAGGAGCTCCGTCTTGTTGAATCCACATTTGTTCCCTTTCAAAGTTATCAACTTCTTCAAGAAGCTGGGGTAATTCGTTTTGCAAAAAATTTAGATATCTAGGCCCGTTAAGCGGTTCGTTGTATCAGATAAGTCAGCTAGTTGACGGCTGCTGACCTGGGGATTATCTTCAACATGAAGTAAAATCTCCGTTTCTTTTTCCTCATTGGTAGCATTCTGGTTTACTACTTTCTATTTTGTATACGCAACGCTACCACTACCATCAAACCGTTCCATTATGCACTGAAAACATTTTCTAGATGGTATACGTTTATTAGGTTACTTGGCTCCGTAAAGCCTTACTGCCAAAAACAATTTTTTCCCGCCTCGCCCAGTATACAAACTATATCAATTAATTTAATTTTAGGAAAATCCATAACTGTTACCTACATCAACAACTATTTTTACTTGCTTAATAGACATGTCAAAATTTGACAATGCCTACATTTTTGTTTTGTCTTGACAACTATAATGTTATAACGTAAGTGTACTAAAACCGAGGGTAAAAATTCAAAATAAATCGAAAACTATTAGAAATAAGTATATGACATACTTAATAAAAGTTGGAGGGTTTTGTAAAATCTGCCAGAAAAATTAATAATATACAAGGTGTTCCATTTAAAAAATTTGAGATTTTTCAACTTAAAATAGTCGAAATGTATAAATTTATTTTGAACAACCTGTAGCAACTAACTCAAATTTCTTTACATATATCTTTTTTTTTCATCTCCATAGAACGCGCGTACCAATTATGAGTATTTCACCTTCAGAAACAATGGCGCTACTGGCAATTTTTTACAAAACTGAAAACTAGTATTTTTTTAAAAAAAATTGAAATATTATAAAAACTCCTAGGTTTAGGTATATAACATTATTAATAAAAAAGTTCCATTTAAAAAAACATATGTTATATCGGTCACACTTTCTTGAAGTATCCTGTATATTCAAAAATAATTTTAAATTGTGCACCTTAACATTCCCTAAAACTATTGTATTTAACATTTTTTTCGTCATTCGCAATGAGATAATGAACTTTACTCTATCGTTAACTCACCCTGTATATACGTGCCAAAAGTATTCTGTATCATTAAATGGAATAAGTTAAAAGTAGAGTATATCGATCATTAAACTGTAACTATTGCATTAAAATGGTTGAATTTTATTGCAATTGCAAGTCCAGATATCCAGTGGCTGAAGCCGTGAGTAGTAGGGCCTAGCAGTTGTAACATTATTATAGCCCTTTAGCCTTTGCTATGTCCAATGCTTCCAGCGTTGTATTTCCATCAAGAAGAAGTAATACTTTATTTTCAGCGGTTGGCTTTACTACGCTTATGAACTGTTTCATTCATTTTAAAAATCAGTTTGGGTTAACATAGCCAATGTCTGGAATGGTGCTAATACTCTCAGAAGGTGTATCATTCCCTAATTCAGAATTTTGTCTCATCCTTTTGAATATAAGCATTGGTGGCACACTGGCACAACACAAGGCCTCTTTCTGGGCTTATGATTCCGCCGATTTGTTTCTGACTTTTTAATCCTAAAACTTTTTACGTTTTTTTTAAACAGTGGAAAATCCAGTTTCATTAAGTTAAATATTTTTGTAGACGTTAATATATTTTAATCTACGATTCAAGTAGAGATTTGATTTGCCCTACTCTCCTGTCTCAGCTGTTCTCGCCCGTTAGCAAGACATTATTTCTTTTTTTGCCTCTAAAATTTTTGCTTCATTGTAAATAACCGCCTTTCATGGGCAGGTTAATTTTGTAAATGGTTTGGTAAAATGCAGTTTTACACCTTTTATTAATTTTCAAAAATTTTCGAATTTGAAAAAAAAAGTATTGAATGCACTTCTCCTTGATCCCATGAGTCACCCGTTTCAATATATGCAGTGAATTTCATAACATCCTGGTTATATATAATAAGCTTACTATTAACAGTAGAGTCTTGTTATTCTGTTACGTAAGTTATATTTTCAAAAACTAATATATTATACGAGGCTGATTTGAAAAGTCCGTGCAAAAATAAAAACTACTTATGTGTTTGGGGTAAACCTTTTTTTATTTTTCGACATAGTCTCCTTTTAGGCTTATACACTTCGTCCAACGATGTTCTAGTTTGTTGATCCCTTCCGAATAATAGGATTTGTCCAAGTCTGCAAAATATCCATTAGTGTCTGCAATCACCTCCTCGTTTGAATAAAATCTTTGTCCCGCCAGCCATTTCTTCAAATTGGGGAACAAATAGTAGTCCGAGGGAGCCAAGTCTGAAGAATAGGGGGGATGTGAAACGAGTTGGAATCCTATTTCCATTAATTTTGCGACCACAACTGCTGAGGTGTGTGCTGGTGCGTTGTCGTGATGGAAAAGGACTTTCTTGTGGGCCAATCGCGGGCGTTTTTCTTGCAGCTCGGTTTTCAAACGGTCCAATAACGATGAATAATATTCACCTGTAATAGTTTTACCTTTTTCCAGATAGTCGATGAGGATTATCCCTTGCGAATCCCAAAAGACAGTCGCCATAACCTTTCCGGCCGAAGGAACGGTCTTCGCCTTTTTTGGTGCAGATTCCCCCTTGGTAACCCAATGTTTAGATTGTTGTTTGGTCTCCGGAGTATAGTAATGTATCCATGTTTCATCCACAGTGACGAAACGACGCTTAAAGTCCTCCGGATTCTTCTGGAACAGTTGCAAACCATCCTTCCAACACTTCACACGATTCCGTTTTTGGTCAAGCGTGAGCAATCGCGGCACCCATCTTGCGGATAGCTTTCTCATGTCCAAATGTTTATGCAAAATATTATGTACCCGTTCAGTCGAGATGCCCACAGCACTAGCAATCTCACGCACCTTAACTCTTTTGTCATCCATCACCATATCATGGATTTGATCAATGATTTCTGGAGTCGTAACCTCCACAGGCCGTCCAGAAAGTTCAGCGTCACTTGTGCCCATATGGCCAGTCCGAAAATTTTGAAACCACTTTATAAACTGTTCTAATCGAAGGTGCAGAGTCACCATAATGTTTATCAAGCTTCTCTTTAGTCTCCTGAGGCGTTTTGCCTTTCATAAAGTAGTGTTTAATCACCACACGAAATTCTTTTTCGTGCATTTCTTGAAAATCACTCGACTTTCTTGATTCACACGAATGCCAAACACAAAGAAATAGACCAATATGGCTGAAACTTGGTGTGCGTTCATTCAAGAGATGCTACTAACTAAACGTGACCTCGATACGCGCCGGTGGTGCCATCTCTCGGACTTTGCACGGACTTTTCAAACCAGCCTCGTACATACTTAAATATCATTTCATTAGTATTATATAAATATGGTCTTTTAGAAAAAGCTCTGCAGCGCCGTTCTTTACCTTAATTATTTTAAAATATTCCAGTTCACTTAAATATACTCGCCCACGCTGCTTGTAAAATAAACACCGGAGGAAATGTTTCTTAGACTAATAAAAGTAAAGAGTATATTTTGGAAAGGCGATCCCTGTCGCTGGAATATGTTATTCGATACCGAACCTTTTACAGCAAGATGGAGTGGCTCTTTTAAGCTTCCGGTCTGTGGGGAATACAGTATATAAAGAGATATAAGTATGTCTTGACAACTCTTTTTTTACTTTCTGTCATGTTTGTTCAGATGTTACAAGGATGCGATGGCGATAAACTATATAATTTTGGAACTGTCCCTTTCTTCACAAAATAATATTATTCGACTTATCATCGAATATGTATTTATTTTTTCCTACTTTTATCAAGTTTTAGGACTTTTAAAGTCATTAAAAATTTTAAGTATAGCCTGTCCCAGAATATAAGATCCTGATTTTTGCCGTTGAGCAAGTGGGCAATATAAAAATTCGGACCTTTTGTTTATGATAGGTTGCAGAGATGAACTTAAGAATTTTATTCATTAATGCAAATAAATAAAATTATAAGTGTTTTTGGAGATGTTTACTTATAGATGGATCTAAAAACAAATAGATAACAAGTACAAATATAGTTTGAATGAATGGGATTCACAAGAGGGGACATATTGTATAAATAAAAATATATTTTAGCTTAAGCCTAATTCGGTTTCACTATCACTGTCATCAGCTAAGGTAATTATCAGTGGTTTTATATTATTTACATAAATATATGAATCTTCAACTTTAACAACGTGCTGAATGGAATTCTCTCAGCTTTCATAGGGTATATTATTTATAACTTTTTTTACTAATTCAACCACTGACACGCTTAAAGTAGGAGAAACATTTTGTGCCCTTATTTTTGATTTAACTTGATGCCAAATATGTTCAATTGGATTAAACACACAAATATACGGAGGAAGCCGCAAAACAGTGTGTCCCATTTTCTCAGCCATACTATCACAAACATATTTCTTTTTCAATTTATAGTCTTTCAAAACTTCCAAAAGATCACTTTTTTTATAACTAAAGTCAAAATAAGTGTCATTTTCTAACATGTATTCCTGTATTTCCGATTTAGTGTTGGCTGCATTAGGAACCTTATTTATAAGGCGACTATGGTAACTTGCATTGTCCATAACTATAACACTCTGTTGGGGAACATTTGGCAAAAGGGAATTTTGAAACCAATTTTCAAAAAGTTCTGCGGTCGTGTCTTCGTGATAGTCCAAACTAGAATCTTTTATGTTTTTTGCAGATAATAGTAGACAATTAGAAACCCAGCCCTTTTCAGATTCAGCATGCAAAATGGTTATTCGTTTACCTTTATCTGAAGGTGGGTTAGTATGACATTTTGTACTGCTGTCAACCCATCCTTTTTGCACAGTGTCATGGGTATCTTCCTCAGTGTTTTATTCTGAAATCTTTGGATGATTAGTACGTTACTCATGCTGGCAGATCCCAAGAGCTGTATGCCATAGGTCCACACTGGTTTGAGGAATTATTTATACAATAGAATTTTGTTATAATTAGATAGACTGGAGTGTACCCCAAGTAGCCAATACATTTTCTTAAATCGTATATTAAGCTCTTTCCTTTTCTTTTTGACATCGACTTTCCAGCGTAATCTTGCGTCTAATGTCATGCGTAAATATTTTGCTGAGCTAGCATAAGGGATCTGGGCATTATTTAGGTTAAATTTGTTGTTCCATTTATTTGTGAGGTTAATATGTGCAGATTTGGCTTCATTTAGTTTGATACGCCATCTTTTGATCCAATTATTGATTTGGTTGATTAATGTTTGCAATTTATTTGCAGCTTCTTCATGGTCTTTTCCTACCACTAAGATGTATGCATTTTGCTTTACTCTGAAGAATCTGTCTGAGGTATATGATTATAATAGTTCCGAGTCATGCCACACTTTATCAAAGGCCTGCTCGACATCAAGGAAAATGATTAAACAGATTCTTTGCTTTCTAATGATTTTTACATCCGAGATTGTGTGAACTTATCTATAATTGAGTGGCTCTCTCTAAAGCCAAACTGATGATTAGATATGTTTCTTTCTGCAATGATAGGTTTCATCCTTTTCATTAGTATTTTTTAAACAGTTTCGATAACACAGGCAATAGGGAAATTATCCTATATAATAAGACTCCTTGGGGTGGGTTTTTTGGCTTAGGAGACATTTTTTATTTTCTAATGTTACTTATTTCGTAAATTCCACTTCTATCGCGTTTGTGAATTTTATCCTTCGGATTTCTTAAGTCATTTTTTAAGTTGTATGACTGATAAAATATAGAGTATCCTACATTATTAACTCTTCTGGTATATTTTAGATTATATAATATTGAAACATATTTCGTCAAATTCTGCTCATGAATAAAAAGGTGGAATTATGAATATTTAATCTAAACTTATGTCTATTTATTAACTTGTTTATTAAATTTTCGTCGTAACGGTTGATTATAGCTATATTCTTAATACGATTCCTTTCATTTCTGAATCTGAGTTCATTCAATAGGAAAGTGACTAAACGATGAACCAAACAGTGTATCATATCATATAAAACGTATTTTAATGAAGCTAGACACCAAAAAAGCTTCTGGCGCTGACGGAATACCTGCCATAGTTCTCAAAAACTGTGCGAGGAAACTGACACCAGTTTTCTGTAGACTTTTCAACCTATCCTACAGAAAGAGAATATTTCCTTCCTGCTGGAAATGTGCCAAAGTTCAGCCGATACCTAAAAAAGGCAAGAAGACCTTGCCAAATAACTACCGACCAGTCGCACTGCTTTCAATAATATCAAAAGTCATGGAAAAGGCTATCAGTCAACATTTTCTAAAATGTCTTGAAAAATTCAACATTATTAGCGATCACCAATATGGCTTTCGCAAACATAGATCAACAGAAGATCTGCTGACTTATGTAACATATGTTTGGAGCAACGCAATTGAACACTTTGGAGAATCTCGAGCAGTTGCTCTTGACATATCCAAGGCATTCGACCATGATTGGCACGATGGGCTGTTGGCTAAACTACGTTCTTGTGATATGTCTGAAACGTTCTGTTTGTGGCTCTCATGTTTCCTCAGTGAGCGTTCTTTACGAGTGGCGGTCGACGAATTCCTTTGACCTTCACTATGAACGCCGGTGTGCCCCAAGGCTCCATACTATCTCCTACTCTCTTTCTCATTTACATTAACGATCTGCTGGAAAAGATCAGAAATCCAATCTACAGCTTTGCAGATGACAGTACGCTTATCTCTTCATTCACTTTGAACGCTCGGACATCAGCTGCCCAGGCAAGTGTCCGCAGACAGCGGGAAGTTGATCAACTTAACAGGGAGCTAGAAAAAATTCTGTCTTGGGGCAGTTTTTTCTAAAAAAGTTAACGTTGCTGAACCCGACATAGTTATGGCGGGGCACTCCAATCCTCTAACATCGTCACTCAACTTGTTGGGCGTTAATTTGGGAGCAAATATGTCCTGGCATGAGCATGTTGCAGGTATAGCAAGGACAGCTTCTCAAAAGTTGGGAATACTATTTCGAACCAGAAAGCTTTACACTCCACAACAACTGTTAATTCTTTACAAAGTTCAAATTCGACCAACTATGGAATACTGCTCCCATGTTTAGGGCTCCCGCTCCCAAAAATACACTGCATTTGTTGGATTCTGTTCAGATCAGAGAAGGGCTGTTCGTCTTATTGGAGACCCGGACCTGACCGGCGACCTTGATTCGCTGGAACATCGAAGAACGGTTGGCGACTTGAGCCTATGCTACAAGTATTTTCATGGAAAGCGTTCGGAGGATGTGGCCCGTTTAATTCCTCCCAGAGCGGTGCATGTTAGAAATACACATCGCGATGATTCTTCACATCCGTATGAGCTTCAGCTTGTTACTCCTCGTACAACGCTTTTCAGGCAGTCTTTTATATGGAGAAACATCATCCCTTTGGAATAATTTGCCCATGTCTGAGTTTCCCACCGAGTACAATTTCCAGCGATTAAAGAACAACGTAAATCGCCTTTTTCGCACACGTGTCGCTCCTGTAGCGCTTTACGGACATCCCTGCAGCACGTGTGCTAGACCATTAAACAAAAACGCAGCAAATTTATGTTGTTTACAACGAAATAAATTGTTAGAAATATGTCTATATCTATTACGGTACCTTTGCTATAGATGTCAAATTCCAATATATTATTATTTTTAATAACTAAACTATCCAGGAATGGCAATTATTCGTTGTTCCCAATATCACAGCTAAATCTAATGAAGTCTTATTTATTTTAGATATAAAATCTTCTACATTTGGTCATTCTTATACCTATACTATACCCTGGGAAGGTACTCAAATTTTTGAGTGGCCTTGGTATCAAACTTACTCTTGAACAAACTTGCTATGAAGGGTAATAAGCAATTACCTATTGCTGGATCTTTTTTTGAACTAAAAAAAGTGCTAAAAAAGTATAAAATAATATATTATATTAATCTTAAAAGCCTACCTGCTTATAGAAGAAAATATAATTGGCAATACAAATGTAGTCATTTTAATTAATAAATTTAAAAAATATTAGCAATATGTAATTAATACTTAATACACAAAATATAATACATACACACGCAAAATTAAGCAAAATTTTGAAGTTTACGCAAGTCGTACTCGCTTATTTATGTATCGGGTGGCGCATAAGTAACGCTATGATTTATTTAATGAATAACTTTTTTCTTTCTGATTTTATTTAACGTTGGCGTTTATTAAAATTTAGAATATAGTTTGGAAATATGTTCACATTATGTTTTGAAGATAATATCTTTCAAATGGTGCCCATTGTTTGCTTCGACCTGACGTGCTCTTTCCAGAGCATTTCCCACTTCTTCTCGGATATTCGCCTTAAGCTGTTGGATGGTTCTTGGCTTATTGGCATATACCTTACTCTTTAGGTAACCCCAAAGAAAAAAATCAGGAGCCGTTAAATCGGGCGAACGCGGTGGCCAATTAAAATCAGAAAAACGCGATATTATTCGGCCGGCAAAAATTTCGCGCAGGAGAGCCATAGTTGGACGAGCTGTGTGAGCTGTGGCTGCATCTTGTTGGAACCACAATTCTGGATTGTTCTCTACCTCGGGCCTTAAAAAATTTTCAATCATTGTCCGGTATTGAATGCCATTCACATTAACCGCAACTTGTTTGTCGTTTTCGAAAAAAATATGGTCCAATGATCTTTTCTGAAGTTATTCCACACCATACTGTGCATTTAAGTGGGTGCATTTGATGTTCAACAATTATTCTTGGATTTTGGGTGCCCCATATTCTGCAATTTTGTTTATTCACGTGACCATTGAGGTGGAAATGGGCCTCATCGCTCATTATGAGTTTGTGAATAAACTCGTTGTTTTCTAGGCACAATTCTTGCAATCGGCGACTATATTGAATCCGTCTTTGTGCATCATTTGGTTTTAACTCATGAACCAATTGAATCTTATATGGGAAAAGGTGTAAATTATGTAAAATTCTTTGCAAAGACCGCCTAGACATTACCAACTGCTGAGAACGTCGCCTGGTGGAAGTTTCGGGGTTTTCCTCAATATTTGCTTGCACCCGAGCAATGTTCACATCATTTCGAACTGCACGAGGTCTTCCAGCACGCGGAAGATCATAGACATCCCTTGTTGCCGAAAACGCTGAACCAATCGGTAAATTGTTGGAACGCTAGGTGCATTTCGAACATGAAAGAAATTTCGATATGATCTTTGTGTCTGAATAATCGAATGCTGACTTTCATAATAAAATTGAACAACTTTGGTTCTTTGTTCTGTGCTGAGTCTTTCCATCATAAATTTCCCAAGATTTTCAAAGGTAATTCTGAAAAAAAAAAAATAAAAAAAAAGACGTTAACAAAAAATTTATTCACTTATTAAATCATAACGTTACTTATGCGCCACACTATATTTCAGACTTGACAGAGGATACTTGTCTGTAAATGTATACTTACAACACTCAAAATTCGGTTAATTATTGTAATAAAGATAAACTACAAAACCTATTTAAACGATTCCGTGACCTAAGTTTCATTAAAATAGGTTTTGTACATATTTTAGGACAAACATACATAAATTCGCAAAATTTGGTATGTCCTTTCGGAAGCAAATGAATACTAACGTACATCAGTATTGGGGCATTGGGCAATATTGCATAGTATTGAATTTAGAACATCGTTTTTTAAGTCGTGTAAATTTGTACCGTGTTCCCAATATAACGTTAAGAAGATTTAATCAAAGGAAAATAAACTTTTAATGAAATATACCTCAAACAATTGTTCGATAAAAAACTCTCACCATTAAACACAAGAAAACACAATTGTCGATTAATAATGTGCCACTATTAGGAAGAGAAATATGCTTTTAGCTAAAAAAATAGTCAGTTAATTGTTACAATAACATGTTTCTCACAAAATTTTTCCCTAACTATTAACACGTGGTATGTCTTAAGAATAATGACGGAACATTTGTAGACAAATATGACCACATTTGTTTAATAAATAATACAATTTTCTGGAAAAGTCTGTAGAGTAATTCACGAGTTATTTAACATTAGCATACCTCAACGTGTATATAATTTGTCAAGCCTAAATGTAGCTTATATGATTTTTAGTAGCAACGACAGTGATTTCAGATGTTAGAACCATATCTCTGAAATTGTTCATGAGTAACGAAAAATGATCTACGGATTAATAGGCATTATAGAATATATATTAAAAAAACTTCCCTAATTAACATCCAAAAATCACACGTACAAAATTTATTAGACTGCATTTTGGTACTACTTCGCTTTGTTTTTATGTTTACCCTGTACATGTTTAAATCAAGTTCTTACGGTATTTCTCTACTGGAAATTAAAAATCGAGGCTCTAAATTAAAAGTAGAACTTTTAATAACATATTTGTTTTACACTCGTTTGAAATGAGATATAAAATTCAATATCCCTTAATTTTAATCTAGAGTTAATTTAAGAGAAAACGAATACGAATCTTTTTTTCAGAATTAATCCTAAATTACACTATTACGACTTCACCATGCTTTATTTTTTCCTGCTATTTATTTGCAATCAAAAAATCTATATACCAAAAAATTAATATTTTATCTCCAAAAATAGTAATTGTGCTTCAAATTTGTAGTAAATTAAAATTGTTTAACAAAATAATTATAACAATGAAGCCAGATTTGGTTGCTACCCCCTCGACCATCGATTTTTAATTTACTGTATTGGGAAGGGTATCAGCATTTAGAGCTCCAGCATAACAGAGTTTTTCATTGGTCATCGACTAACGCACCCTTTTTGCCGATTGGCGCTCTCCCCTCTATAAGCAGCTTTTTTTCCTTAAATGTACACTGGTTGCTATAATGTATAGAAAGTAGGTAAGTTCTAATATCGAACAATGTTACAGCCGCCACTATTACCAGGTTTCTAAAGTAAGAATGTCTATTGAACTGAGAGTAATGCTACATTTGATTTTCAGTGATAAACTTTGGTCCAATAGAGTAAATAGATAGGTGGATTGATAAATTTGGTAAATTTCTACGAAATGGGGGATAATTTTGGTAAGAGGCATGACGGTTGGTAAGCGTGATTCTTGTAATGGTCGTATTGAAAATTTTACACAGATGTAACATTTTTATTTAAAAAAGTAGACTGCGGCTTTACTTTATTTATTAATTTATTTAAATATCTTTGGCCTGACATCATATATAGGTAGTAGTTGTTTGCAGAAATGCAGTAACATCCGTGGCAACACTATCGCCTTGTCTAAAACGTGCAGTGAAATACAAAAATGTATGTTTCGGCACTTGGAGAATGGTGATGGGTATTACGACATCGTCGCCGATATCTTGTAAGATAGAAAAAAAGTAAGTTAGGAGCGATAATTGACTAAAGCTCAACTACAAATCTACCCTATTTATACTTAGCCTAACCCTTGCATTACTCAAGCGGAACTAATGACATAGGCGAGGCTATCAGTTCCGGTCAAGTAACCAATAGAGGGGACTATAAGGAATAGGCCTCTGTCTTTATTTAAACTACTTTTACGTTTTATACTTTCCATACTTTGGTATCCGTCCAACAATCTCCTATCAGATACATTTTTAATTAATCTTAGATTATCTAATGTTACAGTATGATCAGCTTCAAGGGAATGCTACATTTTTCTGTTTTACTGTATTTTAAGTATACTAAATGCTCTTTAAATCGTGTTTTAATTGACCTTTTAGTTCGCCCAACATACTTTTTGTCGCAATCATTACAACTAATTTCATAAATTCCACTATTCTCACAATTAGGGATTTTATCTTTGGGATTTTCTAAGATATTCCTCAGATTGTCTGATGACTTATAAACTAAGGTGAGGCCTATCTTATTAAATACCTTATTGAGTCCCCTGCTATATTTCGGATTATATGGTAAAGGGACATACTTCGTCTTATTTTCTTCGCGTGTAAAAAAGGCGGAATTCTGAATATTTTACCTGAACTTATGTCTATTTATTAACTTGATAACTAAGTCATCGTCATAACCATTAACTCTAGTTATATTTCTAATACGATTCCTTTCATTATTGTAGAGGAAAAGTGACCAAACGATGAACTAAAAAATGTAATGCGGCTAATTTGTGTTGTTTGCAATGAAATGAATCATTAGGAATATATGTATCTGTTACTGTGTCTTTCCTGTAGCTATCAAATTCTAATCTATTATTATTTTTAATAATTAAAATATTTGTTCGCAATTTCGTAAGAGAATTTAATAGAATCATTCCGGCTATTTAATTTGGAAACAAACTCATCTATATTTGCTTTCTTTGTATCAGAAATCGCGAAAACATCATCCATATACCTATATCATACCCTTGGCAAATATTCAAATTCTTGACTAGCTTCGGTTTCAAACTTACTTATTAATAAATTGGCTATGAAAGGTGATAAGTAATTACCCATAGCTGTTCCTTCTTAGAAAATCCCAAAGATAAGATTCCTAATTGTGAGAAAAGTATGAAATTAGTTGTAATGATTACGACAAAAGTATGTTGGGCAAACTAAAAGGTCAATTAAAACACGATTTAAAGAATATTTAGCACACTTAAAATACAGTAGAACATGCCCTTGAAGCTGATCATACTGTAACAGATAATGTAAGAATAATTAAAAATGTGTATTCGCCGCTCTTACACTATCGATAAATTACTTACAGTTTTAAGGGGTTACATACACCTCGAATTTTCAAAAATTAGTTTTTTTTACGGATTTTTATTCTCTATACTTCTAAGAACTATTCAAAAAAAAAATTAAGAAAATTATATCCGATTACAAAGTTACAGCATTAAATGTGACCTGGCCTCAAACTGGGCCGCTACCTGTTTTTAGACACTGTCTGCAATATTACTTAGTCAATTTTTAATATTTTTTAATTTTTTTTTTAAATCTTAATAATTACTTTTTCTGCAAAATGTCGAGAGAGTTTTTTTTAATTTTTCTAATAGACAATTTTTTTTATAAATAATTAAACATAAATTTTTTGGTCGAAAATTGCATACTAAAGTTTGAAACCCTTTGACAATTTTCAACTTCTACATTATTTTACAAGATTCATTTTCATTTCTGCAGATTGGATTATTTTTTGCGAAGTTATCCTGCAGACAAGGGGGCGCCATAGTTTTCATCAGTGGCTCATTTAACCCAATGTTAACACTTACCATAAAACATATTTAAAACAAAAAATTCTTATAATTTAAAGTACAAATACATAATCTCCATTCTTTTGTATTATTTACTTAATAACCTTTAAATATTTTTTTTTTAAATATACATACTTTTTGAAGCGCCAAGGTGTATCAACTCAAGACTCAACATTGAAAACTAAAGTGGACAAAAACAAAACTATAAAACAGGTTGAATCTATAAACTTCTAACAAAACAAATGTGAGTTGCTTCCAGAAGCAGTGTTTAGTAATGCGGTGAATTCCTCGAAGGTACATCGTACACTCAGAAACAACTTTATTTGCAATGTTTATAAATTTAACTTACTAATATAATATTAAAAATTAATCATTGTACAATTTAAGCAAAATACAACAATTTGCACCTCTGTCTAATGTAAGACTAACTTTAAAGGCGTACCTGACCTCTGTCGGGGGCTGTTTTTGAGGACACAGACCGATTAAGGAATTATTCAGCTAGTTCCTAAAGATTAAAGCCTGGCATCGCTTTATAGAGTTCTACCCCAAGCATATAAAAATCAATATAAACCACTTAAATTTGTCAAAGTCCATTTTTCCGCAGTTTTTGACTGTTCTCCAATCCGTTAATCCTTCTTGGAATGCGTTTCGCCATGTCATGGCTCTCCCGCCGGAAAAATGGTCCAATTTTAGTGGTTTATATTGAAGTGGAACCCTGTAAAGCGCTGCCAAGCGGTAATTGTTAGCAACTCGCTGAACAATTTCCCTATCTGTCTGTGGCTTTAAGCAGAGAGCAGGTACGCCTTCAAAGCTTAAATCAGCCAGAGGTGCAAATTGTTGTATCTTACTAATGCTTTGAGCTAGTACTGCCATAAGAACTTTCTCAGAAAATATTACTTTCCGGAGGCAAGAAACAATATGTTTTCTAAGCCATTGCCTTTTAGCTGTATAATGTTTATCTGTGACACTGTTATGTTAGAAAAAAGATACGAATTGAATAGCTGGAATAAAGCAAGAAATGCTTTAATAAACGAAATCTCTATGACAGGTAGAACAGACGGAAATTTAATTTACTTATGGGAATTATTTGGCACCTAATTTACGGTTTTCAGGTTTATATACACTAACCCCAATTTTAATATGGTCTGAAATACTTAATGTCTCCGAGAAGTAATTTAAATACATTTTATTATTCCCTCTCATAAATCCTAATAAAGTATTTTAATATTATTTCTCCTAATAGTAATTATTTTTGTTCTTAAAAATTTAAATATTTTAGCAGAAATGAGCTTAACAATTTATATGGGGGTTCAAAATTCTTTTTAGTGTTCTGTACGAAACACTACGGACTTCGATGTCTGTCTGTCCATCTGCCCGTCTCTCACACCCCAGTTTCTCCGCAACTATTTGACATAGAAAGTTGAAATTTGGCACAAATGTAGGAACGGATGGCCCAAGCAGAGTCATGTGGTTTTGAAAGTTAAATTTTGACTTAATGGTTTTGAGGGGTGAAATCGGAACACGCACACTTTTCTTTGTATTATTTTAAAAAAAAGACGAAAAATCGCTGTCGAAAAGTACTGACCAAAAAATTTTGAAAAAATTCTGAAATATTCTACATAAAGTAGTGAGCGAAAATTATCACGCATTACTTGTAATAATTTATCTGGTATTAAGAAAAAACTAAGAAAACTTTTTACTTGACATGTATAAGTCGAAGATTTTATTAATAAATGTTACAGCTCGCGCGTCGCTCCTGTAACGAGACAAAAGAATTTTATTTATTTATTTATAAGGGGTAGGCCATTTAAAAGTTTAAATTTAAAAATGCAATAAAACAAAAACGGTTTGAAATTTTGCCAAATTTATTTTTTTGTTGTGAAGTACAATTGTTCCGGTTAGAGATGGAATATTATTTCATTCATATGGCTGCCGCGGCTGGCCTCACAGTACCCCATTCGATCGGACCAATTTTCGAGCACTTTTTCGAGTGTATGGGGTCGTATCTCGGCAATGGCATCACGAATGTTGGCCTTAAGAAGAATAGTCTAACGGTGTCAAATCGCAGCTTCTTGGCGGCCAATTGACATCACCATTTCGGCTAATTAAACGGCCATCAAACGTTTGACTCAATAAATCGATTGTGGCATGAGATGTGTGGCAAGTTGCACCATCCTGTTGAAACCAAACATCGTTCACATCAATACCATGAAGAGCGGGCACAAAAAAAATCGGTTATCATGGCGCGATAGGTGTCTCCATTGACCGTAATGGTTGCGCCGTCCACAGCTTCGATATTTTCGGGTGTACGCACTGTACGAGCACGCCCACGTCTTGGCGCATCAACAATGAAACCAGTTTCACGAACATTAGCAATAAACTTGCGTATACCGGGCACTGTTGGTCCTTCTCTGCGACCAAATTTTGTACGACATTTTCGTGCAATTTCCAACCAATTATCTTTGTTTTGGAAATAAATTTCCAATAAATCCCAACGTTGCTCAGGCGTAAATCGATTCATTTCATTCAGTGAAGATAATATACTGAATTTTGTGACAGAATAGAATGACATAAGTATTGCCAGATTCGAAATAACCGGTGGTTCAAATTTAAACCGATAGATGGCCCACCCTTTATTTAGATAGTAAATGTTCGTTTTATTTTTTTACTAGATTCTAGATTGAGCTAGATTGATTTATTGGCTATTAGGTAGCTAAGATACTGTAGCTATTGTACATTATTGACTAAGAAAAAACGTGATAATATATATTGCATCTTCTCAGGGACCTAATTAACTTAACCTAGGTACGAATATTGTTTTATTTTTTAAAGTAATCACCGTACGGAACATTAATTGCGCAAGTCCGACTTGCACTTGGCCAATTTTTTAAATTTCAAAAATAGATAATTGTCCGACGGAGCTTAATCAAGGCAATATGGGGGATAATCAACCAGTTCAAAGCCTAATAGCTATTTGTAAGCAGACGCATTAGTTTGCAAAACAGCACTCTTTTAGACACTTTTCCTTGACTGCAAACAAAACTACTTGGACCGAGGTAAGTCAGCATGTTTTCACTCCTTCGGCGGTTCCTTTCTCTCTGGATCATACTGATGTGCCCATGTTTCATCCATAGTTATCATTTGTCCTTTTTAAAACAGCTACAAATCAGCTTGGATATTGTGATTCTCAGTCGTGTTTGGTCGGTGTTCAAACATTTAGAAATTCATTTAGCTGATAATTAACTCGTATCCTAATCAGAATGAACAATGTGAAACACACTGTCTCTAGTATACGTTTCAGCCCAATTCGTCGATTCTCTAAAATTATTTTATGCAAAGCCTCACCATTCTCTCGGGTAGGCACAGAAACAGTTGTTCCAGTACGGTGTTCATCACTGATATCGGCTCTTACGGATGTTTTGTAGGTATATGAAAAGCGATGGGAATTCTTTGAAAAAATTATATGTTATTCTTATAAGTCTCCTGAATCTCCTCGAAAAACTGAAAAATTTTTTACAAGCCCGTTCAAAAGTTATTGCATTTTTTAGTTGTAACAAATTTACACGTAGTTAAATGGAAAACATGCTATCGGGCCAAATTCAAGTAAAAAAAAGTATAGAAAATACGATTCGAAAAATTCATAAAATTGTAAACTAGTAGATTAAATATCTGAGAAGCTCATAAGCAATTAATATTTAGTGGTTCCAATATTATTTTTAGAGAAAAACAATAAAAAATGAGTGATATTTACGGTATAATTGAATGGAGAGTGTAATTCACACACGAAAACGTGGCAACCTCGCAAACAGTTACTGGAAATAAAATTAAACTCGCAAGGCCTAAGCGTCTTTCAGATTCAACTTACTCCAAAGATAACACTTCCGTACGTTTTTTACGTAGCTCTGTTAATTGTTGGCCAAGCTGACTTTGCTTGACTCGTTGTAAATAAAGTTTTTCGCTGACTATTTTCCCTTTCCAGCGTTTTTTTTTTTTCCGGTTTGCGACATTGTGGTAAATTATAAATAAACACGTTTTTAATTGTACATACAACACTAACCTCGAACGGCATCCATATTATAAATGTAAACAGTCATGGTAGCGCGCAACCTGCACACGCATGCTTTCGTTCTGGATTTAAATAAAATCAGAACTACCAACTATTAGAATGTTACGCTGTTGTCACGTTTCACTAGTTAAAATCTAGACTTATTTTATTTAATTTATTTAAATAAAATCAAATTTATAATTTTCTGAGGTATTTTTCTGACTTCTATTTTTTTTTAAGTATATTGAGAAAATTTGTAAAAGTGATTTCTGATGTAAACATTTTACGTATTTTTAGTGTTCCGTACGGAACACTTAGAAGATCGCTTCGGTGTCTGTCTGTCTGTCACACCCGATTTTCTCCGAAACTATTTGACATAGAAAGTTGAAATTTGGTAATAATATAGGAATTGATGGCCTCATCAGAGCCATGTAGTTTTAAGAGTTAAATTTTGACTTAAGGGGTTAGTTTTGGGGGGTAAAATCGGAAGTGGAAAAAAAATTTTTTTACTAGGTCATCGAGTGTGGTGTCAAATGAAAGCTTGTGAAAACACGAGTAACAAATGTATATATAATGTGTATTACATTACACGCGCACTTTTCTTTGTATTATTTTTAAAAAATCGCGAAAAATCGCTGTCCCGCGCCTTAACTCGAGAAGTACTTATCAAAAAATTTTGAAAAAATTCCAGAATATTCTCCACGGGATGTAGATTGAATGAAAATTATCACGAGTGCATTACCTTTAATAATTTTTTTGGTATTTAAAAAAAACAAAAATTTCAAGGTCATCAGATTTCAGTAAAGATTGGAAACAAACTTTGTTGAAAACTCATTTGGGGTGTGTTTTTGTGAAGTCACTGATCATTTTATACATCTGTAACAAAATTTTTTATTTTAAAAGCAATCAACGTACGGAACACTAATTGCGCAAGTTCAACTTGCACTTGACCGGTTTTTTTTCTTTTTAAAGTTAAATTCAAGGTACAGTCCCAACCAAAATTTTTTTTATTATTGTTAAAAATATTAAAAATTTCATTGAAAAAAATTAATTAAAGTCGAACGAATTTCGATTTTAATAAAAAGTTGATACGAAAAACAAGCTTGTGAAAAAAAAGACGTTTTGTTATAATGCCGTATTTTAAAAGATATTGAGAGATATTGGTTTGGTCAGAATTTCATGTACTTTTGGATCCGATTGTACCTACAAAAAAAACATCCTTAAAATACTCAGCTCAATTTTGAATAGTAACGTAGACCAGACATTGTTCCTTCAATTCATTAAGCATTTCGTCGTAAATTTCTTTAGCGGATGGTCTCAAAAAGAGCTACTTTATGATCAAGCGATATTCGATTTTACGATTTACGATTTTAATTCACTTTTTTTATATCTTCTTCAAAAATGAACTACGAGGATTGTATGATAAGTACCTGGCCTTCACAAGAAAAAACATTTTTATATGTAAAATTTATTTTATTTTTGTAACATAGTGTCCTTGTAGCTCGATATACTTAGTCCAATGTTTTTCTATCCTGTTTAAAAAATACGATTTCTCCAACCCTTCTAAAATAGGCGTTTGTTTCAGAAATCACCTCATCGTTTGAGACATTTTTTTTCCGTTGAGCTATTCTTTCATATTCAGGAATAGGAAATAATCGCTGAAGGTTAAACCTGGCGAATATGGTGGATGCGAAAGCAATCCGTATCCTAACTTATGGAATTTTGCCATGGCAATGACGCAAGTGTGCACGCGTCCATTTTTTTGATAAAAGAGAATTTTTTTGCTTCACCAAATGCGGACCTTTTTCTTTTACAGCATGATTGAAACGATCCAATAAGTTAACATAATATTAATCGTTTAGCCCTTTTCAAGGCAATCAACGTGGATTATACCGTATGCATCTCAAAACACTGTGGCCATGACTTTATTGGCGCCTTGTCTTTCTTTGGCGCCAATTCGGATTTGGAAAATCCACTGTTTGGACTGTTCTTTGATCTTTGGTGTGCTGTGATAAATCCATATTTCGTCAACAGTTATGAATCGCCGCCAAAAATCATTCTAATTGTGCTTTAACATCGCCAAACATTCTTTTGAAGTTGACACACGTGCGTGTTTTTTTGTAATTGTGAGCAATCGCGGCACCCATCTTGCGGAAAGCTTTCTCATATCCAAATTCACTCTCTGATCATTTATCACTGTGTCGTGAATTTTTTCAATCATGTCTGATGTGGTAACCTCATTTGGACGACCTGGATATCCTTCATCAAAAATGCTTGTACGGCCGCATTTGAATTCAGCTGACCAATATTTTATGGTCGATAACGAAGGTGCAGAGTCCCCATAAGCTTCGCCGATTCCACTTTTATCTCATCACTCGTTTTCTTCTTTATCACTGCTAGATATTCAATTTTTTCCAATGTTGTATAATCACAAACGTTGTTCTATTTATATGGTTGCCACTCACAATCTAAATCACGCAACGACTTGAACATTTCACAGGATTCTTGTGAAAAATTATGTTTACGAAAAATATAATTTTTTAAATAGTAGTAGCGCCATCTCTGGCCAAGACTAAATACTTATCATATAACCCTCGTATAAATATCACAATAAAATATGGATTACGAAACTTTACGTACCTATTTATTAAATGTCAAACTACTATCCATCTGTTTTTGACAGTTGGAAATGGTCTAGACCAGGGGTGCTCAAACGGTCGATCGCGATCGACAAGTCGATCGCGAGTGCTTTTTGAGTCGATCTCGAGAAAAAAATTCCGATATAGAACTATTCACAGATTTTGTTTTAGGTAACTAAAACAAAATGTAATGAATAAACTACTAAAATTTATTCGGTCCACAATTAGGCCAGAATAACCCCCTCATCACTTTCTTTTATCGTAATAACCCCCCGCTAGCGGCAAAAGGCGGCTTTATCAAAGGAACGCGCGGTACTTCTCAAAGAAAAGCCGCGTTTTTGATTCCCGCCGATTTTTCTAGAAACTTTGGGCGGCGTGTTTGACGGGAACATTCATGACTTCGTTCGCGCCAATATAAATGTTGCGCCTGCAGGAATAGAAGTCAGTCTGAGTTGTAACTTGAAGGCGATACATCGATACAAAGTTTATTAATAAATAGTCCATAATGAGTGCGGCGAAGAAAAGTAAAACTTATCATTTTAATAACGATTGGGAAGAAGAATTTTTTTTGTATGGTAAAGGATGAGTGCATTTGTCTCATTTGCCGTGCGTCAGTTGCAATACCTAAGCGTGGGAACTTCGAGAGGCATCATAAAACAGTTCATAAAAACTATGAAAAGGATTTTTCGTCACAGAGTGAATTAAGAAAACGAAAAGTACGTGATTTGATAACTTGTTTGAAAAAAGAACAAACCATGTTCACAAGACCAGCCAAACAATCAAAAGCTGCAATGATCGCGTCATTTAAAATATCTCATATATTGGCGAAACACAAGAAACCATCTGATGATGGATTGGTTGTGAAGGAAGCATTTATTGAAGCGGGTGAGACTTTATTTGGAGATTTTAAAAATAAAACAGAGATTATGTCTGCTATTAGAGAACTTCAGTTATCTCGTCCGACTGTCACAAGGCGTGTTGAAGTCATGAGTCAGGACATGGCAGATAAACTGAAACATGATATCATGGAATGTTCATACTTTTCTTTACAGTTCGACGAATCCACCGATATGACAGACACTGCCCAGCTGTGTATTTTTATTCGAACGGTATTCAATGACATGTCGGCTAAGGAAGAGTTTTTAAAAATGATTCCTCTGAAAGGAAAGACCCGTGGTGAAGATATATATGACGTTTTCTTCAATTTTGTAACAAACTACAAGCTAACAATATATAAACTAGTGTGCATTACAACCGATGGAGCACCAGCAATGACTGGAAACAAAAAACGGTTTTGTGGCTAATGATGATTTCCCCTCATTTTTCTCCTTCCATTGCATTATACATCAACAAGTTTTGTGTTCAAAAGTTCTAAACATGGAGGAGATTATCGGCATTGCAATAAAAATTGTGAATTCTATCCGTGCACGTAGCTTGCAACGACGGCTCTTTAAATTGCAGTTGGAAGATAGTGAGTCAGCTGAACACACTGATTTAGTTCTTCACACGGACCTCAGGTGGTTGAGTCGCGGAAAATTCCTAGAAAGGTTTCAAGAATTATTGCCCGAAATAACAGCTTTTCTGGACGAAAGAGGTGATGACACTCAGATGCTGAAAAACGGAAAATGGCTGACTGATTTGGCATTTTTGACAGACATCACAATGCATTTAAACACCATTAATTTGGAGCTTCAAGGTAAAGGAAAAAAACTATTATTGAGATGATTAGCGCAATAAACGCATTCAAAAGTAAATTGCACCTTATGATAAATCAACTGAAAAGAAAGGATCTGAAAAATTTTCCGTCTTTGAAAGCAAGGATTCCTCAGTTGAATTATGATATTTATGAGGCAGAATTGTCAAATATTTTGGGCCAATTCGAAATACGTTTTTATGATTTCAGTAAATTGACAAATATCACATCATTTATGAGTTATCCTTTTTCGTGTAAAAACATTGAGGAATTAGCTACTGAAATAGCAAGTCAGTTTAACATGGACTCATGTTCTGTTGAAAATGCAGATTATATCAGATATACATCTCAAAGCCACAGCATCTGATACAAAATTCTGGTGTTTTACATCTGAAGATAAATATTCGAATCTAAGGCAAATCGCCCTTCAACTGACGGCAATGTTTGGGTCAACTTACTTGTGCGAGTCTGCATTTTCTGAAATGAAGATAATGAAGTCAAAATATCGCAATCGACTAACTGACGAACATATGTCATCATGCTTGCGATTAGCACTCGGTAATTACGTACCATCTTATGAAAAGTATGCTGAGGACATGCAGTGCCACGCTTCAACATCCAAAGTAACTCTTTAGACACTAGAACTCGTTTGTTTTGTAAGAACCAATAAACTCGCAATTTTGAATAATTGTGAGTTTTTTCATTGACATTTTAGAGCAGACCTACACTTACCGTGACTAAAAAAATGCATATTGTGCGGAAAACTAATATCTATGCCACGATACACCCTACCTAGACGACAATCCTGCATCACACTTACTTGCAGCCTCTCAGAGTCGATCGATCGTAGTCTAACAATATTGAGGTAGATCGCCAGCAGTTCAAGTTTGAGCACCCCTGGTCTAGACTAATTAGTTATTCGTAGTGTGCATCTTTAAACGGTTTAGAATTCTTCCCTTTTAAATCCTCGGGAATTACGTTATAAAATTTAGATACTGGATATTTAAAGAAAATCAAATGCTTAAGTTACGAATAGAGGATTTAAATATAATTTTCCTATGTAGATCTAAATTTAATTTACTTGTGTAAATTGTGACGATTATGTTTTGAGGACAACCAACATTGCAGAGAAAAAGGCCGGAAAAGGCTGCGCGTGTTCTTTTCCATCAACTCATTGGGCGATCCTCGGAAGTGTCGTCACAGTAAACATAAAACACAGTAGCGACAGTCCGACTCGGCACCTTTGATCCCAAGAAGTTTGTAAAGATCACATGACCTGCCACCATATTGCTGGTATGTTGCCAGCGAGTTTTTGAAAGTTTCAAATTCCTTCTTTCAAAAAAAATCCTATTTTGTAGAATACAAATAAATTTTGCTGATTGAAAGGAAGGAAAGTTTTTTTTTGAGGGCATTTTTTTATCAAGTTCTTATTAATACTAGCAAAAAACAGGGAAAAAAAAAAACAAAAAATACAAGGGAAAAATACATTTGGCTTCAACGCTTTTTGCACGTTATTCATTTAAATATCTCATTGTTGAATTTATATTTCTCAACTATTAGAGACATTGTCCGGGAGGAAAAATGTTCATTTTGAGACTATATCTCTGCACACTTTCAGCTTCGCGCGTGTATAGTCAACAGTCATGCTCCTTATATTTCAGCGAATCCCAGTAATCTGGAGAAATTGAAAATAATTATAATTATCACACACTTTTTACTTTATTTTATTACTAGTTAAATCTAGTATAATAATTTTCATACAACTAATGACTACTTATATAAAAAAATTAAAGTCATGCACTAATTTATTCAGACTCATTCGTGCTGGAGAATTACTACATTTGCATGCCCAGATTGAGTTTTGAAAGTGTGGTTACCGAATTTTAGCAGATAATATAACTTAACTCTTTCAAACAATTTTAATATTACGGATAATCTTTATATAATATATTGCATAATAGAAATAAAGAATTATGAATAAATCACCTTTTAGGATTTTTAGGAAATCTGAAAAAATTAACTTCTTTTGAGATACCACATATATTTTTACAAGCACTAACCGCACAAAAACTTTCTCTTGACATGTTTTTAGTGTTTCGAAGGGAACACTTATAAGATGACTTCGGTGTTTTTCCGTCTGTCACACCCGATTTTCTCCGAAACTATTTGTCATAGAAAGTTGAAATTTGATAATAATATAGGAATTGATGGCCTCATCAGAGCCATGTAGTTTTGAAAGATAAATTTTGACTTAAGGGGTTAGTTTTGGGAGTGAAATCGGAAGTGAAAAAAAAATTTTTACTAGGTAATCGAGTGTGGTGCCAAATGAAACCTTGTGAAAACACGAGTAAAAAAAATATATATATAATATACTTGCGCGCACTTTTCTTTGTATTATTTTTAAAAATCGCGAAAAATCGCTGTCCACCCGCCTTATCTCGAAAAGTACTTATCAAAAAATTTTAAAAAAATTCTGGAATATTCTCCAAGAGGTGTAGATTGAACGAAAAGTATCACGAGTACATTACCTTTAATAATTTATTTGGTATATAAAAAGAAAACCCAAATTTCAAGGTCATCAATTTTCAGTAAAGATTGGAAACAAACTTTGTTGAAAACTCATTTGGGGTGTGTTTTGTGAAGTCACTGATCATTTTATACTTCCATTACAAATTTTTTTATTTTAAAAGCAATCAACGTACGGAACACTAATTGCGCAAGTTCAACTTGCACTTGACCGGTTATTTATAATTATTTTAAATTATAAAATCAAACAAGACATTTACTTATTGGAAAATTATTAATAATGAATTTCGAAGCACGTCATAAAAGATTCTTCTTGAAATCCAGATGAAAACATAACCCGCGATCGCGCTGGCAGCGATGTTATTGGTATGATAGGGGACGCACGCGTGATAAAAAACAGGACCTACAAAATTTTCTTGGGCATCAGTACTGTGTTTTATGTTTACTGTGGTTTCGTCGTAACAACAATTTTGAACTAGTATCTCATACTCCCTAGTTATCTGATCCCGTTCCCAACAATACGGACACTCTCCGTCGCCGCTTATTTTTCAGTCGTGCCGTTCTTGTATCAGCGATTTTTCAGCGGGCAAAAGGGACCCTCACAGGATCGTTCTCGGCAACCATGGAAGAAGCTTCAACTTTCTGGTGCAAGTAGTTTGTCAGAAAAAAGTCAGGAGAACTGAAAGTACATCTTATATTAAAATATGTCTGACGAATGTCTGTATTTTAAGTTATAATCTATTGTAAGGCCTAAATCTCTGCAACTGCCAGTTATTAAAAAATAATATATAATATTTTCTAAGAAATAGGTAATAATATAACAGACAAGTATACAATACTATAAAGGTACATAAAACAGAGTCTTTTAAATAACGCTGCTCCTTACATTAAATAAATGCCGTCATTTTAAGAATTTGCTTCCGTTCCTTAAGTATTTTAAAACACTGTAGTTTACTTTTAAAATGCACTTCGCCACACCTGCTTGTTAAGTAAACATCGAGGGAAATGTTGTTTATTTGACTAATAAAAGTAAAGAGTGTATTTTTGAAAGGCAATTCCGGCACATATCCGATATTGAACCTTGTAAAACTGTATAGAGTATCTCTTTTAAGCTTTCAGTCTATGGAGAATACAGTGTATAATAGTGTTATTTAAATTTTTATTAAATGCTTGTTTCAGTTGAGTTTTTCTGCTTACCTAAATGGGAATCCGGCAATTTATCACGTCAGTCGCAGTCCAAATACTCCATGTTAACACTTATTCAGAACATAACACTGACTGTTCATTAAAGTATTAGTAAAAATGAAATATGTATTTAGCGTCCAGGCAAAATATGCAGAAAAACAGTCAGTATACAGGTGCCCTGTATATCCTTACTAAGCTAGGACATGTGAAGATGACAATCTTCGGCATCCATTTTGCCATACAATCACTACAGCAGCAAGGATTTAAAAACCACATCTCAAAAAATATTAGTGACCAAGAAACCTTAGTGCTCTTTGATGTGTAACCACAAAACTTTTAAAGGCACTTCCTAATTTAGTGATTCATACTCAACATGCCCGGGTTATCCATTATTCTTGGACCTTGCTGGCTTTTAATGCGAGGGCAAAAATTACTCACGATCCTCGTCCGATGAACCACTACTTATTTTTGTGATTAGAGAAAACGTTATTAAAAGAGTATGGGGTCCGAATATATATATATATATATATATATATATATATATATATATATATATATATATATATATATATATATATATATACATAAATTCGCTAAAACCTTATTAAAAGAGTATGGGGTCCGAAATAGGTACGTTGATAACAAAAATTGAATAAAGACAAATTTCTTATAAGGATATTGGAATTTATTTAGGATAACAAAACATGACATTTGTGAATATCTGCCTTCTATCAGAGATCAGTAAAGATTTACATGTTTGTGCTACCAGTTCTATAATACAGGGTGATCATTTTTAGACGCCCGGATCCGATTTATAGAAAACTGTTGGATATTTTTTTTTAAATGTAGAATGGTTTAGTGCATGTCAAGAAGTATACTAACGTATTTGACATTTGGAAGCGAAAACGACGCTGGGCCCCGCGACGCCAAACAACTTTTTTTGCAACAACATATCTTTTATAAAATGGCATTGGAAAGCCTTAATTCTTGTCAACATTTTTTCCTTAAACTGTTTTTTTTCTAATTTGTTTTGCAGCAAAAACCCTTTAAAATAGTATTTTTTGATCAGCGCGATTGCCCTGGATCATATGCCACATTTGCCGCAGTTTTGTATACAATATCTTTAAGAAAAAATTTAACGGCGTGAGATTTGGTGACTTAGGTGCCCACTGATTAACTGGGCTGCAAACTCCTATCCATTTTCGTTGAAACTCTTCATTTAAATACTCTCTAACGACAGCAGTTGTATGAGGTGGTGCTCCGTCGCGTTGATACATATCTTCTTAAAACATGGGGAACATTTTCTAATAAAACTAGTAGAGTATTAACCAAAAAATTAAAGTATCTATTTCCAGTTAGTGTTACCTCAAAAAAGTATGGGCCAACCAAATGTCTCCCAATTATCCCACATCATACAATAACGCCATAATGGCTTTGATTCTGAATTTGATAAACGTTGTATTCATTCTTGTCAGCCCAGTAATGATAATTTTTTCTGTTAGATTTGCCGTTGCTGACAAAATGACTTTCATCTGTCCATAATATATGATTTAGGAAATAACCTTCTTCGTTATATTTAGTCATCATTTCTGCTACAAAACTCAGTCGTCGTTCCGAATCAGATTGTGTTAATAACTGAAGATTATGCATTTTATAGTCATGATATTTGTTAACTCTAAGAGATTTCTAAATAGCCTCATAAGATACATTCAATTGCCCGCTTGCTTGTCTTAATGAATTATATGGATGGTTTTGAACATATTACATAATTTCGGCTACTTTTTTATCTGTTTAAAACAGTTTTTCGTTTAGAAATACCTTTCTGTCCATCCATATTGCTCCTCAAGTTTCATTCTAATCGACAAAATATAGTGTGATCCGGGATATATCTGTCTTCTTGCTTCTCTATAAATAAGAATCATATCTACCTTTTCAGCGTGGGAAATCACTTCAACCAGAAGCTATTAACACACTGTTTACTTAGTTTAACTCTGTTGAATTGAGTAGGTATGCAAATCAGAGCTGTCAGATTAAAGTAAGACAGCGGCCTACTAGATAAATAGTTTGAAAACCGCCAAACGTGGCATACGATCCATGGCAATCGTGAGGACCAAAAAATAATATTTTGGAGTGTTTTGGCTGCATAACTTTTTTGCAAAACAAATTTAAAAAAAAAACAGTTTAAGGAAAAAATTTTGAAAAAATATTAGGGCTTTCCAATGCCGTTTTACAAAAGGTATGTGGATGAAAAAATGTTGTTTGGCGTCCCAGCGTCGTTTTCACTACCAAATGTCAAATACGTGAGTATACTCCTTGACATACACTATACCATTCTACATTAAAAAAAAAGTATTCAACAATTTTCCATAAATCGGGCCGGGCGCCTAAAAATGATCAGCCCCAAAACGTCACTGACTTAATTTTTTTTTTTCTTAAGCTTTTTCTCTTAGACAGGTAGTGAGGTTTTAAAATACAAATACATACAAATATTAAAATAATTTCACAAATTCGCTAAAACATATGGGTTCTGAAATTTGTACGTTGATTTTTTTATAAGGATATTGGAATTTACTTAGGATAAAAAAACAAGGCATTTGAGAATTTAAATAAAAACAAAGGGCGAAATCTGCCTTTTGTCAGGGACAAGTAATAGTTCATATGTTTGTGCTGCCAGTTCTACAGTACAGTTGGCCCTAAAAGTCACGGACTTAAATTTTCTTTTCTCAAGCTTTCTCTTATGCATCAGATGGTGAGAGTTCAAAATAACAGGCGTACAAGATAGTTTACTATAAACGAAAGTAAACTATATAACCGATTTTTAGTGTTATTAAATCAAAAGCCAAGATTTGTAGCTTCATCAGGGTCATCAAGTGGTATTAAATGAAAGACTAGGATTTCCAGCTTTTAGACAATCTCTATTATTTAAGCCAAAAACCTAGATCCGCACACACTCTGTGTATTAGTCGGAACTACAAGGAAATTGCAACATTGAACAATGTTGTTTGAAGGAAACAATAATAACACAGATACATAAATACAATAATTTTTTAAATAATTTTTTAACATATAAATATAACAAAAACAAAACGATAAGCATGTAACCTGATCATTTTAACAGTAAATCAATCTTTCAAAGTATTTTAATACCCTCAATCTAAAAAAGACGGAACTTTTTAACAGGAAATCTGGTCAACTATAATTGTTCAAATCATTTATTTCACTCTGTATACTCTCGCTCAGCTTCAGCCGCTTCCTTCCTCCCGTCAGTTTCAAAGTTTACAGTTTACCGAGATATTACAACCTTCAAATTACCTTTTTAAATAAAAGTATTTTCTGAAACCTCATTGATGTTTCCAATCTTCTGTTTTAACAAAAGTCACTCTTTTACTGTAGGGGATAAAACAAGTCGCGCCTTGGCTTTTAATGTCGGTATGGATTGCCCACCTCACTCTCGGGTGAACTAGTCGCAAAAGCGTTGGTTCCCAACAGGTGGGTCGCGATAACCGCCGGTTATCAATTTTAAAAACCAAATTTAAATTTTAAAATTTAAAGGTAGGTGTTAAAATGTTAATAATTTATTTATGCTTGGCAACACACGAGATATATGACGTAATCTATAAACAGCTGGCGCATGCACCTCTCCTTATGCCTGGCGAAATCCGACTGGGGCAAGCTAGCAGGGTAGTCCGCAGCAATCGCGACACTCCGTTACCTCTCGAAGAAACGCGTAAAAGAGAGAAATCTCGAGACGGACTGCTTCACGTTCCGCAGAGCTGAGAATAATCGGGAAAATACTCCCAACGGATATATAAGCAACGAGCAGAGCCGCAGGGGACAATCTTCAATTATTCAGCCGCGAGTTTAAACCTTCGAATATAAATATAAGTGTAAAGATAATTTTTCGCGCTCAGTAAATTTGTTACGATAAAGGCGACTGGAATATCTAAAGATCCATACTTTAAACTTAGAACGAAACATCGAATAGCCACATGGAATGTGACAGGGTTACTGGAACCGGGAAAACTGGCCGTGGTAGGAAAAGAAATGGAAGAACACAATATAGATATCTTGGGACTGAGTGAAACACACTGGAAAGGTGAAAATGGAGGTCATTTCACCACGTCACATGGTAACACAGTATACTTTGCTGGACAGAAAGAACAAAATTATAGTGGTGTTGCTTTTATTGTACCTTCGAGACTTGATAACTTAGTATTGTCTTACTCAGGTGCTACAGAGAATCACCATAAAACTGGACACTAAACCGGTTAGACTCAATATAATTCAAGTACATGCCCTACAGCAGCAGCAGATGATAATGTGACAGATGAATTTTATCTAAAACTGCAAGAAACAATGCGAAAAATCCCATCAAGAGAAATTACCTTGCTTGTAGGAGATCTAAATGCGAAAATTGGGGAAACAAAGAATGATGACCATCTAGGACATGTTATTGGGCTGTATGGAATGGGGAAGAGAAATGTTAGAGGTGAGAAATTGATCAACTTTTGTATACAAAATAAACTGGCTATCACCAATACCCTGTTCAAACATCATGTCCGCCGTCTTTATACTTGGAAATCTCCAGGAGATCGATACAGAAATCAAATAGATTATATAATGATAAGCCAAAGGTGGAAATCATCTATACTGGACACGAGAACTTACCCAGGAGCAGACTGTAATTCCAACCATCAACTTCTAGTTACAGTTCTTCGTATTAAACTCAAAGCTTCTCAAAAAAATATAAAGGTGCAACGAATGAAGATATATCCTCCAGAAAAACAACAATTTACGGAACTAGTAAATAAAAATATCCGAAATATCCAATATAATGAAGATCCTGGAAATAATGAAGAGATGTGGAACAAAGTGAAAACATCGATAAAAGATGCCGACGAAGAAATAGCATCCCGAAGAGTAAGAAAAGGTATTAAAAAATCTTGGATGTCTGCAGAAACATGGCAACTTATAGAGCATAGGAAAAACGTAAAGAAAACTGGACTAAACGATGATCAGCAGATAAAAGAGTACCAAGATTTAAACCGACTTATACAGAAGAACTGCAGACAAGATAAGAATACATATCTCAATAACCAATGTAAAGAAGTACAAGCATATGCAGAGAAAAATCAAGTTAAAGATCTTTTTAAAAAAATTAAAGAGATAGATAAGAATTTCAAACTTAAACTTGGGCAATCGAGGATAAAAATGGAACACTGCTTACAGAGAAAGAAAGAATAATAGACAGATGGAGAGAATATTGTGAAGATCTTTATTATGATGCACAAGAACAAGACATACACCAACAGATCAATACCACGCAGCAAGAACCTGAAATAATGAGGAGTGAAGTAGAGGATGCTGTTAAGAAACTGAAAAGCAATAAGGCACCTGGCTATGATGACATCACGGGAGATATTCTTAAGGAACTAGATCATGACACAGTGGGGATGATCTATAAAATATGTAATAAGATCTGGAAAACTGGAATATGGCCGAAAGATTGGACGACCTCTATAATAATACCACTACATAAGAAAGGCTCTACCCGTAAATGTAGTAATTATCGTACATTATTATCACATCCAAGTAAGGTAATGCTACATATCATAAATAATCATTTAAGATATTATGTTGACCAACAAATCTCTAGAGAACAAGCGGGATTCGATAAAGGACGAGGCACAAGAAATCAGATTGTTAACATAAGACAATTGATAGAGAAATGTAGAGAGGATAATGTGTCTATGGTAATGTGCTTCATAGACTATAAATAAGGCTTTTGATTTTGTCAACTGGAAAAAGCTTATCATCTGATTAAACTGATTAAAAACCTCTACTTGGACAGCACTGCAGTGGTGAGAATAGACAATACAATATCCGATCAGTTTCATCCTCGCCGAGGTGTAAGACAGGGCTGTGTTCTGTCTCCTACATTATTTAATGTTTATGGTGAATTTATAATGAGAAATGCGTTGAATGAATGGGATGGTGAAATCCTAATAAGAGGTGAGCGAATAAACAACTTGCGTTACGCTGATGATACCACCATATTTGCAGCGACCGAGGAAGAGATGGCTACACTTTTAAATCGGATAGAGCAAGAAAGTGAGAAACTAGGTCTGACCATAAATAAGGACAAAACGAAGCTGATGATAGTCGATAAGTCTGACCAAATAGTAAGATCCGACTTACTCAATGGCATTGAGAGAGTAACAACCTTTGTATATCTAGGATCATCCGTAAGTAGTATGGGAGGATGCGAGAATGAAATAAAAAGAAGAATATCCCTAGCAAGAAATGCTATGACGAGACTTACTAAGATATGGAAAGTCCGTACATAACTAAAGGAACGAAATTAAATCTCGTACAGACCTTAGTATTTCCAATATTTTCATATGGTGTAGAATCCTGGACACTTAGAGTAAAGGAACGTAAATCTATTGATTCCTTTGAAATGTGGTGCTATAGGAGGATGTTGAGAATATCCTGGACCGACAGAAGAACTAATCAATCTATACTGAATGAAGTAAATGTAACTGTAAGGTTATCATCACTATGCATGAAAAGAATTCTTCAGTATTTTGGACATGTAGCTAGAAGGCCAGGCAATAATGTAGACCGGCTAATAATAATGGAAGAGGTCCAGGGTAAAAGGAGTAGAGGCCGTTCGCCAACAAGATGGTCAGATCAAATAAAACAAGTTATGAATCAACCACTCCATGTATCGTTGCACTTGGCAGAGGATCGAGAGAAATGGAGAGAAGTGGTAAACAGAACAGTGAAGTCATTCCATAGAGATGACGACACTCAAGACTGAGGAAACGAATAGAGAGAGAGAGAAATTTGTTACCTAGCAATAAATCGTTACTGTGTTCTTTTTGTCGTTTGTATATGAATAGTTCGTTGTTAGTTAGTGTCTTGTTTGATCCGAAAAACGGTACAACACTAGGATAGCCCGTCACAGTTCGTCTTCGATAGCCACGCCTAGAAACAGACGCTTCTATTATTTATCGTTTTGGTAAGCAAAGATCAGAAAAATCGGAGACGAGAATTATAGGTAATCTAACAGAGGAAATTAATAACCACCTTCAAGCAATTGAATCTGAAATACGTTATTTCCCGAAATTCTCTGAACAAGAAGCTGCATTAGTATGAAATCCATTTCATGTATCTTTGGATGTTACCGATATTCTCGATGAAGTGCAGGATGAATTTTTGGAGCTGCGAAAGGACTCCTCAGCGCATGATTTATTTCAGGAAAAATCGTTACCTCAATTTTAGTGTGCTATGCGTCATTCGTATCCTAAAGTTTCCATACTTTCTTTTCGAATATTATGCCATTTGCTTCTACTTACCTCGGCGAAAGTGGATTTTCAACTCTTCTGTATCTACAGACTAGCTTTTGTCTTGATCTCAAAACAAAACCCAGGAATAAGCTGGATGTTTAAGATGACATGAGATTGGCCTTAACAAAAACTCTTAAGCAAATGTAAACTCAATCATCATATTAATCGTTAATACTTAATAATTAATACTTTATAAAAAATATCACTAAGTCCTAAAATATATTTTTTCAAACCCTTTATTTTTTGTTTTATTGATCCAATATGGCGGATGGAAAAAGGAGCGTCGCGAACATTTTTAATAGATCTAAAAAGGGTCGCAATTAAAAAAGATTGGGAACCTCTGCCCTAAAGGTTAGTGACTGGATGCTTTCAGTAAAAGAAACATTTTATAGGAACTTCTAGTAAATATTTATCTAACGTACCAGGCCACCAGTGGTATTATAACATTCATAAATAACTAATTTAGTAGATTGATCTTACTATTATCTAACATCTGTCACTTCAGGTTTTTTAAAATCATCATTTTAATATTTTTTTTATTTATAGAATAATTTTGTTTCTGTAAATAAAACACCCTGTATATAATCTACAAGCTAAAATTAATAACATACCGTTGTATATTTAATGTTTTTAAAGAAACGCCGTGTTTCAACTAATCCACTTCCCATTCTTGTATCGAACAGTCGTTAATGTCAACATTAAGCTGAGGAAAATTAAGCACGTGAAGGCATTTCAAGGGTCGGAATTGTCAATAGAGATGAGATTCCGTCGATTTCAGGTCAAATTATCAATAGCAATTTTGGAAATTCGTTTTTAGGTTTTAAGACTTCGCGAAACACTAAAATTTTAATTAAAACATTACGGATTATCGCAGATACCAGGACGTTTAAGAAGTACAACTACAAGTACAATTTGTTATCAACTATAAATTATTCACTAAATCGGAAATAATAAAACAGCGTTTAAAATAGTCTATATCTACTAATAACGCTCTGATACGTCCTAAAACAATTGCCCGTCTAGAGTTTTGCATTTCTGCGCTAGTCAGAGTCTTCAGGTTACGAAAAATATATTGGCATCTTGTGTACGGGAAGAAAGTGAAAAGACCAGCGTGGATAAAACTTGTACTTTCAGTAGCATTATGAGAATTTTTCCTGTATTTTTAGCTAGATAATGAACAAATTTGAAGTCTAATTATTTGAAGTTAAACACGTGAAGCATTATATGATTGAGGTAACAGGTTAATCATTAGTTTTATTGAATACTAGCTAGTTTCTACGCTATCACTATTATACATTGGTTTGATTAAAACTTGATTTGCATTTAGATCTTAAGATATATACACGATAGGAACCTAACTAACTTGGCCTAGGTATGGAATTTATATAAATGTATTGAGAAAACTTAAGCTATTTCAATTTAAGATATTTCAATTTAATATATTTCATGAACATAAACTTAAAATTAAATTTAATATTAATTAAGATTAACTTAAGCTAATCCGGGGGCAGTAGGTTGCTGGGTCTTGGTAGACGGCGGTGGCCTTGGGGTGGTGGGTGGCTTTGTCCAGGAACTTGAGCTAGGCGCTGCTGATGAATACCCGGATTGTGGGCATCTGGAGGTCTCTATGAAGTCGAGCGTCACGGACGAACCATGAGGCTTTGCCGATAATGCGGATGACCTCGTTCTGGATGGTCTAGAAGGTGGATCTACGGGAGCGTGACATCTGGCACCATACTAGACTGGAGTAGGTCATTCCGGCTCGGATGATTATCTTGTAAATTTTCAACTTGGGGCGAGTTGATAATTTGCTGGTCTTGTTCGGGAGAGGATACAGCTTGCTAAGGAGTTGGTTGGCTTTCTTGGTGAAGGAGGTAAAGAGTAATTTACAGTCAAGCTACTCTAAAGGCTTTAGATGCCTATCGGACCAACTCCAAGTTCAAAATGAAGTGTAAACGCGACCTGTTAGAAATATCTTCTCGAGACAACAGGGTTGAACTACTGTGGGTTCTAGGATATTCGGAGATAGAAGGACGAAAGAGCGGACGAATTAGAAAGATTCAGAGCTACAAAACCGTACAGGGATCCAGAGCCAGCTGTACTGTACCCAAGTAGTAAAAACGCTAATCAATAGATGGTCATATCAGCAACAGTTTGGTGGTTGGCCCGTAACATCTGACCAAAGACATGCTAAAAATGTAATTACCGGCACCTCAACGAAACTAACAACTGCCGACCTTTGTTTTACAAGGGCCCAGACCAGACGGGAGGGGGGGACTGATGATCGGCCACTGTCACCTGAGGAAACATCTACAGCAAGTGGGGGTCCTCAATGGTTCCACGACATGCAGACTATGTGGTAAAGAGGAAGAAACCTTTATGCACATCCTGTATGAATGTGCGGCTTTAACTAAGAACAGAGATAAACTGTTAGGAAATGTACATCATGGCGATAAATTACCACATGAAGGGCTTAAAAGGAAGCTAAAAGAAACAACAGTTGTGTAACTAAGAAAGAAGAGCGCAATAAGCCAAGAGACCTCAGTGTACAACCAACCAAGGGGTAAGAAGCGTTTGCTTCGAACATGCCATTTATGTTATAAGGTCCTCTTTAGGGTCCTTGGAGTCAACGAATATGAAAATTATGTCAGTTTTTCGTTACGTTTTTACTACATGCTTTTTCTTTCTTCAACTTTTCTTGTGATAAATATTTTACCATGTGAAATATCGAGTTGTAAAGTTCGAGTAAGTTATTCTTTGCGAGGGAAGTAACGGGTAAATCACTTTACTACTTTTTTCTATGTTTAAGAGATAAATGATCTAAATTTAGTCATGTATTTATCTACTAAATGAACAGTGTAAATTTTCCTTACCGCATTTTGAAGGGTAGTTTTTCTACTGTAAAATTTCCTAGAAATGTCCATTATATGTATTTTGATTATTGCGAGTAGCTTGCTACTATTCCCATAGTGCAGTCAAGGATGCCCGATGTTGTCTTCAGATAGCGTATCATAAAACGTATTTTAATGAAGCTAGACACCAAAAAAGCTTCTGGCGCTGACGGAATACCTGCCATAGTTCTCAAAAACTGTGCAAGGGAACTAACACCAGTTTTCTGTAGACTTTTCAACCTATCCTACAGAAAGGGAATATTTCCTTCCTGCTGGAAATGTGCCACAGTTCAGCGGATACCTAAAAAAGGCAAGAAGACCTTGCCAAACAACTACCGACAAGTCGCACTGCTTTCAATAATATCGAAAGTCATGGAAAAGGCTGTCAATCAGCATCTTCTAAATCTTCTAAAATACCTTGAAGGATTCATAATTATTCGCGATCACCAATATGGCTTTCGTAAACATAGATCAACAGGAGATCTTCTGACTTATGTAACACATGTTTGGAACAACGCACTTGAACACTTTGGAGAATGTCGAGCGATTGCTCTTGACATATCAAAGGCATTCGACCGTGTTTGACATGATGGACTGTTGGCTAAGCTACGCTCTTATGGCATGTCTGAAAAGTTCTGTTTGTGGCTCTCATGTTTCCTCAGAGAGCGTTCTTTACGAATCGCAGTCGACGGATTTCTTTCTAACACCTTTACTGTTAACGCCGGTGTGCCCCAAGGCTCCATACTGTCTCCTCTTTTTCTCATTTACATTAACGATCTGCTGGAAAAGACCGGGAATCCAATCTACAGCTTTGCAGATGATAGTACGCCTATCTCTTCATTCGCTTTGAACGCTCGGACATCGACTGCTCAGGCGAATATCTGCAGACAGCAGGAAGTCATTCAACTTAACAAAGACCTGGAAGAAATTCTATCTTGGGGTGACAGTAACCAAGTGGAATTTAACGCTACAAATTCCCAGGCTTCAGTTTTTTCTAAAAAAGTTAACGTTGCTGAACCCGACATAGTTATATCGGGGCACTCCATTCCCCTAGCATCGTCACTCAATTTGTTAGGCGTTAATTTGGGAGCAAATATGTCCTGGCATGAACATGTTGCAGGCATAGCAAGGAGAGCTTCTCAAAAGTTGGGAATATTATTTCGAACCACAAAGCTTTACACTCCACAACAACTGGTAATTCTTTACAAAGCTCAAATTCGACCAACTATGGAATACTGCTGCCATGTTTGGGGCTCCGCTCCCAAACATACACTGCATTTGTTGGATTCTGTTCAGAGAAGGGCTGTTCGTCTGATTGGAGACCCAGAACTGACCGGCGGCCTTGATTCGCCGGAACATCGAAGAACGGTTGGCGACTTGACTCTATTCTACAAGTATTTTCAGGGAGAGTGTTCGAAGGATGTAGCCCGCTTAATTCCTCCTAGAGCGGTGCATGTTAGAAGTACACGTCGCGCTGATACTTTACATCCGTATGAAGTTCAGCTTGTTACTCCTCAGGACATACATATAGTCAATGTTTGTACGATGTTTTGACGATCTTAATAGGCTTTCCCTACACGTGCTGCTCCTACAGTGTTTTATGGATTTCCCTACAACACGTGTGTCATTCTAATAAAAAGGAAGTGTAATAAAATATTGCTCATACAGTATGTTAAGTGAGAATGTGTTCGCGATTCTAGCAATTCAAAAAAAAAAATCGATAGAGGGAATCTTTGTCTTAGACGCATTTTAGTAAAAGTATCAGTCGATTCCGAACTTTCGTCGAAATCACGTAAAATCCAAGTCGCTTGTTTGCGCGTCGGTTCGAGGCAGTCTTTCTTTGTTCCCATCCAACAAGAGTTAAAATGACACATTCCGTGGTCGCTAAATATATTAAAAAGTCAGTTCTAGTGAAGAAGAGGGTAAATCATTTTAACGAGACGAAAATGTCAACGACTTGCCAAAATGTGGCTCGGTAAGCACAGTCACTCCGAAAGTCAAAAAATGAATCCGGTCTTTGTTTTCACGGGACCCGAAATTGACGCTGCGTCAAAATTAAAAAAATCGAGTTTGAATGTGTCCCATGAGATCATTTGACAACATCTTCGTGCTCATGATGTCAAATTCCTTTGCGGGGTGAAAATCATATCGCGAAGAGGCTCGCTTGGGTCTACGATAAGATACTAGAGTGGTCCTCACAATCGCCGGACGCCAACTCTGTTGGAAACGTTTGGTCCCTTGTAAAGAGAGAGCTCAGAAGAAAGACTTTGAGAACTTTGACTTAGTTGTGTCTCGAGACTCGAACAATTTGCAGAGTATGCAGAAAATCTCTTCGACAGCAAGTATCGAAGATGCCAGGCGATTATTGATGCAGGAGGCGATTAGACAAGTTACTAAGCTAATTGCGTCGTTGTTAGCACATTTCAAAAATACGAGCTGTCACATTCTTACTTGACAAACTATACATTTGTTATTAACATACCGATCTGCTTAAGAATCTATCTCAAGAAGAAATGTTGAAAAAATTAATATCAGTGGATGGCAACAGTTTTTTTACACTGTAAAATCTTTTGATACAGTAACGTATTCGCCATTTTATTTCCGTGGTTATTACAAATACTTCACAAAATCCAAACAAGTATCTCCTTAGGGACTCAACGACTTATTTTAAAGAGGGTAAAATATTATTTTTAAATTATTGAAACCTACACACGTCAAGAACCTTATTTTAGTTTCACGATGTTCGTGGGCTCTAAGAATTTAAAGTCCCTCAAGGCGCTATTTGCTAGGTAAGGTCCAAACTAACGTGAAAAATGTTACTACTTTTTCTGTTTTAAGACTTTCGAGGCCTAGTTTAAGGATTATTTTGCAAAAATGTGCGGTCTTATCAGTTTGCTGTCCGAATATTTACATGTAAATTTACTATCATTATTTAGTCGTTGTATCTAGTAACGAACTGAAAGTACTTACATGCGTACGAGTGAGTGCACAATGACACTCTGGGTCCCAGTTGTCATATTTTTCTATTCTCCGAAAACCCTGAAATGGAATTTATCCTCACGAGAAAATAATCTCTTGTCTCAATAGGATAAATACAGGGTGCCCCATGTGTATGGAATAATGATTCCATAGTATTTATTAATCAGCGTATCAAAAAAATGTTTAAATAAAAGTTATGGGGTGTTATACGGCGCACATGCTGACGTTGACAATAAAATGTTTTGAACTGTCAGTTCGAAGAAATTACGCCGTCTTGATTTTTTTTTAAATGGAAAGCCCTGTATAGTAATTTATTTTTGAGTCCTACTAAAAATTCTAGATATTATTTGTCTAACATACCATATGTCTAAATTGAACTATTTTGAAATTATTGTCATTTGAAATTTAAAATAAGAAAAAAGACAAAAAAAACTAAACTCGAAGTTTATTTTTAAAGTAACAATGGCTCAAAATGTCTACCGTTGACAGCGAGGCAATGACCCAGTCTGTCATAAACAGCCTTAACAGAGTTTTGCAGAGAATCCGGGATGATCTGTGCTACTTCATATTGAATTCTTTGTTGTAAATCTTCTACAGTTTCAGGTCAACTTCGGTTTTTAAACGATCCCATAAAAAAAAAATCGAGTGGTGTAAGGTCGGGACTCCTTCCAGGCCATTCTACAGCACCTCTTCTGCCTATCCATCGATTAGGAAAAATCGGATCCAAATATCTACGAACATTGATTTCATAGTGAGGAGGTGCTCCCTCCCGTTGATACCACAGATTCCTCCAAGGGGTATCTGAATTATTTTCATCGGGAAAAAGACCTGCACAAGTTGGAATAACTTGCTCTTGGAGTAAATATTGCTGTCCTGTAAGATTTCCATCGATAAAAAAGGGACCAATGATATGACGTCCACAAATCCCTGCCCACACGTTTATCTTTTGTGGTCTCTGAGAATGACTGTCAATTATCCGGTGGGGATTCTCAGTAAACCAGTACCGGCAGTTATGCCTGTTAACTCTTCCGTTAAGACAAAATGTGGCCTCATCAATATTATGAATTAGGTTAAGATCATTATTGATTCGTTACATCATGACTTCGCAAAAATAAGGTACCTTTACTTGTGTTGTGGTCTAGACAAAGCTGACCAGTGGATATATGGGGATTTTCTGTAATTTCCCATAAAACATGTAACTTTTTATCATCGCTCGTTTTAACTTTTAGAGGTCCAGATTTAGAACGATCCTTAACATGACCCGATTGTCTAAATCGTTTTAATGTTTTGCTAACTACGGTGTGTTTAATAGGTTCTCGATTCGGATATTCTGCGTTAAAAAGACCACATACCTTCTGTTGTGTTCTCCTACGGTCCAACCATCATTAACAAAGTGATTCTTTCAGTTTCTGTTTAATATACCATTATGATATTACGCTCCAATTGCAGTTTCACAAAATGCATCAATAAACATTTTCGTCAATAAATCATTTTTGACGCGTTAAGTCGTTACCTGACAGTAAATGTTTAACACAAGCCAGCTTAAAAAAAAATAAATTTTATCTCTTTACTTTCAAACATCAATAATTCCAAAACAGTTCAATTTAGACATAAATTATGTTAGACAAATATCTAGAATTTTTAGTAGGATTCAAAAATAAAATAATATGCAAGGCTTTCTATTTAAAAATTAAGATCGCGTAATTTCTTCGAACCGACAGTTCAAAATATTTTATTGTCAACGTCAGCATGTGCGCCGTATAATACCCTATAACTTTTATTTAAACATTTTTTTGATACACTGATTAATAAATGCTGTGGAATCATTATTCCATACATAAGGGGCACCCTGTATACTGTTGGAACCACCGCAAGTTGACGATAAAAAAAAAATCCTAGCGTGTTTAATTTGCAGGGACACGTAAGTAGGTATCTTTAATTCGATTTAATTTTCTATCTCATAATTTTATGATCTTACTTTTACTCTTTATTTAATAGTGATCTTGTAGGAGGTCGTATCTATCAAGTTAACGAATTGGTTAGGTAAATATTTTGATGTTTTAACAAAAAGATTGCGTCTTTTTATGGTCACTTTCCGGCCAATAGGTTTTCTATATCCTACAGATATCAACAAGAATGTCGTGATATCCATGAGCGTTGTTCAATTACGAAAACATACATTTATATTTCTCGATACCTTTTTAACCAAGCACTAGTGCTGCCACAGCTGTTATTGCATTTCAGCAATCACTACGCGTGACAAAGATTTAAACAAATCCAGTCTTTCTATATGTCTTTTTCTAAGCTATTGCAGTTTATGATTTCTGATAATAAAGTGTAAAAGTAAAGTTATTTTTTTAGTGTTTCGTACGGAACACTTAGAAGATCACTTCGGTATCCGTCTGTCTGTCTGTCATACCCGATTTTCTCCAGAAATATTTTACATAGAAAGTTGAAATTTGGCACCAATATATCACAGCCATATAGTTTTGTTGGAGGGTGAAATCGGAACTGAAAAAAAAAATTACTAGGTCATAGAGTCGAGTGTTAAATGAAAACTTTTGAAAACAGGAGTTCAAAAATACATATGAGGTAATACTTTTCTTTGTATTATTTAAAAAAAAATGCCAGAAATCACTGTCTCCCTCCCTATCTCGAAAAATACTAATCAAAAATTTTTTAAAAATTCTGAAATATTCTCCATGAACTATAGATCGTGCGAAAATTATCACGAGGGCATTACTTTTGGCCATTTATCTGATATAAAAAACTACTTTGCTTGACAATATGGTAAAGGTTTTTTAATATACTTTTCAGTACACATACTGGTGGCCAACGGCTAGGTATCTAGACAAATTAAGCTGATTTATTGGCTATTAGGTAGCTAAGATGCTATAACAATTATACATACTAAAAAAAAATGGAAATACATATTGGATCTTAAGATACATAATAGGTGTGTCGGTTAATAATGTCGATTTTGCTAAGAGATGGCGTTACTAATACACTTGTTGGTATAGACTAGTGACATCTATGGCGTTTTGGAACGTAAACATACGCCATCAAAAGTCAGTTCGTTATTAATTGTCATTGTGCGAAAAACATAGTTCTTCATAGCTTTGAATATATCGTGTTTCGTACCAGAAACAGCTGCTGAAAGTTATCGATTGTTGGTTGAAGCTTATGGTGAACATACTCCAACCCAAAATACTTGGGTAGACCCAGACCAGCCTTCAACATCACAACCAGTGCTCAATATACAGGGAAAGAAAGCTATGCTGTGTATTTAGTGAGGTAGTAGTGGAGCTGTGTATTACGAACTGCCGAAACCTGGTGAAACTATTTCTGGCGATCGATACCGACAACAATTGATAAAGTTGAACCGAACATTGAAGGAAAAATGACCAGAATACGCCCAAAGACACGATAAGTTATTTTTCAACATGACAAAGCTCGGCCCCATGTTGCAAAATGTGTTAAAAACTATTTGGAAAACATCAAATGGGACATTCTACCCCACCCGCTGTATTCACCGGACTTAGCCCCTTCGGACTACCACTTATTTCGATCGATGCAGCACGAACTTTTAGAATAACACTTACATTCTTACGAGGAAGTTAAAATTTAGCTTGATGAATGATTGGCCTAAAAAGATGAAAAGTTCTTCTGGTGCGGAATCCATTTATTGACAGAAAAACGGGAAAAAATCATAGCTAACGTTGGCCAATACTTTGATTTTTAAGGTAATTTATTTTATAATGGAAATAAACGCTAAATGTTGCAAAAAAGCGACATTATTAACCGAAACACCTATTACATCTAACTAACTTAGCCTAGGTAAAAAATTTATTTTATTTTAAAAGCAAACACCGTACGGAACACTAATTGCACAGGTCGGATTTTTTTATATTTATTTTATTATTATATATATATATATATATATATATATATATATATATATATATATTATATTCTTTGATTAATTTTTCTAATATTAGTAACCTTATTATTTCATTTGTATTTTCAGTCCTAAAAATCTGAGAAGAATAATAAGAAATAATCAGCAGCATCTTAAAAAGTATTAGTAATACTGCATCTTATTTATATTCCGCCTTTGAAGCAGATTTCTCACAAACTCTTAAACTTTTGCTTACTTAGTTCCTATTCATGTTAAATGTTGATTTAATAGCTTTTAGCGCTACAAAATACTGTCTCTACTAGGTTTTTAAATTAGATCTATAGTACAATATTTTCTATGATTTTTAAATTAAAGGTATTTTGAAGCACTTTTTGATGAAATAATAGTTTTGACCTAATATCATTGACTGACAACTTCAAATTTTAATAAGTACCAATATAAATATTTTAGGAACTTGCGATACTTTCTTTATGGGCCTAGCACACGTGCTGCAGGGAAATCCTTAAAGCGCTACACGAGTGCGGAAGAAGCAATTTACGTTGATCTTGAATCGTCGTAAATTGCATTTGGTCGGAAACACAGTCCTGGGCAAATTTTTCCAAAGGGATGAGGTTCTCCATATAAAAGACTGCATGAAAAGGGTTGTACGAGGAGTAACAAGCTAAACTTTATATGGATGTGAAGTATTAGTGTGACATGTATTTCTAGCATGCAGCGCTCTAGGAGGAATTAAGCGGGCTACATCCATCGAACACTTTCCATGAAAATACTAGGCTTGACAGGCTATGAACCCGTACCGCCAAAAATTTGACATTGACTTTAAATATTAAAAAAAAAACAGTCTTTAATTTATCCATGCTTCCATCGACTAACCTACACTAAATTATTAAAGCCATAGCTTATCAAATTGTTAGAATTAAATCATTTTAAAGAAAATTTAGATTTTTCTCTAAAAAGTAGCTTCAATTGTTCCGATACTATTGATATATATGATACTATGCTCTTTGAATTTCATTTCTAAAAAGGGAATAATTAGTGCAATGCTAGGAGTAACAGCCAATTTTATTTAATTCTTCTCCAGGTTAATTGAGAAGTTGCTCGTCCTCTCTCTGGAAAACATTAATACGCATCAGACTTTTGGTCTTGTTCCAACATCATACAAACATAGCTGAATAAATCTTGAAGAAATTGTGAACAAATATAAAGTAACTTCAGTATTCAGGTTATTGGATAAAATATATCTAGATACAGGATGTGTCACAAACGTAAACAATTCTTTTAAAAATTATTTTACCAATTAAGAACGTTTACTTGTAATAGTGGTTTAATTACATGTTTATTGATAAGATTTTAAAAAATTCTTTTATAAATTATGTAAGATATGGGGTGCCCAATAAATAAATTCAAATCAGTTTAGCTTATTGACGTAACCCATCGGGCGGAAGGGCAATGTGACAGAACCTCCGTTTTTTGGAAATTTAGTTGCTATCAAGTGTTTCGTCGTAGTGCTTTGGAGCGTTCATTTTGTATGCGAGAATTTAGCCAGTATAATAATTCTGCACATCAAAAGTCCTCAAATTTGAAAACACAGGTTCAACTTTAAGTAAACGTGGAACAGGGTGATCAGGGACATTGAACAGCGATGCAAATGTAAAGTGTGTTTGCGTATCCAAGCTTCCGACCTGTTAATACACAAAGAATCAAGTGCCGTAATAGTACCTAGAAGTTTTGTTTTTTTGATCTCCAAATTTTTTTCGTATTCCCAAATCAGCTTTCCAAACGACAATGAGTGTTTTCATATACTCTAGATCCAGTTTAGACCAAAATTTTACTTGAAAATAAGATATGTTAAGATTGTGGTACACCTGGGACATTCCTCCATGATTAATTTTTGGTCCATTTCCCTCTTTAATAAGAGACTTTATCACTATGTGATGCTCGAAATTATTTTTATTCGTTTTTCACAAGAAAAAAAATTGTAAAAATTTTAAACTATAAAAAATCATTTTCTTTTGTCAAAATACTTAGAACGGCACAAAAAATTTACAACCAAACAATTTTTTGGTATAAAATTATTTTCATAGCTAGGTGGATAGCTTAAAAGAACACCAATATAGGAACAATTCTAGCTCCTGGAACACCGGAAAAATACTTAAGAAATACCAGGTGTACAAGTATGAAAAGCGGATTTCAGACAACACCGATGCAGTTTGTACTATAAAGATTTGACACTGCGCCATTTTGTTGTGCCATCAACAAGTGTCGGACGCGCACGAGTGATAAATTGGAAAAGTGTGTACATAGTGTTGTGTTCAATATGTCGAAATTTATACCGAACAAAGAACATTCGCGGACAGCATTAATTTTTTGTTTTCATTTGAAAAAATTGCTGTTGAATCATACCGATTACTTCGAGAAGCTTATGGTGAACATGCTCCATCGCAAGATACGTGTGAACGATGGTTTCGGCGTTTCAAAAGTGGTGACTTCGATGTTGCAGACAAGGAACGTGGAAAAAAATACGAAGATGTGGAATTGCAAGGATTGTTGGACGAAGATGATTCGCCAATACAAAAACAACTCGCTGAGCAATTGGGCGTTAGTCAACAAGCTGTTTCCAATCTGCTACGAGAGATGGGAAAGATTCAGAAGACCGGTAGATGGGTACCACGTGAGTTGAACGACAGGCAAATGGAAAAGCGCAAAAACACGTGTGACATTTTGCTCGCTCGGTACCAAAGGAAGTCGTTTTTGCATCGTATAGTTACAGGGGATGAAAAGTGGATTTATTTTGAGAATCCCAAACGCAAAAAATCATGGGTAGACCCAGGCGCACCATCGCTTTGGCAGAAAGACGATGCTCTGTGTTTCGTGGGACCAGAGGGGCGTGGTCTATTATGAGCTATTACAACCTGGGAAAACGGTTACTACTAAACGTTACCAACAACAATTGACCGATTTGAACCGTTCGCTGCTTGAAAAAAGGCCAGAATACCGAAAGAGGCAACACAAAGTCATTTTTCTTCATGACAATGCTCCATCGCATTCGGCAAAACCAGTTCGCAACACGTTGGAAGCACTCAGCTGGAAAGTTCTACCCCATGCGGTTTACTCACCAGACTTCGCTCCTTCCGATAACCACTTGTTTGCATCGATGGGTCACGCACTTGCTGAGCAGCGCTTTGGTTCGTACGAAGATGTGAAAAAATGGCTCGATGGACGGTTCACAGCAAAAGGGGAAGATTTTTACTGGCGTGGTATTCACAAATTGCCCGAAAGATGGCAAAACTGTATAACAAGCGATGGAGCATACTTTGAATAAAGCACTTTTTATCATACTTCCGAATTTAACATGTTTTTTTAGAAAAAAAATCCGCATTTCATACTGGTAACTGGTAACGTTCCAGACTGTAATTTGATTTCTTTATTCGCCAATTTAGCCTTTTGAAATTACACTTTCTTATTGAGCAGCTTAGTACTGATACTAAAGCTACTATTATAACTATTGTATAGGATGTGTCTTAATAACGAACCATAGTAGCCATTTTGAAAATGCAACGGTGTCCGTGCCAGCACTAGCACGTTATCTAGAAAAGGCTGTGAAATACGGTATATGGTTCTGCACTTGGAAAATGCCAATAAGTAACTTGATATCCCTGACGATATCTGAATGATAAAGGTACGGCAGGAACAGTAGGGACAAAATAAAGTTGATGAGTCGATAAGAATAACCAAATAATGCGATCTGACGCACTCAATGGTATATATAATTGTATATATAGGATCAACCGTGGGTAGTGAAGAGAAGAATATCCCTAGGAAGAAATACTATGTCGAAGCTTACTAAGATATGGAAAAGTCTGTGTATAACTAAAAGAACAAAATTAAATCTCGTTCAGACCTTAGTATTTCGAATATTCTCATATGACGTAAAATCCTGGATGTTTAAAGCAAAGGGACGTAAAATCGTTGATGCCTTTGAAATGTGGTGCTATAGGAGAATGCTGAGAATTTCCTGGACTTCAAGAAAAACCAGTCAATCTATACTGAAAGAATTAAATATCACCATAAGATTAACATGACTGTATCTCTCTTCAGTATTTTGGACATGTAGCCAGAAAAGCAGGTGATAATATACACCGACTTATAATGATGGAAAAGGTCCAGGGTAAAAGGAGTAGAGACCGCCCGGCAGCAAGAGCTTCGGATTAAATAAAACAAGTTATAGTTCAGCCACTCCATATATCAATACACTTGGCAGAAGATAAAGAGAGATGGAGTGAAAAGGTGGATAGAGCATTGAAGTTATTCCAAAGAGATCACGACCCTTAAAACTGAAGAATCGAATAGAGAGAGAGAGGTACGGTGCGGAAATAGGATTATATATAGAAAAATCAACTAAAGTAATAAACTTTCATGGACAGTCATATTCAGGATATATATCATTGCAAGCGAAACCGCAGGTGCAAGCTGTGAACTAGTGTATTAAATAAAATTTGTGTGTAACAGTATAAGAATTTACCCTGATTTATTTTCACATGAGACAAATAATTCTTGAAAACCATGAAAAAAAGTGGTTAAATATATAAAATAGAGAAAGATATAATAGAGTTAAATCCGTTTTCCATCGATCGAACGCCCCTAATAGTAGCTGCTACGCTTTATCGTAAGAACGGCTTGTAAAACTTAAAAAAAATCATATTTTTTCACCCTGTAAGATAAAAAGATCTTTTTTTAAATTGTCCAGATTACACTAACCTCTCAAGATTTGAAACTGCTGGAATTCTCATTCCTATACATTGGCAACCCTCGCACCCTTCGAAAATACCTTCACGTGCCAAACCCGAATTCCCGAAGCTTAGTGTCGACATTTACCGGTATCCGAAACAAACATTTCAAATAGATTAGTTAAGATCATTTATAAGCTTTTATTTATTTAAACAAGAATTTCTCTATGTTTGTAATAGCAATAATACGAGGGTGTTTGTTATATACTTAGTTAAGAGGAAAATTTTCAGCTTTAAAAAGTATTCTACATAACTACTGTCTACACTAATTCACTTAATCCAGCATTTCTCCAGTTATTTCATTCCATCCAATAAAATTCTTTGGTTTATGTACTTCTCAAAAAACGACGCAACAGCGGCTTTTGATGATCCTGTGAGGAAAATTTTCGGCCTCTTAGATCATTCTTCAGATATTTAAACAAAAAGAAGTTGCACGGCGCTAAATTAAGACTAAATGGTGCATGTTTAATTCGGTAGCTTTTAATTAATTATGGATCTTTTTTCCACATATTCGATAAGTAAAATTTCTCGCAACTTTTCAAAAGACGACTGAGTTTCCGCTCTCATGAACCTATTGCATCGACTGCTCCTTCGTGGGATGATCCCAAATCTCATCGCCTGTTCTCTAAAGCGTCTAATGTTTTCTGAAGCGTCTAATGTTCTTGAGAAATTTCTTTCCTCGCCAGGTTCTGCTCTGATCTAAGGAGTTTAAAAATCCATCATGCAGAAACTTTTTTCACCCCTAAGTCTTCGTGTACAATCTTACAAACTGTAGCTCCGAATACTCTAGCTTCCTTAGCAAGCACTGGGATATCCATTCATCGATCTGACAGAAGCAAATCCTCAATATTTGAGACGTTTTCAACACTCAAACAATTATTTATTTAATAAGACACGTCAATATACAATATTTGAAACCTAAAATACTACAAACTGTCGCCCTAATATATTCATGTAAAGTTCATTTATTTATTCATTTTTTTGTTCCGTACGTTATGGGATCACTTCGGTGTCGATCTGTCTGTCCGTCACACCCGATTTTTTTCCGAAACTATTTGACATAGAAAGTTTAAATTTGACACAAATGTAGGAAGTGCTGGCCCAACCAGAACCGTGTAGTGCTGAAAGTTAAATTTTGCCTTAAGAGGTTAGTTTTGGGGGGTTAACTCGGAAGTAAAAAAAAAGTTTTTTGCATGGTCATCGAATGGGGTGTCAAATCAAAGCTTGTGAAAACACGAGTTCAAAAATATATGTGATGTAATACTTTTCTTCATATTATTTTTAAAAAATTGCCTCTCGAAAAGTACCGATCGAATTATTTTGAAAAAATTCTGGACTATATATTCATAAGGGGTAGATTGAGCGAAAATTATCACTAGGGCATTACGTTTAATGATTTACCAGGTGTACAAGTCTGAAATGCGGATTTCAGACAACAGATGGTGCACCAATGCAGTTTGTACTATAAAGATTTGACACTGCGTCATTTTGTTGTGTCATCAACAAGTGTCAGACGCGCACGAGTGATAAACTGGAAAAGTGTGTGCATAGTGTTGTGTTGTGTTCAATATGTCGAAAGCTTATGGTGAACATGCTCCATCGCGAGATACGTGTGAACGATGGTTTTGGCGTTTCAAAAGTGGTGACTTCGATGTTGCAGACAAGGAACGTAGAAAACCGGCAAAAAAATACGAATATGTGGAATTGCAAGCATTGTTGGACGAAGATGATTCGCAAACACAAAAACAACTCGCAGAGCAATTGGGCGTTAGTCAACAAGCTCTTTCCAATCGGCTACGAGAGATGGGAAAGATTTAGAAGACCGGTAGATGGGTACCACACGAGTTGAACGACAGGCAAACGGAAAAGTGCAAAAACACGTCTGACATTTTGCTCGCTCGGTACAAAAGGAAGTCGTTTTGGCATCGTATATTTACAGGGGATGAAAAGTGGATTTATTTTCAGAATCCCAAGCGCAAAAAATCATGGGTAGACCCAGGCGCACCATCCACATCGACCGCAAGACCGAATCGCTTTGGCAGAAAGACGATGCTCTGTGTTTGGTGGGACTAGAGAGGCGTGGACTATTATGAGCTATTAAAACTTGGAGAAACGGTTAATAACATTACCAACAACAATTGACCGATTTGAACCGTTCGCTGCTTGAAAAAAGGCCAGAATACCGAAAGAGGTAACACAAAGTCATTTTTCTTCATGACAATGCTCCATCACATACGGCAAAACCAGTTCGCGACACGTTGGAAGCACTCAGCTGGGAAGTTCTACCCCATGCGGCTTACTCATCAGACTTGGCTCCTTCCGATTACCACTTGTTTGCATCGATAGGTCACGCACTTGCTGAGCAGCGCTTTAGTTCGTACGAAGATGTGAAAAAATGGCTCGATGAATGGTTCACAGCAAAACGGGAAGTTTTTTACTGGCGTGGTATTCACAAATTGCTCGAAAGATGGGAAAAATGTATTGTATTTGGCCAATCACATATAAAATAAATTTCAATGATAATTGGTAACTAACGGATAAGTACCGAGACAAAATAATTTTATTTGTTTATAATTAAACAAATATTTAGGTAGTAAATATTTTTTTTAACCTTTTACTACCAGATTCTGAATTGAGCTAGATTCATTTATTAACCATTAGGTAGCTAAGGAGTTATAACATTATAGACTAAGAAAAAAGGTGAAAATATATATTGGATCTTAAGATATATACGTGTCAGGGACCTACTTAACTTAGCCCGGGTAAGGATTTTACGTTAAAAGCAGTCACCGTACAGAACACTAAGTGCACAAGTTCGTCTTGCAACAGGTTTTTTTTCTTTTTTTAATGACATCACTCTTAAAACACGTCGTTCAAATATTCTTTAATACTGTACTAGGCCCTGCTAATAAATAGACTTTAAACTCTTTACTTAGCCGATTAAAAACAAAATCTCTAATGTGTTCCAATAATCTGTTAATAACCTTCTATCCAATATTATCCCGAGATTTTACAAACTGTCCAATATTATGAATATCCAGTACTAACTGGGTAATATACCTAGTATCTTACGTATGGTAAGATGCATTTTTATGAAATATGCTATAGTTGTTTTTAATATAAAGCAGTAATTTATATAAAAATATATACAGCGAAAAGCTAAAATTTTATTTTTTATGAAGTTACAGTCTGTCAAGTAAGAACGTGTCCGCCATAATTCATTTTTGGTATATGTAATTCTAGCGATTCAACAAAATATCGGTAAGGGAATCTTTGTCTACAATGCATTTTAGTAAAAGTATCAGTCGATTCCCAATTTTCGTCGAATCACTTAAAGTCAGTTATTTGCACGTCGGTTAAAGACAGTCTTTCTTTGTTCCCATCCAAAGGGGCCTAAAATGACACATTCTGCGGCAGCTAAATTTATTAAAAAGTCGGTATCGTTTATGAAAAAGTGGGTAAATCGTTTTAACGAGACGAAAAATGCCGACGACTTGCCAAAAGGTGGCTAGGTAGGCAAAATCACTTCGAAAGTCGAAAAACGAATCGGTCTTTGTTTTTACGGGATCCGAAATTGACGCTGCGTCAAGGAGTGATAAAATTAAGAAAATCGGGTTTGAATGTGTCCTATGAGACCATTCGACAACATCTTCGTGCTCATGATGTCAAATTTCGAAGCACGTTGAAGAAACCTTTGCTGGGTGGAAATCACGTCGCGAAGCGGCTCGCTTGAGCCCACGATAAGATATAAGAGTGGACCTCACAATCGCCAGATGCCAACCCTATTGAAAACGTTTGGTCCCTTGTAGAGAGAAAGCTCAGAGGGAAGACTCTGAGGACTTTAACTCAGTTGTCTCTCGCGAGATACGAATAATTTGCAGAGTATGCAGAAAATCTCGTTTGCCTCGAAGATGCCAGGCGATTATTGATGCAGGAGGCGATTGGACAACTTACTAAGGTAATTGCGCCGTTGTTAGCACCCCAAAGAATACATTGATGGCAAAAAATGTTCTCGGAACACATTTTTTCAAGAATACAGCGGTCACGTCCTTATTTGATAGACACAGCTTATTTAGCTGTTATTTAGATTGGAAACCACTCTTACAATTCGCTTTTGACATATGGAAACTCTCTCGCTGTTAATACAATTTCCCTACGGAATTATTCCAGTATATTATACTAAGGATAAACTAGAATATTTACATGCTGATATATCTGGAAAAAAAGGGATTGGATTTGTCCGATATCCCTTATCCTCATTATTGTACAGATTTTTCCTCTCCAGGATTTTTTTAATACCTAAGGTTTTTGACACAATAGTTATCGTGGCGCCTAGATGGAATCATGTACAATAAAAGATAATAGAACCTCTTAAAAGAAAATACTCAATTTCAAAAACATCATGTAAGCAGGGTTGGCCCAAGATCAATATGGTCAATGGCCAATAGATACATAGGGCTTCTCAGAACAGTAAACCAAGAATTGACGGTGGAGATTTTTCACAAAAAAAATAAACTCTTTCATACAGTAGAAATTTAAAAACCAGAGGGAGGAGGTTTTACTCAAAAACGAACACTTTTACAATGGTATTTTAAAAAGTACAACCCAATTTAAAAATTATTAGATTGTTCACAAAAAAAAACTCCAATAAAAAAAGTCTTATTTCAAGAAGGCCGTTATTTTCTATATCTTTAGGAGGGGGACAATATGACCCATCTTTGGCTACTTGTGGTACCAAGTAACTGCCCTGGCTACCTTAGCTACGCCACAGCATATAACATTTGTTGCCAATATCTACAGTTCTGAGTTAAATTTTACAAAAGAAATTAAAATGGATCCTGTAAAAATTGAATGGAAAGTTTAATAAAAAGTTATTTTTTTAAGCCCATCAACTGTTGTTCAAGTTTTGTTTTTGCTGTATTTTAATAACATATTCTCTTGAAAGTAAATTGTCTTAAAACTAACTGTTTCATAAATAATATACTATTTTTAGTATGCGACAAGATGTCTTTCATCTAAAAATAGTAAAAATTTAACACAAAGGCCTTAAGCCCGCCCACGTTCACAATAAAAAATCATGAATATTTCTCACTTTTTGTTTGTCTGGTCCGTATTTGAAACTTTTTCTTATGCAGAAGGGCTCATTTATTTTGACACGTAAAACATTTACAAAGAACTTTTTGTTTGTCGCAGAATAGCACGAATTTTTCTTGGTTGCTTGTTTGCTTTGTGATAAATTGGCCGTAATAAGCGACGAGCAGCTTTTTTTTAAGTATGTGTGCGTTGTTTATTTTGTCTCTCCTTTTAGAAGCAGGTTTTATTTAGAGAACTGCAAAAGGCATTTTGTGGAATAAAACTTTCTTCTCGGACTTCCATTGTTTTTTTTAGTTTTATTCACACCACTTCGCTTATTTTGCATTTTTATATTTGTATGTGTATCTGTATCTGTAGTCACCAAATCCCTTATATTAACTTTGCCCTCCTTGTTGCTTGTAAGCAAGGTTGCCAAAATTGCGAATTCTTATTCTACTAAATTTTTTTAATATTTTGTGACTCTTTAGTGTTCCATACGGAACACTTCTGTGTCCGTCTGTCTGTCCATCACACCCGATTTTCTCCGAAACTATTAGACTTAGAAAGTTGAAATTTGGGACAAATATAGCAATTGATGGGCCAATTAGAGCCGTGTAGATTTGAAAGTTAAATTTTGACTTAAGGGGTTAGTTTTAGGGAGCGAAATCGAATGTTAAAAAAAATGACCAGGTCATCGGTGAGATGCCAATTGAAAGCTTGTGAAAACACGAGGTTAAAAATATATATAATGTTATACTTGCGGACATTTTCTTTATATTATTTTTAAAAAATTGCCGAAACTCGATGTCCCCCCTTATCTCGAAAAGTATTGATCAAAAAATTTTGATAAAACTCTGAAATGTACTCCGTATAGATTGAGCAAAATTTGTCGCGAGTGCGAGTGTTTCTTAACGTATTGTGGAGGTTTATGTAATATACTTTTAAGTATATTACTGTAATCGAGTGGCGAGTTGCTCTTGGGTCGAGATATAATTTTATTTTATTTGTTCATAATTAAACAAATATTTAGGTAACTTTTATTCTAGACTGAGCTAGATTGATTTATTGGCTATTAGGTAGCTAAGATGCTATAACTATTCTACGTTATTGACTAAGAAAAAACGTGACAATACATATTGGATCTTAAGATGCAAGAGACCTAAGTACCTTAACCTAGGTAAGGATTTTATTTTATTTTAAAAGCAATCACGGTACGAAACACTAATCGCGCAAGTCCAACTTGCACTGGACCGGTTTTTTCATATATAATTTAGCCCTCGGACTACCATAAAAAGTCTCTTATAATATCCTGTACTTCTAAGCTACGATTAAGAAAGGAATTAAATATTTTTTTTTATAATTTACTACGAGAAATTTTCCGAAAAAAATTGAAAATTTTACTCTTATTAATGTTTAGTGTACGATAGTCTTCTAATCTTAAATATATAAATTAGAATTTATTGCTAAAAGTTGGAGTAAATGAGCGTAAAGTAAATTTTAAAAATATCCTTTTCAGGATTTTTATCATCTGTGTGACCTCCTTTGGTTTTATTTTAGGGTCGTTGTCATGCTGAAAAGTAAATTTCCCCTGAAAAATATCTCTTCCAAAAGGAAGCATTTGAGTTAGCAAAATTTCTTGATACTATTCTTTTCGCGTGATTCCTTCTATCCTAAAGATTTTTCCAACTTTACCGTTACCAAAACAACCTCAAACTATTACTGACCCTCCACCATGTTTTACTGTAGGCAATTAACAGGCTTCCAACATCCTCTCTCCAGCTGACCGCCGCACGTAAATTCATCGATTTGAATCGAAAATTTCAAATTTAGATTCCTCGCTCCAAAGGACGGAATTCCATTGTTCTGATGTTCAATTTTCATGTTCTCGGACCCATTCTAATGGTTTACGTTTAGTCATTTGCCTAAGAAGTCGTTTCCTCACTGCAACTCTTCCGTGTAGTCCACCTTCTGGTAACCTGTTCTTCACAGTTGTCACGCTGATGGGGATAGGCCTCTACATGTTTACTTGAGCCGTGATTTCTGGTGCGGTTAGGCGGCGATTACGTCTGCTGGATATTGTTATAGCTCCGTCTTCAGCAGGAGTCGTTTTTTTCCAGGCCTTCCTGAATGTTTTTGGTTGAGAATTCCATGTCCCGCAGAAATTTGTTTTACGGTGTAGTCCACCGTTCTCGTTGGCATCCGTATATCAGTCGCGATTGGTCGACTCGAGTGACTATTTTGATGTCTCGCAATTATCAGAGCCCGATTTTCAACGGAAACTTTTTTCGTTTTTGACATTTTCACAAAACAATTGAGCCTGTATCAGTGACAAAGTAGTGTTTGCGAATGGTTAATTTCCAAAAGGACAATTGTATTTATAGCATAGTTTTTATCATAAAATGTCACTAGGAATTTTCATAATCCCTAGAAACTTGAAATGAGTTCTTACTTCAACTGGAATTCTCAGAAATCGCCTCAAAACTAATCATGCAAAACTTGGAAATTTGTTCTAATTGGTTTTTAATTTGTGATTTCACCAAAAAGGCCTATCTAAACAATTTTATGACGGGCATTTGTTAAGAACAATTGAATTTACCTAATACAATAAAAGGGTTTAATTAGGTATTAAATTGTGGCAGTTACATTGAACTTCCTAGGTGGGCAAATACTTTCTGACGGTAGTGTAAAACTGTTTTGTTTCATTTGGGAGTTTTTGTAAAAAAACTTTTTTATGTCTTGAATACATGCGGGCAGTAAAATCTCTTTGTGGATGAGAGTAAATAAATGATTAATTCCTTTTCTACATATTTTTTCCTTTGCAAAATAAACTAATGCTACTGGACATAGGAAACATATTAAACATTTTTGGTATGGTGGTAGTAATCGTAGTAGTAGTATGGGTAGAAAGGTTCAGAGCCAAACAAACAGGCCCAAGAGACCATTTTTGCCAAACCCAATTAACGTCTGAGTAATGTCAGCTAGATGGGACCTACAGTTTACCGTGGAATAACATAATCGGCAGATGGTACTCTCTCAGCCCGCTGTTTTTACGGTCCTGTTCTTTTAACTCCCCATTGTTTAATACCCATATATATGTTTCCGTGGTATTGCGGGGAAGTTTGTTTTTTAGTGGCGGCATTGAAACTTTCCAACTAGACTTTACACCTGTGCCTCATTCAAGAGAGCCCTATCTGCTTCACCTGCCCTCCGTCTGTAGTACCAGTGCGCCAACAATATTCCGTCGGCCGTTTTTTTTTCTGTCGAAGTATGACTTTAAGACTTCACTCATATGATGAGGCGGTTCCTTTATGGTCCGAGCAGTCCCCCACCAACAGCGTACCTGTTAGTTTTTCCGTCGGTATCGGCACTCTGTCCTCAAAGGCCATCTTCAGTTATCCGCCCCACCCATGGGGGGAGTGGGCTCGTAACCAGCCTTTCTTGGTCCGATTGGCTTCCCACTTACAACTGTTATTTACAGTCTGCCAGCCTTCGAGAGTTTGCTGATGTCTGCTACTAAGCAACATAACGTGTAATGTTGCCTAGCTAAATATACTGACCTGCCAGGTACGTTAAGTCAGAACTGTGTCATGGAGCCAAAACGACTTAAATAAGGCACAAGTGAAATTCTTTGATTTGTATTGTATTGTTTTATGTTTATATGAAATATTTGGAAAAATATCCTTAATTTTTGTTAAGTGTGACAGTAATTTCCCCGTTTACTTAATAATATTTTAAAGGCAGTCTTCTCATAAATTTGTAATGTTTAAGGTATTATTCAACGGCGTCGAAAAACTTTTACCTATAAGTCTCCATTTCTTTTTATAACCCATTATTGTTCTCTCTTTTTCCTAAAAAAAAAAGATCCTGTGGATCCATTTACCTCTCCACCCTAACCTATTTCTACAAACTTACTATCATAAGCGTACAAATATAATATCTTAAAATTAATTGAACTAAGGTTCTGCATAGAATAATTGGTACTTTTTGTTTACTCAGTGTTGTTAGATTTTCCAAAAAAATGAGATAAACCATGGACCCATTTTACGTGTTTATGAATATACTTAGTTGCATATATTGTTACATTTGAGCAGGTGCAGTTTTAATTTTTTTTTTACAAATTTTGATAACGCTTAAGAATAATTTTAATTATAGCTTGATGGTTTAACAACTGTTAAAATGAAAATATTATAAAAATATTTTAAATACATTAGGGCCTAAATGACTTTTACTTAACTAACAGTTCACTATCTCTCTTTCTAATTTATCAAAATCATCCTGCCTCAAGTTTTCATTAAGCAACAAAACTGCAAATTTAACATATACGTATCAAACAACAGTAATGTATTTTTAAAAGTTTACACTTATTATGTTGAAATATTGCATCTTTGATACATTTTTTTTATTCCTTTTTAGTGTTCCGTACGAAACACTTATAAAATCACTTTGGTGTCTGTCCTTCTGTCTGTCCATCTGTCACACCCGATTTTCTTCAAAACTACTTCACAATGAAAGTTAAAATTTGGCACTAATATAGGAATTGATGGCCCGAACAGAGCTGTGTGGTTTTGAAAGTTAAATTTTGACTTAAGCAGTTAGTTTTGTGCTTGCAAAAACTGGAGTTCAAAATTAGATATGATATAATAATTGCGTATTATTTTTAAAAAATTGGTAAAAATGGCTGCCCTCCCCTTATCTCAAAAAGTACTGATCAGAAAATTCTGGAATATTCTCCACAGGATGTCGATCACTAGTGCATTACCTTTAATAATTTATCTGGTATATGAAAAAAAAAAAAAATTCAAGGTCATCAGTTTTCAACAAAGATTGAAAACAAACTTGGTTGAAAACTCATTTCAGGTAACAAAACTTTTTATTTTAAAAGCAATCACCGTACGGAACACTAATTGCGCAAGTTCGACTTGCACTTAACGGGTTTGGTAATGTTCAAATACGCTTCAACGTGTCGCTTATAGGTAGATGGATTCAAAGGACGTTTCCCTAAGGTGAAAGAGGAGAACATCAAAGATGGAGTGGCTTTAAGGGAGGGCTGTTTTCTAAATCCATGAAAACAGTAGAACGGGGAAAATTGCCTTTGACACAGTCAACAAAATATCTTTGATGAAAAAATTGGACAATATCGGTGCTCGAGGTAGTCTGCTGGAATGGATTGGGTCATATATGACCAACAGGGAAATGGTGGTTGATTACGATGGTGCAATTTCGGATCTGAGAATGGTAGATTTCGGGATCCCACAAGGATCTGTCTTGGGTCCTCCGTTATTTATCTTATATGTAAATAACTTGCCATTAAACATCAATACCGGCCATGTAACTATGTATGCGGATGGCACTACCGTTGTGACAGCATCTGAAACGATGGATGGTCTGTTTGATGCTGTTACAGGTGGATGCAAGGATATGGAGGTGTGGTGTAGAAGAAATGAATTAATATTAAATATTGAAAAAACAGTCTGTATGAATATATTCAATAGAAGATCTCTAGCGCTGGATTTGACGACTCCCTTTGGGTTTTGTGGAGAGGGCTAAGTTCTTGGGTACTTTTGTGGATGCTCAGCTTTATTTTAGAGACCATATAGACCATCTATGCTCAAAATTAAATTTAGCATACTTTGCAATTTTGAGCTTAAAAAGTACTCTCAACTGTAAGAAGCTCTTGGTTGTGTATCATGTTTTGGCTTTCAGCCATCTATGTAACAGTGTTGTGTCCTGGGGTTTTGCTGGTGAAAAACGTAAGCGTGTTTTTATGAGCCAAAAAAAATCGTCTAATTTTTAATCTTGACTTTCATAAAAGCTGTAGAGATATATTCATAAATAATCGAATCCTAACCTTTCCATGTCTATACGTATTGAGTATTTTATAAACAAAAATAGACACTTTTTTTGATTTGCTGGGATCTACAAATACGTATAACACAAGGAGTAACTGTTTACTGGTTATACCCAGTCACCAATCAACTTTCTTTGAAAATTCTCCCCTCTACAGTTGCATCAGCCTTTACAATAGATTGCCTGCAGGACTGCGAGCTATGCGTGGCACGAGATTTGTTTTTGGGGTCAAGTCTCTTTTACTGGTAAGTGATTTCTACAAGAGCTGATGTTAGAGAAAGGGGGTCCGATTGTGAAGTTTTGTGAAATTTTTATTTACATATCTGTTTATTCTTTTTGTTTTTAAATTGGTATTTGACAAGCCTGGAACACCTGCACTAGTCTGATTAAATTGCTTGCGTGTGCTTGTTTAATTTAACTTTGACTTTTGTACATTATTTTGGATGTATTTATGTTTGTATTTCTGTGCACGTATACACTGTACTGTTGCTCATTTTTACTTGTTTCCATTTTATTTTATTTATCTGAGAAGACGAACCTATTTACACTCTTTTATATTTTGACAGTAATATATGTGTTATTATAATTTTTACTTTGGTTCTTCTTTCTCACATTTGGTCAATGTGGTTCCATGTTTGGCTGACGGGCCGAAGCCAAGTCAGCACAAATGCTATTACCATTGTGTATTAAGGAATGGCCTGACAATGTTATATATTTTCAAAATCACTGACCTCTGAATGTTTCTGTGTATGTATGTTGTTATTATTATTATTAATTGCTCCCTGACTCTCCCTGATTATGTCACTGAGATTACCTTTAATTTTTTTGTTTAAGAGATAAAATAATTCTTGAAATTTAAGACGTAAATCTGCATATACTTGAAGTATGAGTTTAACACTGTTTCATTTTGGCCCGGGCCGTCTCAACAATCGATTTGTAAATGAAATACTGTAAATATCTTTGGTTATGTGGATTGAAAATGTCATTCTGAGTACTTGTCAAATATTAACATTTAATTTATTCTTTAAATTCTTTTATCTTTCATTTAAGCTACGGTAATGCCTTACAAGGATTCATGTTTGTGTAAAAATCAAAATCAAGCCTAGTCTTAAACCAAACGCCTTCCTCCTCCTCTCTCCTTTGTGAATATTGTTAAAGACGTCATCCGTCATGTATGTACGTACATACGATGTACGTACATACGATGGCCTATCATTCAGCGCAATGTGAGGAAATATTGTAACTTTCCTACAAGAAGCTGATCAGTACTTTTTTAGTCAACAGTATATGCCTAACCTGCTTTTTAGCAGTATACACTAATGATAGCTCAGAATTAGTTCTAAAAATGTTTCTTAGGTTAATAGTTTCCAAGAATGAAGAATGTTATTAATGATACATTATTTGTTGCAGGTTCACTACAAATAAAAAACAGCGAAGAAAAAGACCACGGCAAGTACGAGTGTGTGGCTGAAAACTCTATTGGGACTGACTATTCTAAGTTCGCATTACTTTATGTAAAAGGTAAACATATCATATTTTCTTATCTAATATCTAACTTGTTAGTGGTTACAGAAAACGTCATTTTCCAAACAAGATTTACGAAACCTTTTTCCAATATTAAGAACGACAGCGAACTGGAGTAATTTGATGAGAAGTACAAACTTTGCCCGGTCCCTTCTCAAATCCTGCTTAATAAAATGTCAAAACCATCGTAAATTTTTTTAAAAAAAATCAATTTACAGATATATTTTTCAAAACGGGACGAACATATATCGTATTTATTTATATTTTCATAGGTTCAATTAGCTATTATATATTGGTGGTATTCTTAGAAATAAAAAATTTTCCTGCCTCGACCAAGTTTTGCCCCTAGGGCCTACTTTCTAGGACGGTAATTCAATCTTTTTCTCTAAAGACTAATATATATATATATATATATATATATATATATATATATATATATATATATATATATATATATATAAAGGGTGATTCATTTAGAGGTACTTTTTGTGATGGGGATTTAATTGCAGATTGCGCATGCTTCGTGTCAACTGAAGTGGCATTCCTGTTTAGTAGTGTTTGACAATTCATAATGGAAAGACTTAGCCCAGCACAGCGTCTACAAATTGTTCAACTTTATTACGAAAATGGGCGTTCTACGAGGAATGTGTATCGGGCGCTTAGAGCAACTTATGGTCCACATAATCGGCCTACCGAACGCACAATTCGCTCTACCATCAATAAGTTTGAGACCCAATGTTCATTATTGGATAATGCTCGACCGAATAGACCACATCCAGCACGTAGTGAAGAAAATATAGGGGCGGTAGCGGAGAGTGTACGCGAAGACCGTGAAGTGTCGATTCGTCGCCGTTCTCAACAGTTTGGCCTGTCATATTCAACAATTTGGCGTATTTTACGTAAGGATCTTTCTTAAAAGCATACAAAATTCAACTAGTGCAACAACTGAAGCCGACCGACCTTCCGAATCGTTTCCGTTTTAGTCGTTGGGCTCTTGACAAGCTTGCAGAAGATCCACTGTTTTCGAGAAAAATTTTGTTCACCGATGAGGCCCATTTTTGGCTTAATGGGTTCGTGAATAAACAAAATGCCCGTATTTGGGGTGATGAACAACCGGAAGAGGTTGAAGAGCTGCCATTAAATCCAGAAAAAACAACTGTTTGGTGTGGTTTATGGGCCGGTGGAATAATCGGTCCATATTTCTTCAAAACAGAGGCCGGCCGGAATGTTACTGTGAATGGTGACCGTTATCGCGCCATGATAACAGACTATTTGATTCCAGAAATTGAAGCCCGTGGTCTCGACGAAATTTGATTCCAACAAGATGGAGCCACTTGCCATACAGCCCGTGAAACCATGGCTTTACTGCGAGAGATCATTTCACGCTTTGGACCAGTGAATTGGCCGGCTAGATCATGTGACATCACACCTCTTGACTTTTTCCTTTGGGGCTATGTAAAGTCCAAAGTCTACATGGATAAGCCAGCTACAATTGAGGCATTAGAGGCCAATATTACTCGAGTCATTGGCCAAATACCACTAGAAATACTCACACGCGTCATTGAAAATTGGAACTTCAGAATGGACGTTGTTAACCGTAGTCGCGGACAACATTTGAAAGAAATTATCTTTAAGAAATAATTGTAAAAAATGGTTCTTTTATATGATAATAAAGATTATAAAATAAAATTGTTTTTATTGGTTTTTTTTAATTTAAAAAAAAGTACCTCTAAATGAATCACCCTTTATATATATATATATATATATATATATATATATATATATATATATATATATATATATATATATATATATATATATTATATATAAATATATACATATATATATATATATATATATATATATATATATATATATATATATATATATATATATATATATATATATATATACATATATATATATATATATATATATATATATATATATATATATATATATATATATATATATATATATATATATATATATATATATATATATATATATATATATATATATATATATATATATACATATATTTATATATATATACATATATATATATATATATATATATATATATATATATATATATATATATATATATACAGTGGCGAACAAAAGTATGGAAATATTTTCTTAATCAAAAATATAAAATAATATCCTTTAGGAATAAAAAAACTAGTCTTGTTTTGTTGACAATTTTTTCTTTATAGAATTTTATTATTCACTATAAATTTTTTTTTTTTTTTTTTATGGGTCTAGCACACGTGCTACAGGGAAGTCCCTAAAGCGCTACAGGAGCGACACGTGTGCGGAGAAAGCGATTCACGTTGTTCTTGAATCGCTGTAGATTGTACTCGATGGGAAACACAGTCCTGGGTAAACCATTCCAAAGGTATGATGTTCTCCATATAAAAGACTGCTTGAAAAGCGTTGTACGAGGAGTAACAAGCTGAACCTCATACGGATGTGAAGCATTAGCGCGACGCGTACCTCTAATATGCACCGCTCTGGGAGGAATTAAACGGGCCACATCCTTCGAACACTTTCCATGAAAGTACTTGTAGAATAGGCTCAAGTCGCCAACCGTTCTTCGATGTTCCAGCGAATCAAGGCCGTCGGTCAGTTCCGGGTGTCCAATCAGACGAACAGCTCTTCTCTGGATAGAATCCAACAAATGCAGTGTATGTTTGGGAGCGGATCTCCAAACATGGGAGCAGTATTCCATAGTTGGTCGAATTTGAGCTTTGTAAAGAATTAACAGTTGTTGTGGAGTGTAAAGCTTTCTGGTTCGAAACAATATTCCCAACTTTTGAGAAGCTCTTCTTGCTATGCCTGCAACATGTTCATGCCAGGACATATTTGCTCCCAAATTAACGCCTAACAGATTGAGTGACGATGTTAGAGAGATGGAGCGCCCCGACATAACTATGTCGGGTTCTGCAACGTTAACTTTTTTAGAAAAAACTGCCGCCTGGGTTTTTGTAGCGTTAAATTCCACTTGGTTACTGTCACCCCAAAATAGAATTTCTTCCAGGTCTTTGTTAAGTTGAATGACTTCCTGCTGTCTGCGGATATTCGTCTGAGTAGTCGATGTCCGAGCGTTCAAAGTGAATGAAGAGATAAGTGTACTGTCATCTGCAAAGCTGTAGATTGGATTCTCGGTCTTTTCCAGCAGATCGTTAATATAAATGAGGAAGAGAGTAGGAGACAGTATGGAACCTTGGGGCACACCGGCGTTGATAGTGAAGGTGTTAGAAAGAAATCCGTCAACTGCCACTCGTAAAGAACGCTCTCTGAGGAAACATGAGAGCCACAAACAGAACTTTTCAGACATACCATAAGAACGTAGCTTAGCCAACAGCCCATCGTGCCAAACACGGTCAAATGCCTTGGATATGTCAAGAGCAACCGCTCGAGATTCTCCAAAGTGTTCAATTGCGTTGTTCCAAACATGTGTTACATAAGTCAGAAGATCTCCTGTTGATCTATTTTTACGAAAGCCATATTGGTGATCACTAATAATGTTGAATCCTTCAAGATATTTTAGAAGATGCTGATTGATAGCCTTTTCCATGACTTTCGATATTATTGAGAGTAGTGCGATTGGTCGGTAGTTATTTGGCAAGGTCTTCTTGCCTTTTTTAGGTATCGGCTGAACTGTGGCACATTTCCAGCAGGAAGGAAATATTCCCTTTCTGTAGGATAGGTTGAAAAGTCTACAGAAAACTGGTGTTAGTTCCCTCGCACAGTTCTTGAGAACTATGGCAGGTATTCCGTCAGCGCCTGAAGCCTTTTTGGTGTCTAGCTTCATCAAAATACGTTTTATGATACGCTGTCTGAAGACAATATCGTGCATCCTTGACTGCACTATGGGAATAGTAGGTGGTGTTTTTCCTTGGAAATCGACAGTAGAATGTGAAGCAAAGAGTTCAGCCAACAAGTTCGCTTTCTCAACAGGTGTCGTTGCAATAGAATTATCTGGCCGTGTGAGTGGCGGTATGGTGGATTTGGTGAAATTTTGACTAACTGCCTTAGCGACTGACCAAAAGGACCTGGAATTGCCGGGACAAGCGAGAAGTTTGTTTACCTTTTCTGGTAAATAAGGTTTTTAAGAAACGTGTTTTGTCCTTATCGTAAGTATTGAAATCATTTTAGATTAAGATTACGTTATTGTTGATACGAAGTAATTTAGTAGCATTGTTTAAGAGTGCAGTTTTTGCCAAAATGCCAAAGTGCAAATGTTACAGTTCAGATCTGAAACATAAAATTATTTCTCTGTATCAAAGTGAAAAGGGGCAAATTGAAATAGCAAAATCGTTAAACATGCATAGGGGTATTGTCAGCAAAATTGTTAAGAAGTTCTTAAGAAGGGGCATTGTTGATCCGGAATTTAAAAGTGGTAGACCTCGAAAAACAAGTAAGAGAGTAGGCAAAATTATAATTCGAAAAGCGAAAAACGATCTCAAGAAAACTGCTGTTGATATTAATAAAGAACAAGGCGGGAATATCAGGGTGTATTGGTGTCAAACATGACTATTAGGCGTCGTCTGTTATCTGAAAATCTTCATGGTAGGCGTGCTGTTAAAAAGCCACTCCTTACAAAGCGTCACAGAAAAGAGAGATTGAAATTTGCTAAAGAACATAAATACTGGACTCAAAATCAGTGGTTTCTAGTAATCTTTAGTGACGAAAGTACGTTCAATCTCTTTGGAAGTGATTCTACTGGTTATGTAAGACCAGTTGGTCTAAGGTACCTTGTACCTTCTGTCAAACATGGCGGTGAAAATATCATGGTATGGGGTTGTTTTCGACGGTCTGGTATGGGGCCACTGGCAAAGATAAATGGCAGAATGGATGCTCAAATGTATCTTGAGATATTGAAAAATACTTTGATTCCTTATGGATTTTTCAACAAGACAATGACCTAAAACACACATCTCGCTTGTTCAGAAATTGGTTTATTGAACAAAGGATTCGGGTAATGCGCTGGCTTTCACAATAACCTGATTTGAACCCGATAGAGAATCTTTGGCACTATCTGGCTAAATAAATTAGGAAAAAAAAATATAAAAAACCGGGACGAACTTTAGATCGCATTAAAAAAAGAATGAGAAAAAATACCACCCGATTGTGCTAGGTTTATTGACTCTATGGGCAGAAGATGTCAAGCATTGATTGGCGCAAAAGGATACCCGACTAAATATTAAATGTTTTCGACATCCTAGTCGTCTTAGTGGAATTTTTATTTTATAACAAAAATGTTTCCATACTTTTGTTTGTGCATAATTTGGTTACATTAAAAACTAAGCTCATTTCTAATAAACAATAACTGTTTTAGTCTTCAAAATGTTTGTTAGCATGTACACGATTAATAAATAAATATTGTAATTGTAAACCGTTTAAATGTTAAGACTAGAGATGGGAATTTAAATGTTTCCATACTTTTGTTCGCCACTATATATATATATATATATATATATATATATATATATATATATATATATATATATATATATATATAGCATTCGTTTTTTGGGAATTGAATATCTGAAAATTTTCATCTTTTTCCAAAGCGCCCCAAATTAAATCAAAATCATTTCTTTGTAGTCGTAAAAAGTTAATAAACTGAGTTATTCTAGTAATACAATGTGCTATATGAAAATTCTTTTTTTGTAATTTATCAAACAGGATATCGGACTGTTTTTATTTTGGCGTCTGCCAACTGTCCATTAGCTTAAATTTGTAGAGTTGGGTAGATCGCATTATTTTTGGTATTGGCGTTATTCTTTGATTTGATTCCTTCTTTTATTTATTGGTTTCTTTACCTTATTTATTTGTACTTTGCCTCCAACATATTTTTCTAAGGATTTGATGCAATTTTCACAGTTTTTTTGGACAGTATTTTTTGTAGTATTGAGCTTAAAGGTTTTAAAATTTTTCTAAAAGATTCAGCTTTAATTCCAGAAGTAGACGATTCACTATTTAAAACAGGTTAATGATAATAGAAGCGTCTTATAAGATCGATGTGCTTTTATTACTTGATTTTGTTTGAGAGAGAATTTATGTTTTCATCTGCTTCTAGCAAATGTCCGGGAAAGACGTTTTTATCAATATATATATATATATATATATATATATATATATATATATATATATATATATATACATATATATATATATATATATATATATATATATATATATATATATATATATATATATATTATATAGGGTGTTAATAAATTCACTGCATATATTAAAACGGGTAGGGCCATGTAGAAGCATATTAAATACTTTTTCAAATTCGAAAATTTTTAGACAATAAAAAAGCGGCAAAACTGCATTGTTCCAAATCATTTGCAAAATTAACCTGCCCATGAAAGGCCGACTTTGAAAAAAGATAATTCCTTTGAACGCCCGAGAACAACTGGCTCACTACCCCCTTAACAGCTGATTTTCAGCTACGGAGAGTAGGGCAAATCGAATCTCAGCTTTAGAAAATCATGGACTAAAATACATTTTCGTCTACAAAAATATTTAACGTTGCTGAAAGTGGACTTTCCACCGTTCAGAAAAAAGACGCAAAAAGTTTTAGGATTAAAAAGGAAGGAACAAATCTGCGCAATCACAAGTGGAGAAAGAGGCCCTTTGTTATGCCAGTGAGGCTGGACAGTTTGTGCCACTAATGCTTATATTCAAAAAAATGAAACAAAATCCTGAATTGAGGAATGGCACACCTTCTGGGAGTTTTGTTGCCATTCCAGACGCGGGTTATATTAACTCAAACTAATTTGTAAAATGGATGAAACACTTTATGAGCATCGTAAAGCCAAACCCTAAAAATACGGTGTTTTGCTTGATGGAAATACAACGCATTCGAAAAATCTGGAAACGTTGAACATAGCAAAGGCTAATGGGATAATAATGTTACAACAGCTAAGCCTTATTACTCATCGGCTTCAGCCACTGGACATCTCTTCTTTTCAAAACTATGAGCACTTAGTATATTCAAGCAACAGAAAAATGGTTGAGGACAGCGTCAAGTAACGCAATATCAAATTTCAAGTTTATTTGCACAAGCTTACCAAAGAGCTGCTATCATTGGCGTCATTGTTAACGGATTTAAAGCGGCTGGAGTTTGACCCATGGATAAAAACGTCTTTCTCAAACATTTGTTAAAAGCAGCTCAAAATATAAATGCTCTCTCTCTCTCAAACAAACTCAAGTACATCAACTTTACAAAGGCTTCTGTTATTATTAATAATAAAAACAAACAAATTGCTCAGTAACCTGTTTTAAATAGTGAACCGTATAGTTCTGGAACTAAAGCTAATGCTGTAAAGAAAATTTTAAAATCTTTATGCCCAATACTACAAGAAACTATACAAAAAACTGTGAAAATTACAGCTTACAAGAATATTTCGGAAGAATCGTCACCAACCAAACTGAGGCAAAATACAATTAAAAAAGTAAATACATCAATAAATAAAAGAAAGAATCCAAAAAAAAAGAAAAACACAAGGAAATGATTTTGATTTAATTTGGGGCGCTTTGGAAAATAATGAAAATTTTTCAGAAATTCAGCCAAAAAAACGAATGAGACTTACTAATTTTGGGCCTAAACAGCAGTCATATAAACGTCTGTTTTATGAAATAATGGATACATTGATACAAAACAATTTTCGTCAGCAGTTTTAATTCCTTCAGTAAATTTTATAGAGAATTTTTTGATTCATCTAATTATTCATGTCCTGACTATATTGGCAAGTCACTCTTAGATACAAAAAATATTATAATTAATGCCGATCTGAACAAAGATATACTAAAAGAATTATATGACTTATTATCATTAATTTTTACCGCACCATCTAGGAGTGCGTCTGTTCACACATTCGCAAGGAACAATCAGAGAAAAGATTGTCGTCACTAGCGTTGCTTTCAATAGAAAAACAGCGTTTAAATACTTTGATGGAATCAACGACAAGCGATTTTTATTATAAATAAACGGAAAAAATCGCCGAATTGAGTTAGTTTATAACAAATAATAAAAACAAGTTCTTGTATCTTTGTTTCATGTTCAAATAAACAGTTTATTTTTGTCATTTCCAGTATAATTTTTATGGAAACTTCCTGTCATCAAATGTCACCGCACGCCACTGATATAAATATAAATCTATTATAAAATTTTAGGGTGATTGCATATTCTTTAACCAATTATTAAACAAATTTAATACCAACTTTGCGATTTTGGAATTTGGGTACAATAACATTTCACAACAGTTCTTACCACAACATCAAACACTTTGTTTTTGTACCCAACGCGTATTTTGCTGGCCAAATGAGCATTATCAGGAGCTGTGATTGACCAACCTGCGTTTCGCTAACCATCGAGAGCGATGACTGACTAAATCTAAGATTAAAAACTAGAATATTTATTCGAAAATAGTGATTTGCTTAAGTAGAATCTACCAATCACATACGGCGTTACTTGTATGGTGAACTGTAAGAAATAGGTACTCTGTCCTTATTTAGATTCTTTTACATTTTATAGTATTATTACTTGCATATGCGCTTAATAATTTCCTATCAGATATATTTTTAATTATCCTTAACTTATCTATTATTATTTTCGAACTTTTCATTGGTTAGACGTTTGTTTTCGTTCTGATGACCCATCTGACTGCGCCAGGGAGGTTTCCGATGTTATTTTGGCTGGTATGGAAGCTTACATTCCTTTTTCGAAGAAATGCCTTTCCAACGGCAAGCCTTGGTTTGACCGAAAATGTAAAGAAGCTGTTGCTTCTAAACATCTTGCCTACCGACAATGGCGTGACAATCCTAACACAACACAAACTTCTCGCTTGTCCCAACAATTCCAGGTCCTTTTGGTCAGTTGCTAAGGCAGTTAGCCAAAATGTCACCAAATCTACCATACCACCACTCACAGGACCAGATAATTATACTGCAACGACACCTGTTGATAAAGCGAACTTGTTGGCTGAACTCTTTGCTTCACATTCTACTGTCGATTTCCAGGGAAAAACACCACCTACTATTCCCATAGTGCAGTCAAGGATGCCCGATGTGATCATAAAACGTATTGTAATGAAGCTAGACACTAAAAAAGCTTCTGGCGCTGACGGAATACCTGCCATAGTTCTCAAAAACTATGCGAGGGAACTGACACCAGTTTTCTGTAGACTTTTCAACCTATCCTACAGAAAGTGAATATTTTCTTCCTGCTGGAAGTGTGCCACAGTTCAGCCGATACCTAAAAAAGGCAAGAAGACTTTGCCAAATAACTACCAACCAGTCGCACTGCTTTCAATATTATCGAAAGTCATGGAAAATGCTATTAATCAGCATCTCCTAAAATATCTTGAAGGATTCAACATTATTAGCGATCACCAATATGACTTTCGTAAAAATAGATCAACAGGGGATCTTCTGACTTACATAACACATGTTTGGAACAACGCAATTGAACACTTTGGAGAATTTCGAGCGGTTGCTCTTGACATATCCAAGGCATTCGACCGTGTTTGACACGATGGACTGTTGGCTAAGCTACGCTCTTATGGTATGTCCGAAAAGTTCGGTTTGTGGCTTTCATGTTTCCTCAGTGAGCGTTCTTTGCGAGTGGCGGTCGACGGGTTTCTTTCTAACACCTTCACTATTAACGCCAGTGTGCCCCAAGGCTCCATACTATCTCCTACTCTCTTTCTCATTTACATTAACGATCTGCTGGAAAAGACCGGAAATCAGCTACAGCTTTGCAGATGACAGTACGCTTATCTCTTAATTCACTTTGAACGCTCGGACATCGGCTGCTCAGGCGAGTGTCCGCAGACAGCGGGAAGTTGTTCAACTTAACGAAGACCTGGAAGAAATTCTATCTTGGGGTAACAATAACCAAGTGGAATTTAACGCTACAAAAACCCAGGCGGCAGTTTTTTCTAAAAAAGTTAATGTTGCTGAACCCGACATAGCTATGGCGGGGCTCTCCATTCCTCTAACATCGTCACTCACTTTGTTGGGCGCTAATTTGGGAACAAATATGTCCTGGCATCAGTATGTTGCAGGCATAGCAAGGAGAGCTTCTCAAAGGTTGGGAATATTATTTCGAACCAGAAAGCTTTTACACACCACAACAACTGTTAATCCTTCACAAAACTCAAATTCGATCAACTAGGGAATACTGCTCCCATGTTTGGGGCTCCGCTCCCAAATATACACTGCATTTGTTGGATTCTATTCAGAGAAGAGCTGTTCGTCTGATTGGAGACCCGGAACTGACCAGTGGCCTTGATTCGCTGGAACATCGAAGAACGGTTGGCGACTTGAGCCTATTCTATAAGTATTTCCATGGAGAGTGTTCGGAGGATGTGGCCTGTGTAATTCCTCCCAGAGCGATGCATGTTAGAAATATACGTCGCGCTGATACTTCACATCCGTATGTGGTTCAGCTTGTTACTCCTCGTACAACGCTTTTCAAGCAGTCTTTTATATGGAGAACATTATCCCTTTGGAATAATTTGCCCAGGACAAGAGCAACGTGAATCGCTTTTTCCGCAGACGTGTCGCTCCCGTAGCGCTTTAGGGACCTCCATGCAGCACGTGTGCTAGACCCATAAAAAAAAAGTCTATTATTATTATATGATTATTACTTTTTCTGATCTACCGTAGCTCAAATGCTTAATATTCTTTAAATCTTGTTCACTCAATCATCGCTCCTGATGATTGTGCCATCGTTAACGAAAAGCGCGTCTAGTGCAAAAAGAAAATTTTTCGTGTTGTGATAATTATTATGTGTAAAATTTAATTTTGTCTAGAATTGTTTAAGGAATTTAAAAAAATTGTTGCTTTCTTTATTGTTTCATGCAATCTCAAATGCATAATTCTCTAGCCGCAACTTTTGATTGTCTTCTTGCAAGGAAATGCCGCCTTCAAATGCTAATCACAGACTTAACTTCATATCATCAATATCTTTTTCTCGTTTTCAACTTAAAAGTTACGTCCATAAAGAGAATTGCCGTTATTGAACTTCAACAAGTCCAAAACATCTAATGTAAAGCTTGAGCTGCAATATCGGTACGTGGAGCAATCAGCCTGTTCTTCTTTAGGGATAAAAGCGGTCGTTAGCAGGTTAAGGTGCCATAACACACATCTTGGCTAGTCATTCGAGATATTTTCTCAAATAGTTTAATTTCTAAAAGAGGTGACATTAGTTGGCAGGCAAGCCTCGCAAGAATTAGCAGCGATCACGGGAACGACATACGGAGCAGAATTCATAATTTTATCTCCGAGTTAGCAAAGGACTGGGAACGTAACACATTTAAATGACATTAATATTAAGTAATAATCTATAATATATATAAAATGCAACGTCTCTCTGTCTGTCTGTCCGTTACTGTGTGACGATAATAGTGAATCAAGTACACGCGAGCTGAGCCGCGGGCACGGCTAGTTTAATATGTGATAATAATAAGGACTGTAGTTTCATATTTGAAGTATGAATTTGTTTTTTCACTATAAACATTTTAAAATTAAAGTTTGTAATTTACCTTATAGAGCACTTATTATTTTTCTTTTCTTCTAGTTCGACGTGTTCCCCCTTCATTTTCGATACCCCCACCACCAATAAACGAAGTCAAATTAGGAGATGATTTAAATTTGACTTGTGTAGCTGTAGGTTCTCCCATGCCTTTTGTAAAATGGCGAAGAGGTGCTACGGAAGAACTGACACCGGAAGATAAGTTACCTATAGGAAAAAACACGTTAGAATTAAAGAAAATCGAAGCGTCGGCGAATTATACTTGCATAGCAGCCAGTGCACTTGGGATAGTCGAGACTGTGGCACAGGTTAAAGTACAATGTAAGTTAGTACAATAATATTTATTATATTATTAATAGTGGTCAGAATATTTAATTATAAGTTGAACGAAACGAAGATATGTCCGGGTAGTAACAGTTTTTCGACATTTTTTTGTAATGATTACTCTTACAATGCAACTTTTATATTCAGGCCGGTTTTGGTTCCTTGTTGCTTTCGAAAAATTTTAATCAACCGAAAATAAGAGAAAAAATTTTATTGATGCAATTTACAAATAAAAAAAACGATTTTTTAAGTTTATACGCTTAACTATAGATACTTTGGTCAACGTCCATCCAGTGTCTTTCATTATATTTGTTATTTTAATTTTTAATGCCCAGAATATTATACAGTGGTTTAGCTAACGAAGATAAAAGTACAAGAGACTTAAGACAATGAACAACCCGGGCTGGCTATTTACCAGTCACTAGACTACTTCTACCCAAAAAAACAACAAACTTTTGTCTACTTTTCTCATCAGCAACGACAACCTTATTTAGTGTTGTCCCATTAGTTTTATAACATTTGTTTTATTAGTTCCTAATTAGTCACAGTCTGTCAAGTATGAACGTGTCCGCGACACTTCATTTTTGGTAGATGCGATTCTAGCGATTCAACAAATAATCGACCGTTGTCTACGACGCATTTTAGTAAAAGTATCAGTCGATTCCAAACTTTCGTCGAAATCACCTCAAGTCCAAAATGAGTCACATGTTTGCGCGTCAATTCGAGCCAGTCTTTTTTTGTTCTGATCCAAAGGAGCCTAAAATGACACATTCCGCGGCCGCTAAATATATTAAAGAGTCAGTATCTTTTGTGAAGAAGTGGGTAAATCATTTTAACAAGAAGAAACATGCCGACGACTTGCCAAAACGTGGCTCGGCAAGCAAAGTCACTCCGAGAGTCGGATAACGAATCATGTCCTTTGTTTTCACGGGACCTAAATTGACGCTGCGTCAAGGCGCGGAAAAATTAAGAAAATCGAGTTTGAATGTGTCCCATGAGACCATTCGACAATATCTTCATGCTCATGATGTTAAATTCCGAAGCACGTTAAAGAAACCTTTGCTGTGCGACAATCACGTCAGGACCAGTTTCTTAATTAACTTCGTAATAATAGTAATAATAATAATAAACAGCAACACACTAACACATGCACAACCAAATAGTAATAATAATGCACAATCAAATTGTATGATGCACAACCAAATAACAAAAAACCAAAAAAAAAAATGTTATGTCAGTTACAGAAAGCCATGATTTAAGATTAGAAAACTTACATTTTTAGGAACAAGGAAATTCTTCAATTGTTCTGCAATAACAAATGCTTTAGGTACTTTTTGAAACATTTGACTAATTTAGATTTCAGAATGTCCGGTAGGTTCTTATAAGTTTTAACTAAATTGTAAGTGAAAGACCTTTCAAATATGCCTGTTTTATGAAGTGGGGGCGTAAGTAAGCCTCTGCTTCTTATATTTGTATTACGAACGTCAGTCTCGAACGGAATTTTTTAAAAAAGATACGTAGGTGACTTTGTGCAGATAATTTTATGATACACGGTACAACAATGCAAATATCGTCTTGACTTCATGTCAATCCATTTAGCTTCCTTTAGTTTATAAGAAACTGGATTTCGTTTCTTTATACCGAAGCTAAACCGTAAACAGTATTTCAGAATTTTTTGAATTCTTTTTGTATCTTCTGCAGCCAAACAGGAGCCGTAAACAACATCACAGTGGTTAAATATAGATAAAATGATAAAATCGCAAAGCATTTTAATTTAGTATTTAATAAATGTCTTGAATTATAAAGACACCTAAGTAGACCCACTGCCCTTTTAATGCAAGCCGACACGTGTTTTTTAAATCTTAAAGTTGAATCCAAAATTAAGCCAAGATTTTTAGCCTCAGCTTTAAAAGGTATCCTTTCATTAGAAATATTAACTTCAACTAGTGAAGTGAGTCTCTTTACAACAATTGGTCTACCGAACAACATTGTGACACATTTGTTGGGATTAAGTTTCAAATGATGTTCCTCCGAAACTCTCTGTATAACCTCCAAATCACCATTTATCAGTTGACAACCGTCAAGCACTGCATTCTCAGAAAAAGAGTAAAACAACTGAGTACCGTCAGCACACATCTGACAGTTACAGACTTTGAGAAATGACGGAAATAAATGGGTATAAAGGCAGAATAGAATAGAATAGGGCGCAAAATTGTTCCTTGCGGGACGCCTCTGGTCACCCTTTGGAGGTCCGAGAAAGATCCACTCAAGACGAGCATGTCAAATGCTTTTGAATAATCGAGATTAAAATAGTACATTTATTTCTATCGATATCTCTAAATATATGGTCTGTGTTACATTAAGAAGTGCAGTAGCACAACTGTGTGATCGCCTAAAGCCAGACTGCACTGTAGTACATACTTTTCTATATATTCTACTAGTTGTGATTTTACAATATATTCAAGAACTTTTGATAATACTGGAAGTATGCTTACAGGGCGTAAATCATTATATGCCATTGGGCAGTCTTAGGTAATGGTACAACATGCGCAGTTTTCGAGGCGAATGGATATACTGACATCTCGATACAAAAGTTTACAATATAACAAATATATTTTAAAATAAAGGAACAGCAAAAAATGATAAAATCAACAGGAATATTATCAGAACCCACAGCTTTTGTCCTTATTCGACACAAAGCTTTTGAGATCTCGGTTTCAGTAACAGCACAAAGTTTTAAAGCAATCTTATTTGAGTTATTAGTTATGTAATAATTTTTAGCATTGAGATCAGGGTTTTTAATTTGAGGTATTGAATTGACAAAATATTGATTTATTTCGTTCGGATTACAAAGATTGTCAGGATAAGTTTTTTATTTTTAGTTTTAATAATATTTAAGTTTTTAAGTGCTTTCCATTTTTCTTTTTGGCTTGAATTTATTATAACGCTTTAAATATATGCTTTTTTTCTCCCTTCTTATTGTGCTGTTAGTAAAATTTCTGTAGTTTCTGTAGATATTAAAGTCCTCTGGCTTTTTGTTCTTCTATATTTACATTTGGCCTTATCTCTTAGTCTAATAAGGTATTTAATATTGTCGGTAATCCAGGGGCAGTATGGTTTCCTCAAAACTATCGTCTAGCGGTGCGTGTATGTCCATTAAGGCTAATAAATTTTGATTGAAGAAAGTTACTTTTTTATCAATGTTATCCAAATCGTAAATGTTTCTCCATGAAATAGACTTTAGGCGATCAGTCAAAACCTCTGAATTAATATTTTTAAAATTTCTATAGGTGTGTGTCATCGGAAGAGGTTTCTGAATTTCTATATTCATAATACAAAGAATTCATTCGTGATGCGATATGCATGTTGTTTATATTTCAAAAATACCAGATAATTTTGAAACTAAAATCTTAATTTTAAGCTTTCCAACTAAGTGTATGATAGACAAACATTTGGAAATCCTGTATATACTTGTTTTTATTCTTTCAAGAACGAAAATAGACAAACTAATAAGCCTTTTTCATTTTTTATTTGCAAAAAGCAGGCTAGACGTCTGGCGCCTTTTCATAAAACAAACGTGGATTTTACAAATTAAGTTCGCAACGGAGATTAGTACATTTAGCCAGAAACAAATATAAGCCAAATATGTGTTCAGCATCCGTGAATTATACGCAGAAAAATATTATATAATTTTTTGTCGCCACGTATGACAGGCCACTGGTAGGATCGAAAGTACGATTCCTTTTGAAACCACGCAATGGCGAACCATCATGTATAGCCTGTCCCAAAATATAAGATCCTGATTTTTGCCGTTTTAAGTGAGCGATATAAAAATTCTGACATTTTGTTTATGATAGGTTGCAGAGATGGACTTAAGACTTTTATTCATTAATGCAAATAAATAAAATTATAAGTGTTTTTGGAGATGTTTTTTTATAGATGCATGTAAAAACAAATGGATAAGAAGTACAAATATACAGTTTGAATGAATGAGGTTTACAAGAAGGGACATATTGTATAAATAAAAATATATTTTAATTTAAGCCTATTTCGGGTTCACTATCACTGTCATCAGCTGAGGTAATTATCAGTGGTTTTATATTATTTACATAAATATATGAATCTTCAACTTTAACAGCGTGCTAAATGGAATTCTTCCAGCTTTCACAAGGTATATCATTTATAACTTTTTTTACTAATTCAACCACTGACACGCTTAAAGTAGGAGAAACATTTTGTTCCCCTATTTTTGTTTTAACTTAATGCCAGATATGTTCAATTGGATTAAACACAGAACAATACGGAGGAAGCCACAAAACAGTGTGTCCAATTTTCTCAGGCATACCATCACAAACATATCTCTTTTTCAATTTATAGTCTTTCAAAACTTCCAAATGATCACTTTTTTTATAACTAAAGTCAAAATAAATGTCATTTTCTAACATATATGCCTGTATTTCCGATTTGGTGTTGGCTGCATTAGAAACCTTATTTAGTAGGCGACTATGGAAACTTGCATTGTACATAACTATAACACTGTTCGGGAACATTTGGCAAACCAATTTTCAAAAAGTTCTGCGGTCGTGATAGTCCAAACTAAAATCTTTTATGTTTTTTGCAGATAATAGTAGACAATTTGAAACCCAGCCCTTTTCAGATCTAGCATGCAAAATGGTTATTCGTTTACCTCTATCTGAGGGTGCGTTAGTCTGACATTTTGTCCGGCGATCAACCCACCCTTTTTGCACAGTGTCATAGGTATCGAACCATGTTTCGTCAAGGTAAATTATGGGCCAATTCTCTGATCGATACTTTTTAATTTTTTGTAAATAAGTATGTCAACTTGCCTTTTGTTGATTTTTCAGAACGTGAATTCCATTCTTAAGAGAATTCTGTGAAGGGTTGATCGGCCATAATGTATATTGGTTCCGTCCTGCACCAGTCTTAATTTTATTTTGTCTAGTGTCGGCACCAACTGCTCTTCATACATAGAATATATTTTTTTCGTCAAGGTAAATTATGGGCCAATTCTCTGATCGATACTTTTTAATTTTTTGTACGAGGCTGGTATGAAAAGTCCGTGCAAAGTCCGAGAGATGGCACCACCGGCGCATATCGAGGTCATGTTTAGTTAGTAGCATCTCTTGAATGAACGCACACCAAGTTTCAGCCCTATTGGTCTATTTCTTTGTGTTTGGCATTCGTGTGAATCAAGGAAGTCGAGTGATTTTCAAGAAATGGACGAGAAAGAATTTCGTGTGGTGATTAAAGATTACTTTATGAAAGGCAGAACGCCTAAGGATACTAAAGAGAAGCTTGATAAACATTATGGTGACTCTGCACCTTCGATTAGAACAGTTTATAAGTGGTTTTAAAGTTTTCGGACTGGCCATATGGGCACAAGTGACGCTGAACGTTCTGGACGGCCTGTGGAGGTTATGACTCCAGAAATCATTGATCAAATCCATGATATGGTGATGGATGACAGAAGCGTTAAGGTGCGTGAGATTGCTAGTGCTGTGGGCATCTCGACTGAACGGGTACATAATATTTTGCATAAATATTTGGACATGAGAAAGCTATCCGCAAGATGGGTGCCGCGATTGCTCACGCTTGACCAAAAACGGAATCGTGTGAAGTGTTGCAAGGATGGTTTGCAGCTGGTCCAGAAGAATCCGGAGGACTTTAAGCGTCGTTTCGTCACTGTGGATGAAACATGGATACGTTACTATACTCCTGAGACCAGACAACAATCTAAACAATGGGTTACCAAGGGGGAATCTGCACCAAAAAGGCGAAGACCGTTCCTTCGGCCAGAAAGGTTTATGGCGACTGTCTTTTGGGATTCGCAAGGGATAATCCTCATCGACTATCTGGAAAAGAGTAAAACTATGACAGGTGAATATTATTCATCGTTATTGGACCGTTTGAAAACCGAGCTGCAAGAAGAACGCCCGCGATTGGCCCACAAGAAAGTCCTTTTCCATCATGACAACGCACCAGCACACACCTCAGCAGTTGTGGTCGCAAAATTAATGGAAATAGGATTCCAACTCGTTTCACATCCCCCCTATTCTCCAGACTTGGCTCCCTTGGATTACTATTTGTTCCCCAATTTGAAGAAATGGCTGGCGGGACAAAGATTTTATTCAAATGAGGAGGTGATTGAAGACACTAATGGATATTTTGCAGACTTGGACAAATCCTATTATTCGGAAGGGATCAACAAACTAGAACATCGTTGGACGAAGTGTATAAGCCTAAAAGGAGACAATGTCGAAAAATAAAAAAGGTTTACCCTAAACCCCTAAGTAGTTTTTATTTTTGCACGGACTTTTCAAACCAGCCTCGTAAATAAGTATGTAGTAAGATTCGTAATCTTTGTGACTCCATCATTACTTGCCTTTTGTTAATTTTTCGGAACGTGTATATTGGTCCCGTCCTGCACCAGTCTTAATTTTATTTTGTCTAGTGTCGGCACCAACTGCTCTTCATACATAGAATATATTTTTCTCCTGATGACGTCTTTTTCACAATCGTCTACATGATGCATTTGAAAATCTTTCCGTTTTTTCTTGTTCCTGAGTGATGGTTTTCCTACAATACACTTAATCGTAGAAATTGGGGTTTTTGTTAGTTCACTAGTTTCTTACCAACTTTATTTATTCAAATTTCTTTTTACCAAACTGTCGTAAACATTTTTCATTATTTGTTTAGCGTCAAGTGATAAATGTTTTCTCTTGCAATAGCCACTATTGCAATTTTCCCACGGACACCACATAATTAAAACAGAACCGTTACGTTTAAGTTGTAAGTAAAACTAAAAATAAAAATAATAAAAAGTATCTTTCGAATCTTAATGGGGATCTGTAGTCATTAGGCCTATATTATCAAAGACTTAAAGGGCTCCAAACCGGGTTGCTAGGTAGTAAATGTATAGGTAAAAATAGATCCAATATGATTCCAGGTACGAGTGAGGGCGGTATACAAAGCAGGTAAAATAAAAATAAATTAAAGAGCAAAACTTTTTTTGTCCAATAAACCAGTATAAATTCGGTGCTAATAACTATATCTAGTTTAAATCTCATTAAAGATTGGTTTGTGACTTACCGTGTTAGAAACGGTACCAGATATATGTAATTGTTGATTTTCAAGAGGGAACAGTTCTAGAGGATGTTATTATGACACAATAGATTTATAGTACATATCAGTTTATTGTAAAATAATAGTGGACTTGAGTTACTAGCGGTAACTGAGGGTCCGTTCACACACGGTTACCAAAGGTAATGAAGGAAGCGGAAACGTTATTAAAGTATAAATTAAGTATAAATGCTAAAGATGTATATTTTTAACAATTAACCGCAGGAGCTCAAAAATAATAAAATAAATAAACATAATAATTTCACCAACGCTTAAAGCAGTTTTCGCTTTAGTATTTGGAAGTAATAGTAGTATTTTAAAGTGTGGGATATAGCATTTCGGTTATTAGGTTATTAGCGGTTACTGGCGAAAAAATAAAAACCCTAATATAAAGATCATAACCACAAACATTTTGTTAAACTGCAACAAGGTTGGAACCTTAAAACAGCCATTTTTTTTATAATGTAGGCGTTTGTAATTAAGAAAAAACATTGTAAACAAAAGAACGCGGGTAAGATATTTACAGCAAAGAGAATTTCGCAATATTAACAATACCAATTAGAACAGGCGGGATTAATTGTCTGTTTTGATTTGTATTGTTCATCTAGCCAAATTTTCGTTGCTATAGACAGCTTCTCCGCGCTCTTTTGTTTAATTACAAACGCCCATAGAAAAAGTGTCAGGATTTTAAAAGAAAAAACCAGCATAGTTAAGTTGCCTGGAATTTATATATATATATATATATATATATATATATATATATATATATATATATATATATATATATATATATTTTTGGTCAAGGCTGTATAATATATATATATATATATATATATATATATATATATATATATATATATATATATATATATATATATATATATATATATATATATACAGTCGACACTGTTTATAGTGAAACTCTACATAGTGAAAAACTCTTTATAGTGTAATTTTTTCAAGACCTAGAATATTTTACATACATAGCAATATATACGGATTTTTTCTTTATATAGTGAAATATATATATATATATATATATATATATATATATATATATATATATATATATATATATATATATATATATTTCACTATATAAAGAAAAAATCCGTATATATTGCTATGTATGTAAAATATTCTAGGTCTTGAAAAAATTACACTATAAAGAGTTTTTCACTATATAGAGTTTCACTATAAACAGTGTCGACTGTATATATATATATATATATATATATATATATATATATATATATATATATATATATATATATATATATATATATATATATATAATATATATATATATATATATATATATATATATATATATTATACAGCCTTGACCAAAAGTATTAGGCATCCTACAATTTACTTCATTTCTTGTGTTTCAGGGTAAAAAATTAAATTCGTATGTTTTGTAAAATCGTATATTGAGATCAAATTATGAAATAAATTAATATTTGGTGTGTCCGCCCTTAGCTTACAGCAGCAATTCTTCGCGACATGCTGCGTATAAGCCTAGTACATTCAGTTGTATTTATGGCATCCCACTCATCCATCATAGCACTTTTTGCGCTGCTTTTGATGTTATGCTATGCTCCCGTATCTTGCCCTTCAGAATACCCCAAGGATGCTCGATAGGGTTTAGATCTGGAGACAATGTTATTGTCTCTAAACCAACGCATCGTAGCCGCTGATTTATGACAAGGTACATTATCTTACTAGAATTTGATGTCGTCTAAATTAGTGTCGCCAAAAATGCGCGTTAGCGAAGGCATTAGTACAGTTTCTAGTACATTTATGTACTTTTGGCTGTTTATGCGGCCTTCACAAACGAACATTTCGCCGACACCTTTAGCAGCCATGCAGCCCCAGATCATAATGCTGCCTCCTCCGTGTTTTACAGTAGGTACCACGCAATCTGGATGGTATTCCTCGCCGACACGCTGCCTCACGAATGTCACATCTGACGTTCCGAACAGCTGTAAGAATAGAACAAATACTCAATTAAAAAATTAGTTATTATTTTGACTAAAATGGATTAAATCAAGAGTAATTGTATGTAGTTATTTGTTAAAATAAATCATATAAAAACTTACCTCAAATTTGGATTCGTCAGACCATACAACATTAGACCAATCCTCTCTGCTAAAATGTTGGTGCTTCAGAGCCCACTCTAAGCGTTTCTTCCTATTGGTCTCTGAAAGCCAAGACTTCTTTCTAGCTTTGCACCCTCTTAATCCAGCTTCTGTCAGTCGTCTCCTTGCCGTTCGAGAGCTAATCGGCATTCCAATCTCTTCCGACAGAGTTACAGCGAGCTCAGATGATGTTTTTTTTTTTCGATTTTTAATAGACTCGCGGATGAGTTTTCTGTCCTGTCGCTCATTCCTCTTACGTTTTCTGCCCGTTCTGATTTTATTGGTACTTGAGCCAGTCTCCACAAACCTTTTAATAGCACATTGCACTGCGCACCGAGAACATTTCACTAACTTAGCTACTTCTACTTGGGACTTGCCTTGTTCATGTACGGTTTGAATTTTAATTCGTTTTTTTCGATACCAAGCTCACTTTTCTTAGGCATTTCTCAAATATAAGAATGTCTGGACACAAATAAAACACGCACAGAAGCTTACACAAGTAGTAAAAAGAGACTGATAAAACATTAAAAATGTTTTTCAAAAAAATCTCATTATCGCAATTTTGTGGGCCAGGTGTTTTATGAACCTGTAATAGAGATTGTCTATTGTTTAAGTTAGCTTTTGACAGCGCCGCCTATAGTATTGTTAAAACAATTAGTCTTTTTTTTAATATTTTACGAGTTTCACGTGTTTATTAGGGGTGCCTGATACTTTTGGCCAAGGCTGTATATGTGATCATTATATGCAGTGACCTAGATAGAGAAGAAAAATCTTTTTTTTTACTGAAATACAAAATTTTAAGTTTTAAACTTACTCAAACCTTGTGAGTTATTAAATGGCATCACTAGTAGTTTAAGATGAATCGCAACATGAATAAAAACTATTTGGAATAAGATGTACTCTGTTCTACAAAAGCCCATTAAAATAACTTTAGCAATATTATTTTTATAAATTTCAGCACTACCGGGACCACCAACAAACGTTAGAGTATCAGAAATCACTGCTACATCCGTCAGACTGACATGGTCGTACACAGGGGCAGAAGATCTTCAATATTATGTCATTCAATTTAAACCGAAATACGCCAATCAAGCTTACAGTGAGATCAGCGGTATCATCACAATGTATTATTCTGTAAGGAATCTGAGCCCGTACACTGAGTACGAGATGTACGTCATAGCTGTAAATAATATTGGTAGAGGACCTCCGAGCGCACCAGCGGTCGTTACTACTGGCGAAACAGGTAACAATTAAATTTTAAGTTTTTTTGCCCGTTCTATATCAGACATTGAGCCATAACAATGTTTGAATACACTAATTGGCAATAGCATTTCCACCAATGAGTCCAATTGTTAATTGTTCGTAAACAATTGTTAATTGTTCGTAAATCGATACTGAGCCTACAAGCCTTTAAAAATACAATATAAAATTGAATGTGTACTTTTTTGTCAGTTGTGTTTCGGTTTTTTCTTGAACTACAGATAAACATTTAATAATTTGAATAAAACTATCTTTCCCTATAATAGACTCTCCATCTGTAAGTCAATTTTTTGAGCTTTTTAGGGGACTGTTTCCGCCTGGCGCCCCGTTCGGAAATGCCCGACTCCTTTCTCAACTCAATTGTCTAAAAACTATTCCATAGATTCTAACAATTTTTTTTGTTTGAATCATTATATTTTACCTCTGGTCCAATCAAAAAATTAAAATTTTCAAGGTGAGCTAACTGTAAAAGGGACGAAAAAATCTGTTTTTTTTGCACATAACGGTCGGTAAATACAAACATATTTTAGCGAAATTCTTCAGGTTCAGTCCTCTAATAAAAGGAATTAGGTGAGTGATGTAGCAATTAAACTTAGTGGGAAAACCGACCACAACTAGCCAACTTCAAAAAATTATTTTACCCACTTCTATTGATCAAATCAATTTAAAATTTACACCATTTGATGCAAAATCGCATGTAGGCCAGTTGCAGGGAATTTTTAGATGGCAATCAAAGTCGGAGATTTTTGTTGTAAAAATCTTTAGATTAAGAGAGGAAAAAAAAAATGTTTTACACACTAGCTAACTCGGAAAATATCGGAAAATCATCAGAAAAATCGAAAAAAGCGTTTTAGTGAAATATCTCTTAAGGGGCTCAAAATTTCGAAAATACATTTCGTAGAACAAGAAATTCTCTACAAAAAAGGTCTCTACAAAAATTTCCGTAAAACTCCTATTTTACAAGATATTTTGAACACAAACGAACCATTCTAAAATTGCTCGCGAGAAACACAAAATATGAAATTTCGCCGGGAGGCTCGACTAACATGCCTGTTACTGACTTTATGCGCTAGAAGAGATTCGTAGTTTCATATTCATATATAATATAATGTCTTAAAAAAAATTTCATTGTAAATGCAGATTCTTTACAAGTTTTCTACGAATTCGATTCACATATTTTTATGAATTATTCCATCGTTGTATGTAACAATGGAAATAGAAACTAAGGGATATATTTGTTGGAACTATACTTAATTAATATCTCGCAAGATAATAAGTCAATTTTATTTGTGGAAGAAATGGGGGAACCTGAAATGTAATTTGTTTTTTTTTAAGACTTTCTGCTTCGCGTGACTTCATCAACTTCATCAGAGAAGAACTACGCGAATAATATAGTTTATTTAATGATTGAGTAGTGATTATAATGCTTGAAACTTGATTTTTATTCAAAATTAAAACTAATTTATATTTAAGTAACTATTTAGTTAACGATTATAAATAATGTTAATTATAAAAAAAAAAAATTTAATGAAATTTTGAGAACAAACTTTGTTTTGTAATTATCTGATACTACTGTTACCAAAAAATTGCATATCACCTTTTTTGTAGAGAGTTTTATGCTCTACAACTTTGTTCTTACGCATATTTTCGGAATTCGGAACCGTTTAAGAGATATTTCAAGAAAACGCTTTTAAACTTTTCCGGCGTTTTTCAAATATTTTTCGGACTTGCCAGCGTGTAGAACATTTTTTTTCCTCTTCTACTCTAAAAATACTACCCGTATAACAAAAATTTTTAACTTCAAAATTATTGTCGTATTCACCCTTTTATTCTGCTCTGGCGACTGACTTAATGTAGTTTAATAAAAAAAAACAATATAAAAAAAAAATGACCCAAAAAGTTTGAGTCCCCTTAAATCAATCACTCACGAAGTTATGGGCTCGTACATGATTTCTTAAAAATTTTTGTTTTTTTTTCTGGTCCTAAGATATTTAAAGATAAACCATTACATCTTCTTGTTATTTTAATAAAACGCATCATTTGACTCTACTTGTTAATATTGTTATGAGTTTCCTCCCATATTTTATTTACAATTACAACTTCAAATGGCCGGAGCACTTTACGAACTAGATCTAATCTCCTAATTATAACTAATTCTAGAAACACATTTCTACTAACTTCCTTAGCTACTACCTACTTTGACTACTAGCTCTAACGTAATATTCAATGCCTTTAGCCAGTATGCCTTCTATTTTTTTATTAATATCACTCTGTCTCAATTTTTCGTGGATACTGGCCTTCCTTCACTTCCAAAATACCTTTTGCTAAAGTATTAACCATACTTTGTCCATGAAAACCGTTACAATATGAAACCTTTACCTTGGCAAATGCGTAACGACGTTTTCTACTATTTGAAAGCATCTTTCGACGATATTTTACATAAAATGTAAAAACTTTTGTTTCATGTAAATTAGTTCAGTAGTTTTGTAGTAATATCCAATACGGACAAAGATCAAATTTTCCTAGTTAACTATGAATCTTAAAATAGTAAGTTAAGTTGAAACAAAAGCAAACGGATAGGCTACCTACATTATCTGCAAGATTCATAGGGACAGTATGCCCTTTTACCTCATATACCTTATATATATATATATATATATATATATATATATATATATATATATATATATATATATATATATATATATATACGAGGCTGGTTTGAAAAGTCCGTGCAAAAATAAAAACTACTTATGTGTTTGGGGTAAACCTTTTTTATTTTTCGACATAGTCTCCTTTTAGGCGTATACACTTCGTCCAACGATGTTCTAGTTTGTTGATCCCTTCCGAATAATAGGATTTGTCCAAGTCTGCAAAATATCCGTTAGTGTCTGCAATCACCTCCTCGTTTGAATAAAATCTTTGTCCCCGCCAGCCATTTCTTCAAATTGGGGAACAAATAGTAGTCCGAGGGAGCCAAGTCTGGAGAATAGGGGGGATGTGAAACGAGTTGGAATCCTATTTCCATTATTTTGCGACCACAACTGCTGAGGTGTGTGCTGGTGCGTTGTCGTGATGGAAAAGGACTTTCTTGTGGGCCAATCGCGGGCGTTTTTCTTGCAGCTCGGTTTTCAAACGGTCCAATAACGATGAATAATATTCACCTGTAATAGTTTTACCCTTTTCCAGATAGTCGATGCGGATTATCCCTTGCGAATCCCAAAAGACAGTCGCCATAACCTTTCCGGCCGAAGGAACGGTCTTCGCCTTTTTTAGTGCAGATTCCCCCTTGGTAACCCATTGTTTAGATTGTTGTTTGGTCTCAGGAGTATAGTAATGTATCCATGTTTCATCCACAGTGACGAAACGACGCTTAAAGTCCTCCGGATTCTTCTGGAACAGCTGCAAACCATCCGCAACACTTCACACACTTTCTCATGTCCAAATGTTTATGCAAAATATTATGTACCCGTTTAGTCGAGATGCCCACAGCACTAGCAGTTTCACGCACCTTAACTCTTCTGTCATCCATCACCATATCATGGATTTGATCAATGATTTCTGGAGTCGTAACCTCCACAGGCCGTCCAGAACGTTCAGCGTCACTTGTGCCCATATAGCCAGTCCGAAAATCTTGAAACCACTTATAAACTGTTCTAATCGAAGGTGCAGAGTCACCATAATGTTTATCAAGCTTCTCTTTAGTCTCCTGAGACGTTTTGCCTTTCATAAAGTAATGTTTAATCACCACACGAAAGTCTTTTTCGTCCATTTCTTGAAAATCACTCGACTTCCTTGATTCACACGAATGCCAAATACAAAGAAATAGACCAATATGGCTGAAACTTGGTGTGCGTTCATTCAAGAGATGCTACTAACTAAACATGACCTCGATACGCGCCGGTGGTGCCATCTCTCGGACTTTGCACGGACTTTTCAAACCAGCCTCGTATATATATATAATATATATATATATATATATATATATATATATATATATATATATATATATATTTTCAACCAGCCTCGTATATATATATATAAATATATATATATATATATATATATATATATATATATATATATATATATATATATATATATATATATATATGTATGTATGTATATGTATATATATATATATATATATATATATATATATATATATATATATATATATATATATATATATATGTATATATATATATATATATATATATATATATATATATATATATATATATATATATATATATATATATATACAGGGTGCCCCATATGTATTGAATAATGATTCCACAGCATTTATTAATTAGTGTATCAAAAAAAAATGTTTAATTAAAAGTTACAGAGTGTTATACGGCGCACATGCTGACGTTGACAATAAAATGTTTTGAACTGTCAGTTCGAAGAAATTACGCCATCTTGATTTTTTTTGAAATGGAAAACCCAACATACCATATGTCTAAACTGAACTGCTTTGGAATTATTGTCATTTGAAATTTAAAACAAAAAAAAGACAAAAAAACTGTTAATAAATACTCTACGCTTGTTTTTAAGGTAACAATTGCTCAAAATAACTGTTGTTAACAGCGAGGCAATGACCCAAGCTGTCATAAACAGCCTGAAGAGAGTTTTACAGAGAATCCAGGGTGATCTATGCTCCTTCATATTGAATTGTTTGTTGTAAATCTTCTACAGTTTTAGGTCGACTTCAGTAAACTTTGGTTTTTCAAATGACCCTATAAAAATATCGTCAGAAAAAACAATATTATCAGTTAGGTTAGGATCATTATTGATTCGTTCCATCATGACTTTGCAAAATTCAACTCGTCTATCGTAGTCATCTTTAGATAATTCTTGCAATAGAATGAGTTTGTATGGATGCATTTTTTCTTCATTCAGTATATGACTTAAGGTGCCTTTACTTATGTTGTATTATATTTAAATGCGCTACAGGCCATGAAGGCCTAGGGCTTAGTTAACTTGTGTCCCTTTTCCCTCTTCCCACTTCCATCATCCGGCTTCCAAGTATTGTTGGATCGTATGTCTCCACTCTATTCTGTTCTGTGCCTTCGTCCTCCAGTCTCTGACTTCTATGGCTCTTAAATCCTCCTCAACACATTACAACCATCTCATCCTCGGCCTTCCCCTCCTTCTCGCCTCCCCCACAGACCTTATCGCCAGCACCATTTTCTTGTCAGACGCTGCACGTATCCTAACCATCTTTAGATAATTCTTGTAATAGAATGGATTTGTATGGATGCAATTTTTCTTCATTCAGTATACGACATAAGGTATCTTTACTTATATTGTGGTCTAGGCAAAGCTGACTAGTGGTTGTATGGGGATTTTCTGTAACTTCCAATAAAACGTCTAACTTTTTATCATCGCTCGTTTTAACTTTTAAAGGTCCAAATTTAGAACGATCCTTAATATGACCTGACTGTCTAAATCATTTTAATGTTTTGCTAACTACGGATTAGGTAATAGGTTCTCGATTCGGATATTTTGCGTTAAAAAGATCACACATCTCCTGTTGTTTTCTCCCACGGTCTCCGTAACCAACCATCATTAACAAAGTGATTCTTTCAGTTTCTATTTAGTGTGCCATTATAATATTACGCTCAAATTGTAGTTTCACAAAATGCAGCAATAAACGTTTTCGCCAATAAATCATTTTTTGACGCCTTAAGTCGTTACCTGACAGTAAATGTTTGACAACATATCCTTAATTTCAAATATCAATAATTCAAAAACAGTTCAATTTAGACATATGGTATGTTATACAAATAATATCTAGAGTTTTTAGAAGGGCTCAAAAATAAAATAATATACAGGGCTTTCCATTTAAAAAAAAAATCAAAATGGCGTGTAATTTCTTCGAACTGACAGTTCAAAACATTTTATTGACAACGTCAGCATATGCGCCGTATAACATTCTATAACTTTTATTTAAACATGTTTTTGATACACTGATTAATAAATGCTCTGGAATCATTATTCCACACGTATGGGGCACCCTGTATATAATACAAAATAAAAAAAGTATAAAAACAAACGGTTATTAAATTTATTCAGATGTATTTATAGTCTGTCAAATAAGAACATGTCCGCGATAATCCATTTTTGGTAGATGCGATTCTAGAGATTCTACAAAAAATCGATAGAGGGAACCTTTGTCTACGACGCATTTTAGTAAAAGTATTAGTCGATTCCAAACTTTCGTCGAAATCACGTAAAATCCAAAATGAGTCACTTGTTTCGCCGTCAGTTCGAAGCAGTCTTTCTTTGTGCCCATCCAAAGGGGCCTAAAATGACATATTCCGCGGCCGCTAGATATATTAAAAAGTCGATGTTGTTTGTGAAGTCACTTCAAAAGTCGAAAAACGAACGTGTCTTTGTTTTCACGGAATTCGAAATTGACACGTCGTCAAGGAACGGCAATATTAAGAAAATCGGTTTGGATATGTCTCATGAGACCTTCGTGCTCAACATGTCAAATTCCGAAGCACGTTGAAAAAACCTTTGCTGGGCGAAAATCACGTCACGAAGCGGCTCGCTTTGGCCCACGATAAGATATTAGAGTGGCTCTCAAAATCGCCAAACGTTTGGTTCTTTTTAAGAGAAAGCTCGGAGGAAAGACTCTGAGGACTTAGACTCAGCTGTCTCACGAGATTCGAAAAATTTAGACCGAAGATCTCGTCGACAGCATGCATCCAAGATGCCAGGCGATTATTCATGCAGGAGGCGATTGGACAACTTACTATGGTAATTGCGTTATTAGCACACCAAAGAATACATTGATAGCAAGAAATGTTCTCGAAACACATTTTTATCAAAAATACCAGCGGTACCATTCTTACTTGACAGACTGTATAAGTTGCGCTAGAGCAGTTACATGTAATAACTCATTGTGTTGCGTATCTTCGGGCTAGGAAAGATAGCAAATAGCCACTCGAAAACTTACAACTTACTGCTGGAATTAATCATATCGAGTTGAGTTAACGTCCAAAGATTTTAAAACCCTTAGTTTATATTCAAAATTGTCAAATTAGGCCAATTTTGAAGCCAAATATTTTTGGTAAACTAAGCGATTATTCAGTCTTGGCGAGAATTACGAAAGTTGTAATTCTTGAGAAGTTTTAATCATTCATATATGTATATAGTTATATACAAAATTACAAATGATATTACATGATATTGGGTCTGGGAAAAAGTTCGTGGCGTTTTTCCCGATAGATGACGTCAATTGCAAATAACTCAAGAAACACAGATCGCAGCGACACCACTAAACGTTCGTTGGAAAGGTGACACTTCGAGCGCTATATTTTGCAATATTATTACGACAAAGAGAAGAACGCTGAGCAGGCTTGTGAAAAAATTTGTGCTGTGTACGGTGAAGGTGCTTTATCAAACTCGCTCGCTTTCGTTCTGGTAATTTTGATGTGAAAGATGAGTCACGTTCTGGTCGTCCAATCACTGAAAAAGTTGATAAAATTCTTGAAAAAGTCCAGCAAGATAAGCATGTCAGCAGTGTCGATATTGGTATGGAGCTAGGCATTGAGCACAAAACGGTTTTGAACCATTTACACATAGCTGGCTACAAAAAGAAGCTCGATGTATGGGTTCCTCATGAGTTGAGCGCCAAAAACATGATAGACCGAATTAACATCTGCGATGCGCTGCTGAAACGCAATAAAATCTAGCCATTTCTGAAACGTGTCATAACCGGTGATGAAAAATGGATCACGTATGACAATCGGAAGCGTAAAAGATCGTGGACAAGGGATGGTGAGCCGTCACAAGCGTTCACGAAGCCAGGATTGACGCCGAAAAAGGTGATGCCGTGTGTGTGGTGGGACTGGAAGGGAATCGTCCACCATGAGCTACTTTCAGTTTGTCAGACGATTGATTCTCAACTCTACTGTGGACAACTAGACAGATTACGCCAGGTAATTTAAAGAAAACGGCCCGAATTGATTAATAGGAAAAGTGTTGTCTTCCATCATGACAACGCCCGACCACACACTTCTTTGATGACCGGTCAAAAATTGCGAGAGCTTAGTTGAGAAGTTTTGATGCATCCACCGTATAGTCCAGACATAGCACCCACCGACTATCACTTGTTTCGATCTCTGCAGAACTCTCTCAATGGAATTAAGCTGCTTTCAAAAGAAGCCTGTGAAAACCACTTGATTCAGTTTTTCAACCAGAAACCATAGAAGTTCTTCACCGATGGCATCATGGCTGTACCCGAAGAATGGCGAAACATTGTCGATAATAATGGAGCATATTTGGTTTAAATAAATTCATTTTCACACTATAAGAAAACCAGTTGAATTTTACTAAAAAAACGCCACGAACTTTTTCCCAGACTTGATATTATCCATGAAAGATACCTATCCCTTTCCGAATAATAATATATTTTTTTATTGATACATTACAATTTTTCATGCGAACACATCGTTGCATTTTTGAGCTATGGATTTTACGATTTTTTTCTAACGTAAGTTTTAGGCGGAACTTTTTTGTCTTTTTCTTCCCACACCACTAGAGTAGTTATTCAGCACCTGTTTCTTGTGTTAGAAGATTTTTAGTGACTGCATTTTATTCTGCCATAGATAACACCTCTTGTGTATTTTATTAAAGTTACTTATTGCATGGCATATCTTCATTTTTCTCTGCTAAGAACATTAAAAATACCAAACGAATTTTTAACGAATATTGGCACCTATTACATAATATACCCGTCATACGATTTATAGTTTATTTTTAATGTCTCAAAAATTATATTCTTGATAAAAGTTTTTGCCAATACTTACAAGGTGCTTAAAGAATTTTAAAAATATCACCAAACATGAAATTTTGGTAACTGATATATTTCAAATAGTCAAACTAAGGAGCGCAAAAATCAATGTTGAAAATCTTCATGAAGTTATTTTTATGTGAAGTCCAGAATAATTATTATGAAAATTCACATTTTTCAATTGTTGAAGTAAAATTACGCCGATCACATACAGCTTCTCGAAGGTAATTATTGTGCCTTTTATTTTGACTATCCCAAATACATGAGATTTTAGATTTCTTTGTTTCGTAAAGTAACATGTCATGATTTCTCTGCGCACCCTGTATTCCTTAGCAAAAATTTACTGTCAAAAATAGTTTCTTATCATGTATCTCATATGTATCTCGAATCACGTATTTTGAGAAATTTAAAATTAAATATGTTCCTATATGATGCGAAATCAGTGACCTAGATTTAAACCAAATATTTTGAAACCTGTGTAATAAGATAAACTCCCGGACAAAAATAAGGAATATTGATTTTGAAGCGCAACTTCAAACATACACTTGTTAACCGATTTTTGAAATGTTTACATGAAAACATCTTTTATCTTTTCTCAGGTCTAACAATAATTAATGTCGTTTTTATATTACGTGTTCGTAAAATTGACCGGAGTTAATCGAAACAATATAACGAAAAAACATTTTATTTATATAGAAATCTTGACACTTTTTGCTGATACAAATTAATATTTTTCCGTTGATGAAACCGGTGGTGAATATCGGTCATCATTTTTTGGAAAAATGCGTAATAGGAGATAAAAATTGATTTTTACTTAATTTAAACAGACAGTCCAAATACTAGATAAAAGTAAGAGTCCAAAACCATAACCATATATCCAAGAAAATTAATGCTGTCCATCTGGTGGAGCTTTAAAGACGTAATTCATTCCAAGCTACTACTAACCAACCAAATCATCATCAGGGATGTTGTTTGTCAATATATCAAGTTTTAAGACTAAATGAATTTAGCCTGGCGAAATTGTGTAATTCTTCAACATGAGGATGACCCTTGGTTTATGGCACGAATCACTGTAGGAAAATTAAATGGGATGTTCTTCCTCACTCTTTCTGTCACCAACACTGGGCCTTTTGGCTATCATATATTGTGTTACTTAGAGTTACTTGGAAAAGTGTATCGCCACATTTTTTCAGTCAAAACATCACCAGCCCGATTCGCCGAAAAAGTCTAAATGTTAGACCTGTTCAAGTTATGGAAGAATAATAGTATACGTTTTTATAAGTAAATTAGGATCGAGAAGCGGTCTGAGAGCAGATAGGAAATATAATAGTTCTTGGAATTTTAATACAATATTTCGTTTATAAAATAAATAATAGCAAATTTTCTGATTTTGAAATTCCTAACTTTACTTTAGTTAACTTACTACTACTTTTATAATTTTAGCTCAGCCAGCCAAATTAAATTAGTTTTAAAGTTAGACCTTTTCAGTGAATCAGCAAGAGTTTTATACTACAGGAATTAAAAACCTGCTAAAACGTTGAGCACAAATAGTCAAAAGTAATGGCAATTATAATATCAATAACTTTTTATTTACTTTTCAAATCAATAATTTTACAAGTATATCAAAAAGTAACATTAATTGTTACGAGACCTGCAGTATATTTGGCGGACAAGATGCGAAAAACAGGATCACGCCTCCAAACGCCACTAGAAAAGCTTAAAGCATTTGTATATATAGGGGTAAATGCAGTCCCCACTAATAATTCTATTTTATGGAACTCATTTCAGGATTCAGGACATAAAGTTTAATGTATCACTTTTACAATTCACTATGTATTAAAGAATAAAAGAAGAATTAATTTTTTAATATTTATTTTTTAAATGTTACAGTGTTTAGATAAAATTTAATTCTAAAGCTGCTAACTATTTTATTTCGCAAATATCAGTTTCTGTATCAGCCTTCTTTTCGTCATCTACTTTAAGAGTAAAAAATAAAAGCAAACCAAACATCAGAACCAAACAAAAACTTTACCTAATAATTTGCATGATTTCCTCCATCCTACTAAGCGACCAGAAATGTCATGACATTACGTTTCTTTATCCTCTGTTGATTCGAAATTTATATATATAATAATAATAATGTCTTTATTGTAATTTACAAGGTAATATTACAAAAAGGCGGAATTGAAGCCAGGCTTCCTCATTTAACCTATATATATATATATATATATATATATGTATATATATATATATATATATATATATATATATATATATATATATATTATATATATATTGCTTCATCTCCGTAACACTTTCTCACATTTTTAATGCATCAGCACAAAAAATTTTAACAATAAAATTCACCTTGCTTTTTGACTGTATTAGTATATATATATATATATATATATATATATATATATATATATATATATATATATATATATATATATATATATACAGTCCCTGGCCAAATTATTAGACGCACTGCAAGATTTCATGTAAAATATTAATTACCGAGTGATATTGTACCGTTTTATTATTTTAAATTGATTTGTTTTTTATTTTTATATTATCCAATCAATTACCTATTTATTTGACATAAATAAAACAGCATTAATTTAGAAAAGCATAAGTTCATTAAGTTTTAAAGAAAAGTGAAATTAATGTTAGTAAAAGTCAATATTTACTTGAGCCACCTTTAGCCGCTATCAAAGCTTTAATTCTGCGCGGCATGCTATCAATGCAAGATTGTACTGTCTCCTGCATTTGAGGATGATGATTCCACACATGAATAATCTTTTCTAGGAGCTGGATTTTGTTGGTAATCACATCTTTAGCCACTTCTCTTTTCATCAGCTCCCACACATTTTCAATGGGGTTCATATCAGGGCTATTACCCGGCCAATCCAACAGAGGTATATTTTTTTCTGCCAAAAAAGCTTTAACAGACCGAGCAGTGTGGCAGGGAGCTCCATCTTGCATGAAAGTGAATGGTTCCCCATTTGGAAACCATTCTCTGAGCTGCGGAATCAACCGATTTTGTAATACTTCTTTGTACTGATCTTGCCTCATTATTCCTTTGACGACGTACAGACGTCCAGTGCCCTTGCCGCTGATGACTGACCAAATCATCACTTTGGTGGGATGTTTTAACCGTCGGAACGACACAATCAGGATGAAACTTTTCTCCATGACGACGACGCACATACTGAGCTTTATTCTGCAAAATTTCGAATGTGCTTTCGTCACTGAAGCAGACCTGTCAAAAATAGGAAAAATATATAAAGTTCCATGTTTATTTGCTTTATTTAACTGAAAATGATAATAATGTATCAATTATTGATTAAATTGCTGTATCTTACCGATCTCCAGAAGTCCACATCTTTGTCTTGCCATTGTTTGGCTCACTTCAGGCGCTTTGCTTTCATTGCAGCTGTTAACTTGGGCTTCCTGGCGGGGCGACAGGCCTTAAAATCTAATTCTTTCAATTTTCTTCGAACAGTGCGCTCAGAAGCATTTACGCTAGCATCCTGGAGTTGTGATTTTATTACCTTTGTGGTAGCAAATCTGTTTTCTACAGAAATTTTCTTCAAACATCTCTCTGACCGTGGAGTGAAAATTGGTTTTCTACCGCATCTTTTCTTTCTTTTCGGGCTTAATTCCTTCCCTGACTCAATTTTCTTTTTTATGCGTCGTACACTAGCTTCAGAAACCTCCAATCTTCGTGATATTTCTCGGTTTGTAAATCTTTCGCAATCACAAGGGCCTTCACTTCAGCTTTTTTACGTGGTGAAAGATCGCCTTTTCTACCCATAATGAAAATAGTCCAATTACTTTTTTAAAACACTGCATACAAAATAAACTAATAACTGAGTAGTATAAAACTGTTAAACAAACAATCACAGTCCATAAAGCCACAGAAACACGTCCGTACTTGACTCGATTCCGATCGCGACTGATACAGGTTTGTACTTGTTTACGTTCATGTATCACTTTGTCAACACAGTGTTGACATATGTTAAAAATAAATAAAAATATGTAGTCTACAACAATTCTTTTAAATAAAAATCAATAATATTGTAGTTTAAATATACCATTATTGCATAAAAACTCTTAAGAAACATAAAATTACTAAAAAAAATACAGTGCGTCTAATAATTTGGCCAGGGACTGTATATATATATATATATATATATATATATATATATATATATATATATATATATATATATATATATATATATATATATATATATATATATATATATATATATATATATATATATATATATATATATATATATATATATATGTTGTTGTTGTTGTTGTTGTTGTTTCTTTGTTTATGGCGCTACACTCTTAACGAGGTAATATGCCAGCACAACACTCTCTCTCGTACTTCGAGATAGAATGCCTTATTTGATGAGAGAATGAGTAGTCGAACCTTCATGTCCTCCTCATTTCTCTCTATACATATTATTCTTGACAACCCTAGACTTTAAGAATTTATTTCTTGGTTAAAAGATTACAAGTGCTGTGGTCGTTTTCGGTACTGGTTTGCGTTTTAGATTATTATTGTTACATATATGTATGTTATATACACTTAATGTTGATTAAAAATTATATTTAGTGTTTTTGTCTTGTCCCCTTTTCTTTCTTTATTACTAGAACTTATTCTAAATTTGTATATTATGACACTTCAAGAATTTATATATGAGATTAATAGTACAATGATTTGGGTTTGCCAATATAATTCTCATATCAAGCGGTACATTGAAACCTTTTTGGCGAAATTCTTCATGTATATTCCTACCTAAATTTATATTTTTACTACATTCAAAAAAAATATGATTGAGGTCTTGTATTTGTCCTCATTCGCAATTTGGTGAATTCTTTATGCCAATTTTGAATAAATGATTAGCAGCTAAAACGTGTCCAGTCCTCATCCTTATTATGTTTGTAATGTGTCTTCGATTTTCATATTCATAGCCATCAAACCATCTTTTTTTCCAAAAATCTATTATTGATTTGCGCATAGAATCTGCCTCCGCTGGTCAACGATTTTTTCCAGGATTCACCAAATTCCTGACTTATTTTATTTTTTATTATGGTTAGGAATTCACCTCCACTAAATTCTACGTGTTGTGGAGAATTAAGCATTCTTCCAATTTTTGCCAGCTTATCAGCTGTTTCATTACCTGGAACCCAGATCAATGCTATATGAAAAACCAGAATCGTTTGCTATTAGCAATAGTCTTCTAGTGCGAAGTGTTATGTAATCATTTTTTGCTTTTATTTGTGTTTTATTCAATTTTTCTATAGCGCTTTTTGAGTCTGATAAAATTATTGCATTTCTTAAGTTTTTTTTATGATTATTGATATGGACTCTTGGATAGCTATAGTTTCAGCTGTGCATATAGATATATGATCGGGCAGTCTTGATGAGAATTTGTACTTAATCTCTGGAATGTATATCCCATATCCTACATTTGGGCCATTTTTTGAAGCATCAGAATAAACACGTGTATAAGAAGGGTTTAAATTATCCACACATTTTAAAAATTGTATTTTACAATCTAGGGAGTTTTTGCTTATTTTCCATATTATTTTGTTGATGTTTCTGATTTGGTATTCTGGACTAACTTCGAATATGGGTAAATTGTTGGTTCTCTGAATCTTATTTATATATGGTGTATAATACTTTAATGCTTGTACTAAATATGGTACTTCTTTATTTCTCCAGTATCCTGTTTTACTGTTGCATTTAATTCTTAATTCCAAAACCGCCTGTACCAGGGGATGATTATTGATGCCTATAAACTTAGAGATAAAGTCCACAGCTAGAATTTTTATTCTGTGTTCTAAATCTATCTCGCCTGCTTCTGCTAGCAAGGCATTTGTTGGTGTACTTTTCATGCAATCCATAGATATTCTAAGTGCTTGGTGATGTATGACATTGATTTTGTTAAGATTCTTCTTCGACCCTGGTTTTAAAAAGATGGATCCATAGTCCAGGTGTGATTTAATTAATCCATTGATTGCCATTAACATAGTTTTGGGGTCTGCCCCCCCAACTGACCCGGCAAAAGGTTTTTAATATATTAATTCCTTTCCGAGCTTTATTTATCTTGTCCTCGATATGTTTGTTGAAGTTCAAATTTTTTTGTAGATGCATACCTAAATATTTAACTTCGCTTTTAAATTGTATATTTGCGTCGTTAATTGTTATATCTGGGAGATTAAGTATCCTACGGTTTCTGGTAAACCATACTGCTTTACATTTTTCGATGGAAAGTGTTAAATTATTATTTTGTAGCCAGTTATTCACGATTTGTAGACATTGTATGCTTAGATTTTTGGTTCCTCTAAAATTGTTGCCTTTGATGTATATAACCAAGTCATCTGCATACCCTATTACCTTGCAAAATGATGGCAACTCTTTGAATATTTCGTGTATGTATATATTAAACAAAAGGGTGCTAAGTGGTGAGCCTTGTGGAATACCAGAATTGGTAGTTTTTGGCCCTATGAAAGTTCCATCTTTATTTCTAGAGTACAGATGTCTAGTTTGTAAAATGTTATATATGATGTTTATTAGATATATTGGAATATTGATCTTATGGAGTTTATCATATAATCGATTTATGATGACATGGTCATATGCCGCCTTGATGTCGAGAAATATTGCTATTACGGATTGTCCTTCGCTGAATGCTAGTAGGATGTCTGTAATTAACAAGGCAAGAGCATTTTGTGTTCCTTGGCCTTTTCTAAAACCTGTCTGTTGCCAAGAAAATATTTGATTTCTTTCTAAGTGCCATTCCAGGCGATTTTTTATCATAATTTCTAGGATTTTTAGGAGACAAGATGATAAAATTATTGGCCGATAGTTTAAGGTGTGGTTTGGGTTTTTATTTGGTTTTAATAGACATACCACATTGTAGTCTCGCCATTGTTCTGGTAATATATATATTTTTGTTGTATGCCTTTAACAGCGCTTCTAGGAAGCTATTTGACAATTTTTTAATCATTGAATAGGAGATTTCATCCATTCCCGAGGCTGTATCTTTCTTTCCTTGTAAACTTGCCTTCAGCTCATGTATGGAGAAGTATTTAATTTCCTCTACATTATGTTGCAATAAATTAAAGGATGGATCAATAGATGTTATTGTTATATTGTTCAATACTTCTAGTCTGGTTTCATCCGTTATGTCCGGCGCGGACCTTGTTACATTGTTTTTATGAAATGCCTTTATTTTATTCCATATGTAATTGATGTTTGAATTCCTATTGATTGTGCCGCAGAATTCTTTGAATTTAATCTTCTTTTTAGTTTTCATGAATCTTTTGGAGGAGGCAATGTTTTTTTTTGCTAAAATGTAATTTTCTAAGGTGGGATTTTCTTTAAACTTTTTAAGAGCTTTTTCTCTTTTTTTAATTATAATAGAACATTCTTCATCCCACCATAGGCTCACTGTTAAATCGTTATTATTTTTTAGTTTATAAGGAATAGCTTGTTCTGCCGCTTTATTCATCAATTTATATATTTGATTAATATTCATATCATTATTCCACATAATCGTTTTCTACCTCTAGTATGTTATTGTATAAATTCCAATCTGCTCTTCCGAAATTCCTTACTTGATATTTTTTAAAAGTTTTACTTTGATGTTTTGTAATGTCACATATTGTAGGAAAGTGGTCACTGTTAGCACAATCTGGTAAGACCGACCAAGAGCATTTTGAACTTATCTCCGGACTACTAATCATAATATCTAAAGGATTAGATGTTGTGTGGTGAAATGTTGTATGGACTCCATTACTAACCATGACAAATTCACTATCCTCCAGAAATTCTATCAGCGCTTTTCCGCTTTGATTATTTGTACCAGCACCCCATGTTTGATGTAAGGCATTGAGGTCGCCCATTAAAATGCAATGTCCTTGTAGGTTGTCCATCATATTCTTGAGATTTGCTTTTTTTAAATTATTCTGTGGAGGCGAATACGCATTTATAATATTTAAATTATTTATTCTAATAACCATGTATCGTAAGTGTTGGTTATTGATATTAATTACATCATTGTTAATAATTGTAAATTTTATATTATTTTGGATGCAAGTTGCAATGCCTCCATACCCGTCCTCTCTGTCTTGTCTTATGATTGTATAAGATTTAATTGCGAATTTATCATCTTTTTTAAGCCATGTTTCATTTAGCATTATAACCTGTGGATTGTTGTCTTTTATCAGATTAATAAGATTTTCTTTATTAGAATGTACACTTCTGATGTTCCATTGTAATATCTTGAACTTACTTGAGATTGCAAATTTACAATTCTGTTATCCACAGGTAGTGTATATATGTCTAAATTATCCACTAGGTTGTCTACAATTTACTGTATCTATAATATTTTTAATTGTTATTTGATGTTCTTCCGGGAGGTTAACAAAATATTGATGAAAGTTGTCATGAAAGTCAAAATTGTTTTCGTTTGTAAGTGCACTTAAAAGCGGAGTATTGGATCTTTTATTGAGCAATGGGGTGATATGAGATTGCTTACTTGTACTGGGTAGGTATTTTGTAGAATTGTTATATCCTGTCCTTGAATTTGGATATAGCAGGGCATTGTTGTGAGCTTCCTTGTCGTATCCCTTTTGAGGGGTTTTCTTCTTAGGTGGTTCTATGAGGGCTTGCTGAAAGGATCTTTTTGATCCTGTGTTAAAGTCTACCCGTCTTCTTTGAGATGGACTAACTTTGTCATTGCTAAAACTGGAATTATTTTGATTCTTATCACTTGTATCGA
>CM032453.1:125468917-125503917 GCA_019049505.1 Pachyrhynchus sulphureomaculatus
AAAAAAACACAAAAGACAAAGGTGTGTCGAAATGTATTGATTTCTGTCAAGAAGACTTAATCCGCCTCAAATTTATGAAATGTATGCAGAACAAAAAGTTCCTACGTTATTGTCACTTTCATCGGAGGCTGTTCAAGGATAGTTGTGACATAAAATATTCCACTACAACTTTACGGCGTATTCTACGTCGTTTGGAGTTTTTGTTAAAAAAAAAATAGACAAAAGGCAAGTTATAATGGAATCACGGCGCTTACAACAACTCGGAAAGGAATATCTTGAAAAAATAAATACAGCTAGATCGGAAAATCGAACGACAATCTACCTAGATGAGACTTGGTATCACACCCACGACCCGCCCACCAGTAAAGTAAGAATCGATAAATCCCACAAAAGCCACACCAAAGCCCATCAAATAAAGGTAAAAATAATAACTATTTTACATGCGCGTCAGGTTGGATTATCATTGTGGAAACCAACCCCTTGAGAGTTTTATGAAGATTTGAGTTTCAAAACAAATTAATGCCGAAATTTATACCACCGCAATAAGCTATACAGTGATGGGATAATGCATACTAACATAGTCGCCAAATAGATAAGGTACCAAGTTCCACCAGTTAGAAAAAAGGAAATACAAGCCTTTTTGTGCGAACGTGATATATATTTCCATGAAAGTTATACATTTAAACAATTGTTAGAAGTTTTTAAAAAGTTACAATTTTCAGAGGGAATATGTGATAAAATTGCAAAGGAAGCAGGGGACACGAGAAATTTGGCTTCCACCATATTATTGTATCTTTAATGCTATCGAGTTGAATTATGGCATAAAATAATAGTCTAATATACGTGCTCCACAATAATACACCCACTTTAAAACAGTAGTGTGATTGAGTTGAATAAAGACAGAAGTCAAAAATGTAACCGTTAAAACTGGAGAAGAGAAACCGTATTCAACACGTCAAAAAAATTGAAAACTAACAAATGTACTCGAGGGACACTGTACCACTGTTTTATAATTTGTTGTTTGTAATTACTATATTGTGTATTATTCAGTACATAAAACATTAAAAATTCGACATCACAATAAAATTTTTAAACTCAACATTTATTCAATCAGGTATATGTGCGGCCCTGCACGATGCCTTGTCATTAAACAGCCTAAATTAATCATTTTCGAATCTTGTTTTTAGGGGAATTTTTGAATGGGTATAGTTAGCTAAGTCACTTTCTTAGATTCGTGAAAAATACTATACTTTTACTAAGTTATGTATAAGCACATATAACCTGTTATTAAATTTAACAAATATAAATGACAACCAGCGGTAACGTACAGTCTGTCAAGTAAGAACGTGACGGCTCGTATTGTTGAAAAAATATGTTTCGAGACATTCTTCGAGACATGCTATCGAACGAGGTTTTTTTGACGCTTCTGCAATGATCTCCTCAAATTTTTCTAATTTCACGAAACAAACTGACTCAAATTCCTCTGAGCTTTTCTCCTTTACAAGGGTCCTCAAACGTTTTTTTTAATAGAGTTGGCGTTCGAGCGATTGTGAGAGCCACTCTAGTTTCTTATCGTGGACCCAAGCGAGCCTTAATTTTCACCAAGCAAAGGTTTCTTCTGCAACGTGCTTAGGAAATTTGACACCATGAGCACGAACATGTTGAAATGGTCTCATGAGACACAAAAAAAAACTTGATTTTCTTAATTTTGACGCTCCTTGACGCAGCGTCAATTTTCGGTTCCTGTGAAAAACAAAGACTCGATTCGTTTTTTGACTTTCGGAGTGACTTTGCCTACCGCGCCACATTTTGGCAAGCCACGTCGACATTTTTCGTCTCGTTAAAATTATTTACTCACTTCGTCACAAACGATACACCGACTTTTTTATATATATAGCGGCCGCTGTCATTTTAGGGCCCTTTGGATCACCTCCACTGGGAGGCAAAGAAAGGCTGCCTCGAACCGAGACGCGCAAATAAGTGAGTCGTTTTGGGATTTTACATGATTTCGACAAAAGTTCGGAATCGACTGATACTTTTACTAAAATGCGTACCGATATTCCTTTATTGAATCGCTTGAATCACATCTGCCAAAAATGAATTATCGCGGTCACGTTCTCACTTACAGACTGTGATTTCCTTTTTAAAATTAAGGTTACTAGAGCTACACGTATCTATGAAGGTTATACTTGTTTGATAGTCTCTAACTTAAAATGAGACTTTTATTTTATGACTGAAAAAAACATTATTAAAATATTTACACACAGTTCTGTTTAGCATATGTTGATTTGTAGTAAAGTACGCCGAATATTCTGTAAAAATATTATAATCTTAGTTTCCGGACAAGACTTTTATAACAATACTTTTAGTTCTGGTACTTTAAACTAAAATTTGAGTTTTATGCCGATTTAAATGGCTTGGTCAAAATTGTTTTTTATATTACCATAAATTTTCTGTAAATTTTCATCATCATATCCGGTTTCATAGCATTCTACGCTATCGGGTTCCCAGTCATAAACCTCTTCTATCTCCCCAGTCTCCTGGTCGTAAGTTTCTCTCTGACATGGTTTTCCGTATTCCGCCAATCCAAGTTGTTTTCAGGCCTTCTCCTCTTTCTTCTTTCTAGAGGCGTTCATTTTAGAGCTAGTTTTTGAATGCGCTGTTCTGTTATTCTTTCTTTGTGCCCGTACCAGACTAATTGTTTTTGTTGGATATCGTCTATTATTGTTCTTGTTACCTTGGTAAATTTATCTTACTTCTTTCATTTCTGATTCTATCCACTCTTGACAGACCAGCCAATTTTCGCCAGTAGTCCATTTCGAGAGCAAGAAATTTCTGTTCTAAACTCTTGGTTAACTGCCAGGCTTCGCAGCTGTAGAGCACACTGCTTTTAAAAAATCGCATTGAAGATGTAGTGCTTTTTTTCTTTTGAAGTATTTTTTTGACCAAAGAATGGAGTTGAGGTGTTGTATGATGGCTTTTTCCTTTACTAATTCTATTTTCTATTTCTTGTTTTGTTCTGCCTGCCCTATCTATTCTTGTTCCTAGATAGATATAATGATCACACGCACTAAATCACCATTATCGTCATTTAAAGTAAGGCTTCCCTGTTCTCCACCGATACACAGATATTTAGTTTTTGTACAGCTTATTGTTCACCGCCCTCTTTCATAGTTTTCAAGTAGCTTTCTTGTCATATGGTCTAGGTTTTCTTTGTCCTGGGCAATTACTACCTGGTCATCTGCAAAGTGAAGATTGTAAAGCGTTGTTTCATCATTCAACTGTATTCCCATTCCACTACATGTTCGTCTCCAACTCTTTTTTTTAGATTTATAAGAATTTTGATTAAAAGTTTAGTTTCTTTTAATGAAACGAAATTCATCACAACAAAATAAAATCTTTTAATATATTCATATTTACCTTTTCTTTTTTAGATTAATTTTACTGAAAATACACATGTTGGTATTAATGAAAATTATGCTTTTAAGTTGATATCAGTTATTTTTTTTATTAAGACCAATTTTTTTTTTATGGGTCTAGCACACGTGCTACAGGGAAGTCCCTAAAGCGCTACAGGAGCGACACGTGTGCGGAGAAAGCGATTCACGTTGTTCTTGAATCGCTGTAGATTGTACTCGGTGGGAAACACAGTCCTGGGCAAATTATTCCAAAGGGATGATGTTCGCCATATAAAAGACTGCTTGAAAAGCGTTGTACGAGGAGTAACAAGCTGAACCTCATACGTATGTGAAGAATTAGCGCGACGTGTACTTCTAACATGCACCGCTCTGGGAGGAATTAAGCGAGCCACATCCTTCGAACACTTTCCATGAAAGTACTTGTAGAATAGGCTCAAGCTGCCAACCGTTCTTCGATGTTCCAGCGAATCAAGGCCGACGGTCAGTTCCGGGTCTCCAATCAGACGAACAGCTCTTCTCTGAATAAAATCCAACAAATGCAGTGTATGTTTGGGAGCGGAGCTCCAAACATGGGAGCAGTATTCCATAGTTGGTCGAATTTGAGCTTTGTAAAGAATTAACAGTTGTGGTGTGTAAAGCTTTCTGGTTCGAAATAATATTCCCAACTTTTGAGAAGCTCTCCTTGCTATGCCTGCAACATGTTCATGCCAGGACATATTTGCTCCCAAATTAACGCCCAACAAATTGAGTGACGATGTTAGAGGAATGGAGTGCCCCGACATAACTATGTCGGGTTCAGCAACGTTAACTTGTTTAGAAAAAACTGCCGCGCTGGGTTTTTGTAGCGTTAAATTCCACTTGGTTACTGTCACCCCAAGATAGAATTTCTTCCAGGTCTTGTTAAGTTGAATGACTTTCCTGCTGTCTGCGGATATTCGTCTGAGTAGCCGATGTCCGAGCATTCAAAGGGAATGAAGAGATAAGTGTACTGTCATCGAGCGAGTGCAAAGCTGTAGATTGGATTCTCGGTCTTTTCCAGCAAATCGTTAATGTAAATGAGAAAGAGAGTAGAGGACAGTATGGAGCCTTGGGGTACACCGGCGTTGATAGTGAAGGTGTTAGAAAGAAATCCGTCGACTGCCACTCGTAAAGAACGCTCTCTGAGGAAACATGAGAACCAAGACAATAAAAATATTATTAGTAATTAAACAGAATTTCAAGTTTTTTTGTATATTTATTTACAATAATATGTACAAATATCCTCTGAAAAGGTTTCATATTATTTTCCGGACAAACCTATGTGGCAGACAACACTTTAATTCCGAAACTGCTAACCAAAATCTCAATTTTCTACTGATTTAAATTTTACCTTTATTTAATTTGATTTTATGAATTCATAATACAATATTCCCCTGTAGAGTTTACTCAAAAGTTTTCGTTAAGAATATGCTTGGCTTTAATTAAATGAAACCTATCAAATTGATAAGATAAATAAGGTAAAATGCCTCCACTTGTATCATTTTCACATTTAGCTTTACTTTTTTCAGGATAAACTTTACTGAAAATATACGTAACTGTATTTATGGAAATTATACTAATTGATTTGTCTGTCTCACTTAAAACCCTTTAAAAGACCAGGAAAAATTATTATTAATATTTACACTGGGTCCAAGTGTTCTCTATATATTCTCTGACAATATAACGCCAGAATTTTCGGACAACTTGTATAACAAAATAACAATAAAATTACTTATTTACTTTGTTAACTGACACTAAATATATTTTTGGTATAGATTTACAAATGCGTTGTCGCGATTTCGTAGTACAACTACATTTTCGAACGCTTAACTAAGACTAAAACAGATTTTCGTATTTATTTTTATACTAGCAGTACCCGCGGCTCCGCTCGCGTGGACATGATTTACTACTATCGTCGCTGATTATTCCTTATGTTACTAACGTAATAAAATATCTGCCATTATTTCCCCATTATCTCCCATTATCTCTACATAATTTCCATTATTAAGGCTTATCTCTGCTCGTCTCCCATTATTTCTCCTTATTCTCCCATTATTTCCCTTTATCTCACATTATCTCACCTTATTCTCCTATTATCTAGGCTTATCTCGACTTATCTCGCCAATATTTCTCTCCTCATCTCCCATTATTTCTCCTTATCTCACCATAACTCCCACTATCTAGACTTATCTCTGCTTATCTCCCATTATTTCTCCATATCTCCCATTGCTTATCTCCTATTATCTCACCTTATCTCCCATTATCTAGGCTTATATCGAATTATATAGAACATATGTATAAATTTATAAAAACACGTAAATCGGATAAGTGGTTCTCAAGTGATAAGCGCACTAACGGACAGACAGACAGACAGAGAGACGTTGCATTTTATATATATATATATTCTTTGTAACATGATATTATTCAAGTGTATTGCAAGAGAACGCGCTAACGGTAACCGTTTTTTCCGACTTAATTCACTATTATCGTCACTACTTATTCTTTATGTTACCTAACGCAATGAAATATATCCTATAACCTGGCCAGAGAACATATGTATGTTTTAAAAAAAGCACATAACGCACTAACGGAAAGACAGGCAGACAGACAGAGAGACGTTCCATTTTATATATATTATAGATAGAAGATTATAGATAACCTGGCCAGAGAACAAATGTATGAATTAAAAAAAAAACACGTAAATCGGATAAGTGGTTCTCGCGTGAACGCATTAATGGACAGACACGACAGACAGAGAGACATTGCATTTTATATATATTATAGGATTATAGATATTCTCTGCTACATAATATGGTTCCATATCTAATGGTTTAGGCTGTGTATTGCAAGAGAATGCGCTAGCAATTCACTTTTTTCCGACTTCATTCACTATTATCGTCACTCCTCATTCCTTATATCGCAATAAAATATAGTCTATAACCTGGCCAGAGAACATATGTATATTTAAAAAAAAAAGTAAGTGATAAGCGCACTAACGGACGGACGGACAGACAGACACACAGAGATACGTTGCATTTTATATATATTATAGATGTAATAAAATATATATCTATAACCTGGTCAGAGAACATATGTATGAATTTAAAAAATCACGTAAATAGGATAAGTGGTTCTCGAGGGATAAGCGCACTAACGGACAGACAGACAGAGAGACGTTGCATTTTATATATATTATAGATATAGATTATTATTATTATTATATAACCTGGCCAAAGAATATATGTATGAATTTAAAAAAAGATACGTAAATCGGATAAGTGGTTCTCGCGTGATAAACGCACTAATGGACAGACAGACAGACAGAGAGACATTACATTTTATATATATTATAGATTATAGATTATAGATATTCTCTGCTACATAATATTGTTCCAGATTTATGGTTTAGGCTGTGTATTGCAAGGGAACGCGCTAGCGGCAAACTTATTTGCGACTTCATTCACTATTATCGTCACTGCTCATTCCTTATGCTACCTATCGTAATAAAATATAGCCTATAACCTGGCCAAAGAACATATGTATGTTTTAAAAAAAAAGTACGTAAATCAGATAAGCGGTTCTCCAGTGATAAGCGCACTAACGGACGGACAGACAGACAGACAGAGAGACTTTGCATTTTATATATATTATTATAGATAATGTGGGTATCTTAGGTTATTATTTTTCAAACAAAGAGACGCTCTTGCCATGGGTTCTCCACTTAGTTCTTTGCTAGCAAAAATTTTTATGTCAGAACTGGAAAAATTTTTCCAAAATCTCAACACGCAAAAAATATTCTTTTTTAGTTAAGATATGTGGACAACATCTTAGTATGTAAATTATCTGAATAATATACACCCCAACATAAAATTCACATTGGAAAAGGAAACAGATACGTAATAATATAAATTTCTTAGATATTACAATTTCAAAGAATGGAAATAGATTAGAATTCGATATTTTCCCTAGACTAACCTTTTCAGATGTCACCATCCTAGCAGGCTCAATACACCCTAAATCCCATAGACTGGCAGCTTATAGATCTATGATCCATATAGCCTTCAATATCCCTTTTAGCAAAAATAATTTAAAAAAAGAACTGGACACAATCAAAAATAATAACGGCCTTCAACAAAAATAAGCCGTAAACAAAAGCAAATCACCATCAGCGTAATTTACCCCATGAAACAATACCAAGAAAGAAAAATATTCATAACTCTGACATATTTGGGCCCCATCTCGGACAAAATATCTCAAGTTCTCACAGCCAAAAAAACAAAAATAGGTTTAAAACCCGCTCAAAAATTATCTAATATATTTTTCAATGCCAAAGATAAAACTAATAAACATAATAAATCAGGAGTTTATAAACTTAAGAGGGCAATAGCTCTTAGTTAAAGTGTATTTGTTTGGAGTTAATAGCAGAATTCTCTTATTGTAGATGCAAATATATGTTTGGGTGCACCCAAAAAAAAAGACATTTCTTATGCATTTTACTGGGATTTTGCTACCTGTTTTGAATTATTTTTAAGGGTTCACCCTATTTTAGGCAGAAAACCTCTGCTATACAATAGAGTTATAAAATGTAAATGAGGGTTCATCGGTAGCATAGCCGTCCGAGGGTAAACTGTATTTAATAAATAAAATTATCTTAAAAATAAAGTTATAGTAATATAAGATGCGTATTTCTTGACCTGTGCCTTATTTTGTTTCGCAATTTTGAGAAGTTCCGCTTTTGACATACCATCTTTATGTTTGAGATTTTGTCTCTTATCCACTGAAGAATATCCGCTTTCTTCCATGAATTTGTCGGGAGTCGTTCTAGTAATCGAAAATGGTAAGGGCATTGTCTAATACTATGGTATAACTGATTTTGCTGGTATACAATTATGGTAATCTTTAGTTGACTTTGATTCGAATTCCAACAAGTCACCGTCGAGAAATCCGTTTTAACTACCAGTATGTGCTATAATTAGCCTGCGACCTTTTCTTGAAGGGGGTTATAATCTAGTTGACCAACCTTCCATAAAAGCTTGTTTGGCACTCTTAATGCTTTTACCAATTCAGAATTTTTTCACTATGTGTCCCTCATTAACCCAAGTCTCATCTAAATAAAAAAATTTTCTTTCTTCGGCTCGAAATTTTCTGATTGCTCATAGATATTCCCTTCTCCAACAAATTATTTCTGTTTTATCGATTAGAACAGATTTTCTATTGTGTTTTTCCCAACGAAAATTCAGATTATGAAGGATTTTCCATAATTTCCATTTTTTAAAATCTGTCCCAGTCTTCTCTGATTTCTTGCAAAACTTTATGTAGTGTAGGTATTTCTTTTTTAATAAAAAAATGATTTACTTTTCTTTTTATTCCGTTTTTAAAGTCTTCATCGCCCTCTAAGAGCTCCTTTCCTTTGTGATTCTGAGGTTCATTGCAAGGAACGCGTTTTCTTTCTTTTAGAAATCTATAAATAGTGGCTGTTGGCACAGGTTTCCACAATTTCACGGACTTGGCTTGTTGGCTGTTGATGCACTAGGGCATCGTGGACGTTAAGTATCATTGTTTTTTCTCGCAGGGAAAAATGCAGATTTATAGACTCCGCGAAGTTTGAGCGGGACAAAACTGAAAGTTAAAGCCATCGTTTGTTCTGATTTGAACTAAGCATATTATAGGTTTTTACCTCATTTTCATACGTACACGAAATATTTTTATTGCATATTTAGGTACTTAGGCACCTACTTACCGATAAGTACTTTTTGTTAATTATATTCCAATAACTGCTAAAATCCCAAATAATTATATTGTACCTATTACACAGGGCAACAAAAAAATGTTTGTTTTGGTGCCCGGGGTTTTAGAGCTGATTTTAACTATATTTGGGACGCTAAATCTATACATGCAATTCGTTTTTCTCTATCAGCTCTACTTTTTTAGATACATCAACTTATCTACCAATGTGGTTTTTATTCAGTATATTCATTTATGAGAGTTCTAAAATTATTATATATTCATTAATGTAGGTACAATGGTTTTATTGTCAGTCTGTAATTGAGTAAATTCCAGGTAAATCTATAAATAGTGGAACCATTGCCTATCAGGTACCTGAACTGACCCTTTTAATCACCTAACTCGGGTAAGTCTCGTCAGTTTGTGCGTTTCTTACTAATGAGAGTAGATCGAATTCGGCGTGTTATTTTATGTTAAGAAAAGAGTGTTTTTGTGTTATTGAACAGAATTAAAATGAGTTCAGGTTCCAGTTGAAGAAGAAGTTGTGTAAATCAACCTGATGTGTTTTGCTATATATGCGGAGAATACATGTTTCAACAAAACAGACAAACTATTACTGACTTTGTAAAAACGAGCGTATCTTGGATACTTTGGAGTTAAGCTTGCTGATCAGGACAAAACGTGGGCCCCGCATCTCGTACGTAAAACTTGTACAGAGCATTTACGGCAGTGGACTACCGGGAAAAGAAAATGTCTAAAATTCGGCGTACCAATGGTTTGGAGAGAACCAAAAAACCACTTCAATGATTGTTATTTCTGTTTAGTAAATACTAATGGAATCAATCGAAATAACCGCAGTAAGTGGACTTATCCCAATTTAGACTCGGCAATACGCCCTATCCCGCACTCAGATGAAATACCGATTCCAACATTTCATCAGCTACCACATATCTCTGATGACGAATAGTTTCCCTCTGATCGCTCTTCTGATGCTAATAAAAGTTCTGATGCTAATGAAACTAACAGTGACTATGAGGGGACGTCATCAGTTCCTCAACGCTTCAATCAAAATGAATTAAATGATCTCACCAGGGATCTCAATTTATCGAAAAAAGCTTCTGAAGTACTGGCTTCTAGGTTGAACGACAAAAATTTACTGGAACAAGGAACCAAAATTACCTTTTACCGTACAAGAGAAAAAGATCTGCTACTATTCTTTTCTCAAGAAGACAATCTTGTATTTTGTCACGAAATTAGGGGACTCATGAAAGAAATGGGACTTTCTGAATATATTCCAGATGATTGGCGCCTATTTATTGACAGTTCAAAGCGAAGTTTAAAATGTGTCCTTCTACATAATGGGAATAAATATGGTTCAATACCACTAGCTCACTCAACGAAACTGAAAGAAGAATATAATACCATAGCTTTGGTCTTGCAGAAGATAAAGTATTACGAACATCAATGGATGATTTGTGTAGACTTAAAAATGGTAAACTTTCTTCTTGGGCAGCAAAGTGGTTACACGAAATATCCGTGTTTCTTGTGCCTCTGGGTTAGTAGGGACAAAACACACCACTGGGTTAGAAAAGATTGGCCTCAGAGAGAAAACATGGACGTTGGGGAAAAGAATGTCATTAACGACGCTTTGGTTGAAAGAGAAAAAATCATACTTCCTCCGTTACATATAAAGTTGGGCTTAATGAAGCAATTTGTAAAGGCTCTTGATAAGAATGGGTCTTGTTTTGCATATATAGGGGTAAAAATGCATCAGTTGAGCACAGAAAAACTCAAAGCAGGGATATTTGACGGCCCACAAATAAGACAATTAATTAAGGATCCTGCCTTCATAAATTCAATGAATCAAGTTGAACGAGAAGCTTGGACATCATTTGTTGCAGTTGTAGAAAATTTTCTAGGCAAACATAAAGCTCAAAACTATGTTGAAATGGTTAACAAGATGCTTAATAGTTTCAAATCCTTAGGGTGCAATATGAGTATTAAAATACACTATTTACACAGCCACTTAGACCGTTTTCCAGAAAATTTAGGAGACATGAATGAGGAACAAGGTGAAAGATTTCACCAAGATATTAAAGTTATGGAGGACCGCTACCAAGGAAGATGGGACATGCACATGGTGGCAGATTACTGCTGGAGTTTAAAAAGGGACTGTTTAAAAAAAACATTCAAGAATGTCGAGGAAAAGAAGCTTTCCAAGTGTTGAGTGACTATTTCATTTCTTCAATGTTTTTTTTTTGTTTGTAAGTACGACATAACATTGTATTTTGTATAACTAAAATAAAAATTTCGTATCTACTTTTGTTTACTACACTTACGGATTTGAGTTACAATAATGTAACTTATATTTCTCTAAAATTGTATATCTTAAAAATTTGAGCTCCTAGGTACAAATGAATACGTTATTTGAATTCAGGACATCAAATTGATATAGAATCAGCTCAAAAAACCTCGACACCAAAACAGCTGTTCCCCTGTGTTATCATTAAGCTTTATAACACTGTAGATTTCTGGTTCGTTCTTAAGAATTGTTAATTATACTCGTTTAGGCCTTTATCATACAAATATGATTTTTAGTTTCATCATTTACTCATTAAAATAAACTGCCTTGATGTATATAGCTTATTGTAAAGTTTAGAAGGCATGTAATAAAATATTTTTTTAGAAAAAGGTTATACTGTTGTATAGAGATAGAAAATAAAGGTGATTAAAACTAAAAATGCAAATAATTAGTAGAGAAATTTTGGACGCTTATGGTTTATGACATTTTAATGTTTTATAACCCATGTTGTGTGCTATCAACTCCAAACAAGCGGAGTATAGGCCAAACAGGACGAAATTTCAAAACAAGATTCTCAGAGCATAATGCATCTTATAGGTTACAAAATGAAAAATCACACTTTGCTAAGCATTTTTTAGAAACCGAGCATCCATTTATTAATATTAATTGTTTATCAATACTCCATATGGCACCTAAAGGGACAAGACTTAATTTCTTAGAATCAATAGAAATTTTGATTCATTCAAAGAACCATAATATAAAGTTAGTAAATAGTCAAGTAGACGTCGGAAATTTCATCCTTTACCAACTTTTATAGCATTTAAGATATCCACATCCTTTTATAATATAAAAATAAATACGAAAATCTATTTTAGTCTTAGTTTAAACGTTTGAAAATGCAATTATACTGCAAAATTGCGATAACGCATTTGTAAATCTTCGACTCCTTGTGTAACAAAACTTAAATTAAGATACTACAAACTGAAATGTCAATTTCATGCTCATTTATATTGTAGCCGCTTTTAATTCAATTTAATGTATTCATTACGCAATATTTTCCTGCAGAGATAACTCGAAGTTTTTATTAAAAAATATGTCATCCTTTAATTAAATGAGACCCGTGAAATTATTAAGGTAAATAAAATAAAATCCCTCCACTTTTAATATTTTCGTATTTATCTTCCCTTTTTAAGAATAACTTTCCTGAAAGTACACGTATTTATATTTATGAAAATTATGCTAATTTATTTAATTTTTTTTTTCACTTATTTTTCTTAAAGATCAAAAAATATATTATTATAATTTACACAGATGGTTCCAAGTTTCTCCTATTTTTTTTGCAATAAAATATGAAGAAGATTTTCTGAAACTATTGTACGCTAATTTTCGGACAACCTCGAAATAATGCTTTAATTCCGATTCAGAATATCATTTTTGTACTGATTTAAATTGTACATGTATTTAATTCAAATTTATTCATTTCCTTGAAGAAAAAACTCAAAAGTTTTTATTAATACATTAAGTGAAACTCATTAAATTGTTAAAACGAATAAAAAACTAAAATAAAATAACTGGCCAAGTGCAAGTCGAACTTGCGCAATTAATGTTTCGTACGTTGATTGCTTTTAAAAATGTTGTTACGGAGGTATAAAAATGATCAATGACTTTACAAAGCTGTTAACTGCTCCATTACTGCTAAAAGTAGCTTCATCAGAAAACATTATTTTGGATAAAAAATTTGGTTCGGCCTCTGTTGCTCCATTCATGGTGGTACAAAAGTTTACTTGTCGTTCAAAATCACGGTCTTGAAGTTCTTGGTGTAGTTCCATATGAAAGGGGTGATACTTGTATTTTCTCGTGGTGCGATTAGCCGTAGATTGGGATGTGTCAGATAAGTCAGCTAGTTGACGGCTGCTGACCTGGGAATTATCTTCAACATGAAGTAAAATCTCCATTTCTTTTTCCTCATTGGTAGGATTCTGGTTTACTACTTTCCGTTTCATATACTCAACGCTACCATTACCATCAAACCGTTCCATTAAGCACTGAAAAGATTTTCTAGATGGTAGGATGGATTAGGGTACTTCGCTCCGTAAAGCCTTACTTCCAAAAGACAATTTTTCCCGCCTCGCCCAGTATATAAACCATATCAATTAATTCATTTTTAGGAAAATCCATAACTATACCTTTAGGGGTCACTTACTACAAGAAATTAAACTATTTTTACTTGCTTAATAGACATGTCAAAATTTGACAATGTCTACATTTTTGTTTTGTCTTGGCAACTATGATGTTATAGCGTAAGTGTATTAAAAACAAGGATAAAAATTGAGAAATTCAAATTAAATCGAAAACTATTAGAAATAGGTATATGCCATACTTAATAAAAGTTGGAGAGTTTTGTAAAATTTATCAGAAAAAATAATAATATACAGGGTGCGCTATTTAAAAAAATTTGAGCTTTTTCAATTTATAATAGTCGAAATGCATAAATTTATTTTGAACACCCTGTAGCATCTAACTCAAATTTCTTTACATATATCTTTTTTTTTTCATCTCTATAGAACGACGAGTAAACTTTTTTACCACCATAAATGGACCAATACAGGCCGATACAAATTTTTTATCCAAAATATTATTTTCTGATGAAGCTACTTTCCGCAGTAATGGAGCAGTTAACAGCCATAACATGCATTATTATTCAACAGTTAATCCATTTTGGGTCTGGGAAGTTCAAAACCAAAACCATTGGTCGCTTAACATATGGTGTGGAATATTAAATTTTCGGATTTTCTAGATATCTAAATTTTTTGCAAAACGAATTACCCCAGCTTCTTGAAGAAGTTGATAACTTTGAAAGGGAACAAATGTGGATTCGACAAGATGGAGCTCCTGCTCATTACTACCGGGAACTTCGGGAATTTTTAAACGATCGTTACTCACAAAAATGGATCGGTAGGGATGGATTCATTCAGTGGCCCCTCGATCATGTGACTTAACACCTTTAGACTCCTTTTTATGGGGCTACATTAAAGATCGTGTTCTACAACACTAGTAGATATGGAAAATAGGATACAGGATGCGTATAGGACAATAACGCCCTTTATGCCAAGGAAAGTGAAGGAAAATATAGTAAAACGAATAAACATTCAAGTAGACGCATATTTTTGAACATTTATTACGTCACAAAAATTAATAATTATATAAGTTAAACTATACTAAAACTATTATTAACTATTTGTTTATGTTTTCCAATAGCGTAAGTGTATTAAAAACAAGGGTAAAAATTGAAAAATTCAAAATAAATCGAAAACTATTAGAAATAAGTATATGACATACTTAATAAAAGTTGGAGAGTTTTGTAAAATCCATCAGAAAAAATAATAATGTACAGGGTGTGCCATTTAAAAAAGTTGTGATTTTTCAATTCGAAATAGTCGAAATGAATAAATTTATTTTGAACACCTTGTAGCATCTAATTCAAATTTCTTTACCTATATCTTTTTTTTTCATCTCTATAGAATGCTCGTACCAATTATGAGTTTTCCACCTTCAGAAACAATGGCGTTACTGGCAATTCTTTACAAAACTGAAAACTAGTATTTTTTCAAAAAAATTAAAATATTAGAAAAACTACTAGGTTTAGGTGTATAACATTATTAATAAAAAAAGTTATAAAATTTTACGTAGAATTTAAAAATAAATTAGAAAATAGGATGTTCCATTAAAAAAACATATGTTATATCGGCCACACTTTTTTGAAGTACCCTGTATACTCAAAAATAATTTTAAACTGTGCACCTTTACATTCTCTAAAACTATTAACATTTTTTCGTCATTCCCGAAACAAATGGAATAATGAACTTTACTCTATTGTTGACTCACCCTGTACATATACGCATAAATGCATAGTCATACATTTATATATATATATATATATATATATATATATATATATATATATATATATATATATATATATATATATATATATATATATATATACATACACGTACATTTATATATACACTCACGAAATTTAGTATATCTTTTCGAAGGATTAACATACATTACTACATTTAAGGAATACTACGTATTGAATTGAAAATCTACTTTTTTGAAGGCAGTTAATAAAATATCGCCACTTGTGACATTTATTTTCATATTTAGTTTATTTTTCAAGGTTTACTTTTCTGAAATTAAGTTTTATTATATTTATGGATATTACTACTACACTCTTTGAAATTTTAATATTTATCTTTTCTTTCTCCATATAACTCTGAAAATAATTCTTTATTTCGGTGTACTTTCCTTTAATTAGTTAGTTAAATCCATCAAATTACTAAGGTAAACAAAACTTCTCCACTTTTAATATTTTCTAATTTTCCTTCCCCTTTCAGAATTAACATTAGTGGCAGGATTATCAATAGGGCTTTCGTAAACATAGATCAACAGGAGATCTTCTGACTTATGTAACATCGGTTTGGAACAACGCAATTAATCATTTTGGAGAATCTCGAGCGGTTACTCTTGATATATCCAAGGCATTCGACCGTGTTTGGCACGATGGATGTTTGGCTAAGCTACGCTCTTCTGGTATGTCTGAAAAGTTCTGTTTGTGGCTCTCATGTTTTCTTAAAGACCGTTCTTTAGGAGTGGCAGTCGACGGATATCTTTCTAACACCCTCACTATCCACACCTGTGTGCCCCAGGCCTCCATACTGTCTCCTACTCTTTTTCTTATTGATATAAATGATCTGCTGGAAAAGACCAGGAATCCAATCTACAGCTTTGCAGATGACAGTACGCTTATCTTCTCATTTCCTTTGAACGCTCGGACATCGGCCACTCAGACGAATATCCGCAGACAGCAGGAAGTCGTTCAAATTAACAAAGACCTGGAAGAACCGAGGCGGCAGTTTTTTTCTGAGAAAATTAACGTTGCTGAACCGGACATCGTTATGTCAGGGCGTTAATTTGGAAGCAAAAATGTCTTGGCATGAACATGTTGCAAGCATAACAAAGAGACCATCTCGAAAGCTGGGAATATTATTTCGAACCAGAAAGCTTTACACTCCACAACTGTTGATTCTGTACAGAGCTCAAATTCGATTGACTATGGAATACTGCTCCCATGTTTAGGGCTCTGCTCCCAAACATACATTGCATTTGTTGGATTCTATTCAGAGAAGAGCTGTTCGCCTGATTAGAGACCCGATACTGGCCGGCGGCCTTGATTCGTTGAAACGTCGAAGAACAGTTGGCTATTTGAGTCTATTCTACAAATATTTCCATGGAATGTGTTCGATGGATGTATCCCGCTTAATTTCTCCTAGAGCGGTGCATACTAGATATACACGTCGCGCTAATACTTCACATCTGTATGAGGTTCAGCTTGTTACTCCTCGTACAACTCTTTTCAAGTAGTCTTTTATATGGAGAACCTCATCCCTTTGAAATAATTTGCCCAGGATTGTGTTTCCCACCGAGTACAATTTACAGCGATTCAAGGCCAACGTGAATCGATTTTTCCGCACACGTGTCGCTCCTGTAGCGCTTTAGGGATTTCCCTGCAGCACGTGTGCTAGACCCATAAAAACAAAGTACATGCATATTCATTTAATAGTTTGTCTACCTTGAATTTTTTTTTAAGAAAAATATTTGAAAACGTGTCACGCTGTTCATTTTCGATAGCTGCCCACAAACACCTGTTCATTGATCTCTTATATATAGCCAATCACCGAAACATCTCTGTAGTCTTTCTCTGGATTCCCTCACACACTGGGATAGTGGGCAACAACAAAGCGGATCTATATGCAAAAAAGACAAGGCACACTAATAAGAGAAGATAACCATCCAAACGATTACTTCAATCGCATTAAACTCACATATAGGGATCTTTTTCAATTACAGTGGGATTTGTAGGAATCATCCAACAAACTCTGGGACCTAAAACCTATGGTCTATCCCCCTTTCCACACTCAATCTCTCTCAAGAAAACAAAACACTATCTGGAGACGACTAGCTATAGATCACACATTTATAACTCACTCTTACTTACTAAAAAATGATGATGCTCCCATCTGTTCGATTTGCCAGTCTACTCTTACAGTAAAACATATATTTGAATCCTCTCACTTTACCCAATCCAGAGGAAAGCATCACTTACTTCTGTACATGAAGCAAATCTTAAGTCCTGATCAAATTCAATCTCATATAAATCAAATCGAGGAATACTTAAAAGAGAATGAATATGACCACTTAATATAAGCAAAAACATCAATTTCATCCATAACCTTTCCATTACTGGGTGCTAAATGACCTTAGTAGTCGATGCACCCAATCCCCATATCATCCATCCATCCATCCATCCATCCACAAACAACTGCGCGTTGCAAACTTCGAACACAACCTTTACAAGAATTACACTTACCACCAGTCATACCTCTTAACAAAATTGTATATTGTGATAAATGAAGAAGATACACAAGACATCCGAGGAAGAAGAAGAAATAAGTAATTAAGATTTGATGAAAGAAATATTTTATGAAAGTTTTGCATCAAAATTGCCCAATTGTAAACTTTAAATTATTTGAATTCTTTTGCAGAAATTATTGTTAATACTTGTTCCTTTCGAAGTTATTGAATATAAAAGTTGTGGCATAGTTTCGTCTCGGACTTCTTTTGTTAAAAATATTAAAATTCAAGTCTAGTTGTATTATAAAATTTTTAAAAAGCTGTTTTGCATTCGCAGAGGTTTTCTTAAAAGTTTTGATGTTGAATGTTAGAACATGTAAAATTAGATTTGTAAAGTTTAAATTGAAGGTGATGTGATTTAAGTTAAAATATGAGTTTCAAGAGATGGAGGTAAACAAATTCACTTTCTTAAATGTCGATTTCTTTGCTATATTTTTAAAGTGAAAGAAATATCTGCTTGTTCAGAGGCCAAATTCTGGTCGTAAAACGGCCTTTTTTAGGCCTGATTTAGATGTTGAGGAGTATTTTTAACATTCCATGGTTTTCAAAATTCCCGTTTCATTTAGATTAGAATGTTCGTTCTTTTAAATCGTTACATTTGCAGCGCGTGCGCATAAAAAGCTAGCCGAGTTAGTTTTGGGTCGCGACTATTCCAGCGATAGCCGAATACTTTGGGCAAAAAGAGGGCAAATTAACGTCAGTATTTGTAGTCTTTCAGTCTCATCAGACTGGGCACCTGCTCACTATATAAGCTAATCTGAATAGTTGATTTTTTTTTAATTTTACGTCTAACATCCAATATACCTTTTCTAAAGGCTTTCCTGCCCTTAGATAGCCTGTAGTATCTTAGTGCTTTTTGAACCAAGATAACTTCCATGATTAGGGTTACCTTATTTTTTAATATCTTATTTGGTTCCATGTCCATGTCAACTCAAAGTTGACATTCGTTGGATATCTTTAACTCAGATATAAAGCTGTAAACTATTTTGCTCCATAGTGTACTACTCGGATGTTAGTAATTGTAATGAATAAACTCGCTAAATTGCCGTAAAAAGCGTCGAAAATCAATGTACTGTATTATAAATTCATCCATACTATTTATAGAAATTAGTCATCCGAAATCCTGGTAACGTTTTTTTCTTTTATATAATGGCAATTTTTGCCCATTTTTGCTCATTTTATATCTTTTAGTCAAATTAACGTCTAGGTACACTTTTCTTATATTCTTTGGCCTGCTGACTTCGAATTTTTATGTACCTTGTTGATATTAGGTTATCATTTGCAAGTTATGATCAGATCTTAGCCAGCTTTTGGTCAGAAATGGCCGTAAATTAAAAATGGTGCATTTAAAAATATTAATCTTACAGCCAATGTATATATACGTACACACACATATACGACCATTTCTGACCAAAAAATAGCTAAAATCTGACCTTAACTATTATTATTGATTTTTGACGCTGCTTTTTACGGCAATTTAGCTAGTTTTTCCATTTTTCTCACAAAAATTTGCATATTGAGCTGTAGAAAAAAGGTTCTTCAAAAAGTCGTATTCAGCCGTAAATAATTATTTTTAGAGCCCCAAGGAACAATTTAAATTGAGTCTAAAGCCACTTTCAAAACAAATTCTGTCTTTTTTGAACCGCTAACATACCAACACTTTACAGAAATGCTTATATACAAAAACCAACGACTCTAATCATGTCTATGATGGGAAAGACGTAATTAAAAATCTCGTATTTCCATGTTTCGTTGCCGTCAGAAATCCAACGACATTTAAGGTACGTGAAGTAAAAGATACAAGTTATTCTCTATACAGTTCATAACTATAAAAAAATAATTTTATAAAGAAAAACTAAATATTACCGACAACTTCCAAACACTAAATGATATTTCTTCAAGTGATCACTCTCTGTAATACCCGTGGGCAGTATTACCGAGAGCAGTTGAAAATAACCGAAGGAATTATATGTCGAAGATGTCGTTCGCTACAAATGTTATGACGGCCAACTAAGGAAATAGTACTGTCGCGGGAATATATTTACCTGTAACTTCATGTTTTGAGAAAATGTGATAATATTGCTAGACTAAAATGTTTACGCCAATAACAATTTTCATTCAACCTTCATCCTGCAAATAACCTTTAAATACGGAATATTTTTGAAAACATTAAGATTGTAACCTCGGTCTTCTCAAAATTTTAACAACTATCAACACTTATCAACATTACGTGAACTCTATAAAATTGTTTTGAAAAATGCGGTTCAGGTGTATATGAGCATTTCCGCAAATTGTTGGTATGTTAGCCGTTCAAAAAAGAGACATTTTTTTTTAAAGTAAGACTTGTTAGACTCGATTTAAATCGTTCCTTGGATCTCCAGAAACAAATATTCACGGTTGAACACGACTTTTTTGAGAATCTTTTTTTTTACAGCTCAATATGCAAATTTTTGCGGCAAAAATGTAAAAACTCGCTAAATTCACGTAAAAAACCTCAAAAATCAATATATAATGTACCAATATGGTACTTATAATAATAAGTTTATGCATGCGATTTATTGAAATTATTGATTGTGAATCCTGATAACGCTTTTCCCTTATATATAATGGTCATTTTTACCTATTTATTGCCCATTTCATAACTTTTAGTAAAATTAACGTCCTGTTACACTTGTTTTATATTGTTTGACCTGCTGACGTGTATTTAAAGATATTAATGTATATATACATTGGCGGTAAGATTAATATCTTTAAATACACGATTTTTAATTTACTGCCATTTCTGACCAAAAAGTGACTAAAATCTAACCATAACTTGAAAACGATCCTAATATCAATAAGGTATATAAAAATTCGAAGTCAACAGGTTAAAGAACATAAGAAAAGTTTACCTGGATCTTAATGTGATTAACATATATAAAATGGACAAAAAATGAGCAAAAATGGCCATTATATAAAAGAGGAAACCATTATCAGGATTCATGATAAATAAATCACATGGATAAATTTATTATTATTATATATTGATTTTTGCCGCTTTTTACGACAATTTAGCGAGTTTTTCCATTTTTTCCGCATAAATTCGCATATTGAGCTTTAAAAAAAAGATTCTTAAAAAAGTCGTGTTCAGCCGTGGAGGGTGGTTCTGGAGGTCCAAGGAACGATTTAAATCGAGTCTAATAAGTGTCACTTAAAAAAAAAATTATCTCTTTTTTGAACCGCTAACACACCAACAATTTGCGGAAATGCTCATACGCTTCTTCATTCTTGTGTCTTTCAGTTGACCCATATCAAACTAAACCGACTAAATTTTGATTTTTTTATATTATTCTAGTGTTTTTTTGCATTGCTGTCGTATTATTATATTTTGGATTGAATTGAACTGTCTGGTATTAGCAAATGTTAATTTTTATTGATTCTTGTAAAATTTCATGTAGTGAACGAATTTTCGACATAATGTTAATCTTGAAGAAGATTCTTTAAGGAATCGAAATGCGTAGATGTTAGTTCAGTTTACATTGAAAATAAAGAGAAGTTGACAGTATTTTTCTTTGCTTCGTCACTATATAACGCATTATTCTGTAGTAAAACTATAATAAACAAAATTTTAATTCGGACTCCTTTACCATCCTTTGAATTGTCCAATGGGAACAAAAATTGTTGAAATAAAGATCAAAAGTTATAGTATAACAGTCTAGGAAATTCGTACGAGCCTCTAGAAACAAGCCAAACTTCCTGAAATCAATTTTTATGGTAATAAGCCATTTTCAATACAAGGGCTGTCTTTTAAGTTTTTACAAACGACCACTAGATGGCGCTATCGTTGTTGTACAATTTGACATTTACTATTGTTAAAACAGTAGCAGCTTGGAAATTGGAGGAGTATTTTATTTACAATGAGCGTTTAAAAAAATAGTTTTGTGAACAATTGGAAATTTCACGTAAAAGTTTTTGTAGGATGATTTTTTATGATTTTAGTAAAGGCCTAACTCAACAACGATACTTCGAATCGCTTCATTCAACTTTTAGTAATGAATCAACATCAGAAAAGAATGTTTTACAATTGGTTTGCAAAATTTTGTCATGGTCGTGCTTCTGTCAGCGATAAATTTTGTGAAGGTCGACCAAAATCGTTTGTTATTCTAAAAAACATCGATGCTGTACGCAGTGATTGAAGATGATCGGCATGTGATTTACCGAGAGTTAGAGGCATCCTTAATCATATCGAAAACTGCAGTACACTTGATTTTGCGTGAACATTTAGCTGTGAAGAATATCTGTTCCCGATAGATTCCGCATAATTTGACCGAAACTCAAAAACAGGGTTGTGTCAATTGGTGTAAGGAAATGCTCAAAAAATTCGACCGACCACATGCAAAATCCGTAATAGGGGACAAAACTTGGATATATTTGTATGAGCCGAAAACTAAGCAACAATCAACTCTTTGGGTGTTCCAAGATGAACCGAATCCAATAAAACTAGTTCGTTAGCGAAGCACTTCCAAGAAAATGATCGATTATTTCTTTAGTTATACTGTACGTGTTGTAGCCATTGCTTTAGAGGATCAAAGAACTGATAATGCTAAATGCCTAAAAACAATTTGTTTGCCAGAAGTCCTCAAAATCAGGAAAAACAACCGAAAACGTCACATCATTCTTTATCATGACAATGTCAGTTCTCACACAACACGTCAAACAATTGATTATTTGACGGAGAAAAACATCAAATTAATGTCTTATTGCCCGTATTTACCTGATTTATCGCTGTAAATGAGTGGACAGCGATTTTCATCACCTCAAGAAACTGTTGAATCTTTCCAAAACCATGTTTTTGAGGTGCCAACTTCAGAGTGGAAAAAATGTTTCGAGAATTGGTTTCAACGCATGCAGAAGTGTTTAAATCTTAAAGGCGAATATTTTGAGAAACAATAAAACGATTTGTACCAAAATTTTTTCTTTGTTTTTGTAAAAATTTTAAAGATAACCCTCGTATGACCCAGAAATAAGACATCAACGCATAAAATGGTCACAACCATCACCGCAAGCCAGAAAAACAAAAGGTATCATCAAAAAATAAAACAATGTTGTTTTTTACTATAGAAAGATATTGTTCACATTTATCCAAACTGGTCTATCAATGGCGGGAATTATTTGGAAGTTTTGAAACGTTTGATAAGTACAATTTATAGAGCTTAATCTCTCAGTATCCAGGTGTTTCATGCTATTGCACGTTAAGGCACCAAGGTACAATTCACTAATCGTTCGTTAATTTTTGGCTCAATAGTATTAAACTATTCACCGTATTCACTTGATTTAGCATCTTGCGAATTTTCACTATTTCCATAAATTAAAATTAATTTAAAAAGATACTTTTTCGAAGCTTAGAGATCTTTCAGAAGGCTCTTGCACATGCTTGCAGGTAACCTCACAAAATGAGCGACAACATTCTTTTTTGAGTTTTGAGAAAAATGAGAAAGCTACAAGTAAATGTTTTGTTTAATTTTTATGGCTCTAGTTTTAAAAATTAATTGTCATACATTGTGTAAACAAATTGTGGGAACTCAATTATCGACCCTGGCTTTGTCTTTGTTAGTAAATTTAATTCCCATTTTTTAAATCGGTATTTTGCGCTAGATATATATAATTAACTTCAAATTTTTATAATTAATTAAAAACCAGTCTATAAATGTAATAAACGGAACGAAAGCTTTTGTTTTTCTTTTTGTGTATTACCTCCAATGCATTTCATATTTTTAACATCTCTCTGTAAAGATATTTTACCAGAAATCGTTTACGACCAGTTAAACAGACACCTGGATTTTCTGACTTTTAAAAAGGCTTATTTTAAAAATGATTTGTGCACTGGATATGCGGAGCTCCGGGAGTTTTAAGGATATCAAGCCGAGAAAGTTTTATTCTGGATGGGGGATTTTCCTCGATGCCCAACAGGAGGCAATGAATAAATATTCCGGAAAGTTCGTGCTTAAAGAACTTTTGACACTTTTGGGAGAATTGAGAAAAAAGGGGGCAAATATTTGGATGAAATCGCCTAAACTTAATAAAAATGTACTTTTATTTTTGTTCCATTAAAATAGTATTATATTGTATCGTTATCAATCTCTGTGTCATTTTTTCAGAACTTTTTACATTTTCTTTTAATATGATATCGTATGAATATTTTCTGTAAGTTTCATAAGAATCGATTAAAAATTGACGAAGAAAAAAAAGTGCTATTGCTTAAAGTTTTCGGAGCAGGTAGCGAGAGGCTGCTCTCGGGTCAGTCTTCACCGACCGTAACTCGATTTTAATGTATTTTAAACTTGTTCTTTTATCATATAATACAAAGAGAGTCTTCAATTGTCCTTCTTAGAAGGAACAAGGGATTCACATCCGCTATTCTGAGGTTCTGTATTCGAAACTGGGAATTTGTTCAGTATCGTTGTACAGTTCACTCGTAACAATTCAGTCGTAGCAGTTATTAAAGTTAAATATAATGACAGCTATGGGAGTTCATTGTGGCCGAAATGCACATGACTACGCAGCTAAAGTGGACGAAGAACGAGTTGCCCTGATCAAGCGACAATTGATACGAAGTACGAAAGAAGCTAAAATGCGTCATAGACAAGAACAAATCTCAACAAAGCACAACAAGCTGATAAAGGTTCAGCATATAGCCCTGAAGTCGATGATTCATTTGCAGGTAAGAATTTATTTTTGTATTACTGATTTTTCAAACCTATCAAACGCATTTTTCTAGGAACTACTTTTCCTTGAAAACCGCTTGGCGGTGTGCAAGATATCTCAACAACCGCTGAACGGATTTTGATGAAATTTGGTACGTATTTTCTCTATACACGTTGCTTGTCTTTGAACCAAAAACTTTATGTATATATATATACATATATATATATATATATATATATATATATATATATATATATATATATATATATATATGTTATATATATATATATATATATATATATATATATATATATATTATATATATATATATATTCGGTTTATAGCGTCTATCGGCGCTTTCCGATTTCCAGACTTTTCTTCCATTTTTTTTCTATCTCGGCATAGATCTTCTTGTAGATTTCTTTCACTGATAGCCTTCCTTATTCCTTCTCTCCAAGATTTTCTGGGTCTTCCTTTCTCCCTTCTTTCAGTTGGTACCCATTCCATTGCGGTTCTCGGCAATCTCCCCTCTGTCATTCTTCTTACATGTCCGTACCAGGTAAGTTGTTTTCTCTGTATAATTTCTACTATTGTTTCCTTTACGTCCATCATTTCCCTAAATCTTTCATTATTTATTCTATCTCTTCTACTTATTCTGCCCGATCTTTTTGGGGCATCCATTTCAAGTGCTGTTATCTTTCTTTTATCCGCTTTAGTGATTTTCCATGTTTCTGCTCCGTATAGTGTTATGCTTTTACTATTGTGTTGTAGATGTTCATCTTCCGTTTTTTCGTGATATCGTTATGCCACCATATTCCTTTTAATCTTTTCACCGCTCTCCGTCCCTGTCTTATACGTTCTTTTATTTCCATCGAGTCTTTGCCTTCTTTGTCTATTATTGCACCTAAATACTTGAATTTGTCACATATTTTAATATTTTCTTCGTTCTCTAGCTCTAAATCTGTGATCTTTCCTCCTACGCATAGATATTTTGTCTTTGTTACGGTTGTTGATAATCCCCATTTCTCATACTCCTCTTTGATCTTACGTGTCATGTATTCTAGATCTTGTTGGTCTTGGGCAAACAGAACTTGATCGTCTACGAATTGTAATGTATAAATAGTGCTGTTGTTAATCTCAACTCACATGCTCCTGCACTTTTTTCCATTCTTTTAATACTTGTTCTTTGTTTATCTTAAACAGTGTTGGCGATATACAACATCCTTGTTTTAATCCTTTTGAAGTATGGAAACCTTATAATATCAGTTGTCCTATTTTAATTTTAGTTGTAGATCCTTTGTATAAGTTTTTAAGTGCTTTTATTATGGTGTGGTTTATATTTGTTTGTTCTAGTGCTTCCCATAACTTTCCTATTGATATATTAGCATATGCTTTACTGAGATCTATGAAAAGGAGGGGTAGTTCTCTTCCTATTGTTATTTTTTTTTCTATGATTTGTTTCACGCAAAATATGTTATCCATGCAGGATCTTCCTGCACCGAATCCACTGTATTCTTCTGCTTCTTTTTCTTTGCATTCCTCCTCTATTATGTTTCTTAAAGTTCTCCCATATAGGCGACTAAGTGTTGATGTTAGTGTGATCCCTCGATAGGTTTCACATTTTAAACGGCCTCCTTTTTTGTATATGGATGACATAAATCCCACTTTCCACTCCTCTGGAACCGGTTCGCCTAGTAAACATCTATTAATTAATTCTGTAATCATTGTTATCATTTTGTCGTTGCCATTTTTTATCAACTCGGCCATGATTCCCCTTGGTCCCCTTGCTTTTCGATCCTTCATTTTCTTAATTGTTTGTTTCACCGTTTCAAGTGTCACCTTTATTATTTCTTCCTGTATATCTATGTTCTCCTGTCAGTTAAAAGGTTTTTGTAATATTCTTCCCATTTCTTTGTTGGTATAATCTGTATTGTTGTTTTAATGCTTTCTGATCTAACTCTGTCAGTAAATTTCCATGTCTCCGTACACCCTCATCCGTCGATAAACATTTCCTTCTGCACATCTCTTTCGTCCTATCGTGTCTTTTTTTTTGTTCTGTCACTAGTCTTCTTACTGATCTGCTAATTTCGACATATTTCTGTCTGTCCTCATCTTTTTTTGTGTTCATCTATTTCAAATATCCTTCTTTTTTTTTATTTTTCTTTATTTTTAATTAGCAAAAATGTAAAACGCGGTAACGTCATTTTTTCGCTTTTTTGTTTCAACCAATGCCATGATTTTTTTTAATTCTTCGTTCAAAGACAAGATTGACACTCTCGTAAGCTAATTTCTATGAAAATTTTGATTTTAGATGATCTAGCTCTCAGTAGTCGTGCACTCCGTAATGCTCCTTAAAAAGGGAGTCGCAAGGGAAAGAGTGCAGCGCAGCCATTTTTTTTTTTAAAATTAAAATTGTATTATAAGCTGTGTCTTATATAAAATAAAAATCTTATTTATATAATGAATAATTTCGTTAACAAAAGTTCCTAAAAAACGCTTTTTTTTGCTCCATGACTAAGTATAGCCCCTTAAGTTTGATTTGAAACTTGCTATAAACTGAAATGTAATATTTTCAAGTAATTATTTGAAGAATTAAATGCTTATTTTATTAATTATTTAATACTTGCCAACACTTTCTAGAGGATTTTATCTACGTACCAATGGTAGAGGGGTTTTTCAAATAGCTAACATTTTTACAGTATTAACAGCCAGATTCACTAAAGGAGTCTAAAATTTAGACCCGATGTAGATTTCCATTTATTATTAAACTAAAAGTTTTCAGGATCATTTACATACATACAAAAAAGATAAAATACATATGAAAGTTGAATCAGTCCTTCTTGGGTTACTGTCCGCAGCTCCGCATTCATATGCCCGCAGTATGTCCTGCGTGAAAACAACGACATGTTTAATTCCTTTTTATAAACTCACACTTCAGACTAATTAACTGATAAATAAAATTCTTTTTTGTTAACCACCCTACACTGTAAATAATGATTACATTGATTAGCCTGGGATCATTTATAACCATTAATTATTCATATAATTATTCACAAATTGTTAAAACTTTCTAAGCTTCTATGTAAATTTTCATAAGATCATGTAAACAATATTACGTAGATATGAAGATTCATTACATATTATAAAACAAAGTCCCCCGCCGCACTATGGGACAGAATCGTCAAAAATAGATTTTGCGAATGTTCGATATTGAATATTTTGTTAATGCACATATCTAACTGAATGTCTAATACATATTATATAGAATTTAAAATCGATTATTTCTCATTTTTTCTTAATAAAACTTGACTTGCAAGTTGACGCTCAAAATAATGTCGATTATGTAGAACAGAATTGCACCAGTTTACATGGTCATATTTTCATTATTTTCAATGCAAATATGTAAGTGTGATATATGGTTAGAATGGTTATTAAGTACCTTATTTAAAAAGCATTTAAGTAGACATTTATGTAAAAACTGGAGAGGTGCACGATTGTTTTTGCAGTATCAAATATCCCAATCTTATTAGAAACTTTAAATAGACTTTTGACAGTTAGCGATGTCTGCCGATGTCGTAGTTTTGATACCATCACATAGAGCAGCTCATATAAAAAGTCAAGGCAAAAAAAAAAAAATTGCCAGAATCTGCCCCCTTTTAAATGGGACGAAAAATACCTGAAGGGGAGGGAAATACAAAATATTTAAAAAATTTTTTTAAGATTTGATTCAGGAGATTTTTCGAAAAATAGATTATTTCTTGAGCGGGGGGGTGACATTTTATTGTTAAATAATATTGTCTACTAGCGTCTATAGCGGACATAGGTAGGCAGGTAGATATGTAGGTAGGTAGGTACAAGGCAGCTTTACCAGGTAATATCACTAGAACAGGTGACTATTGTTTACATCCCAGCAAGTTGTCAAAATTTTGTTTACAAAGTACCGCATTGAACTACATACATACATAAAGTGGTTGTTTTTTAAGAGAAGCTCTCGTGATTTTTGACAATGTGGTGAATTTTCTACCAACAAAATACATGTGATTTTTTTTCGGCTTTGTTGCTATTGCCGAACGGCTACTATCTGGTAGAGCTGCCTTGGGTAGGTAGAAACATTTTTTGAATTTTATATATAAAGATAGATTACTACCTAACTTAAAGTTTAGGTAAGGTGGAAATACTGTTATTGGAAATCATATCATATCATATAAGAACGCGATAAATATGTGAATACCCGCAGATAATAATATTTTTCTCACGGAATTGAAGTATAAAAGTTATTGATTTAATTGTCATTTACCAGTACTTTATTGTACTTCGACATAGAGTCTTCACCAACCTCGGTAAAAACAATATTTGCGAAGTACCTATACAACAAAATGAGTGAATTTGTTGTGCCTCGATGAGTATTATGCGAATTGTTCATTGACCATGGGACAAAAAGAGAAGATATTCAAAAATACTTAGAAGAACACCATCATTTGTCGTCTTCAAAAAGTATTCAAAAATCGCTTATATCAGCTTTTAACAATCGCTGGACCACATCTAACCGAACTAAAGAACGTTTCTTTAATAAAAATACAACGTGGTTAGACGGTGAATTTAAGGTATAGTTCGACGAAATACCAATGGATATCAAACCTACAACATCTGGAGAACGTGGACGTCCATTAAAGTCTTATGAGTCTATCAGAGAAATCGAAAAAAAGGAAGAATATGGAGTTAATTCAAGAATATGGATTCGAGAATATACATAACGCATACGTCCAAGGATTGCGGTCTGAAGGAGAATTGGAAGAAGGTTTTGTTGTTGCAATGATGCGAAATTGTGACAGAGATAGAAAAAAGATCATAAAGGAAAAATTGTTGCATGAAACTCGCAATGCAACATATTTTACGACGGATGAAGCTGTAAGTCTTTTTGCTGATTTAGATCTTTCGAAATCACAATACGGATTACTTCGAGCAAGTCTGATTAACAAAAACTTCGATATATTGCCGTCATATAATATATTAACAAACGCAAAAAAACTGTGTTATCCTCCACCCTCCAGCATTGAAATAACCGATACAGGCGCTAAAGTAAATCTACAAGGTTTGCTGGACCACACTACTGCCCGTATCTTAAAAACTAAAAACTATGGTGGATGGAAAAGTTACACAAGTTCTAACTGACACAAGTTCTGGAGCTGTGAGTACGGTGTGTGGGGCTAAACCAAGCGATATGAATAATTTGGAGAAGATTGAATCAAAGCCAGATAATATGAATGCTTACGAGTACGGTTTGTCGACGTTGCATGCATGGATTAGGTACATGGAGTTAGTTTTACATATTTCGTATAATCTTTCGTTTAAAACATGGGCTGCCAGAATTTAGTGAATATATTCGCGCTACTGCACAATCGTACGTTATATAATATATGTGGTATAACATGCCTTCTTCAGTACATAAGATCTTAATACATGGGGAAAGTATAATTAGATATTTTGCTGTTCTGCCTATTGGTAATTTATCTCAGGATGCCCAAGAATCTCGTAATAAAGATTACAAAAATATCAGATTATGTCACGCTAGAAAGTGCTCTAGGTCCGCAACGAATGAAGACGTATTTCATGGTCTTTTATTTACATCAGACCCATACATATCAAGTATCAGAAAACCATCAGTCACTGTCGCCAAGGAACTGTTAGACGAAGCCAAGAACCTCTTAGATATTTAAATTGTAGTTTGTATATCAATTATTTTTTTTTTCTATTTTATGTAGTGGATTAATAGATGTTTGTCATTTATTATATGCTATTTTCATATGTAATATTAACAAAAATACGAAATAATAGTGTATATCATTAAACTGTATAGTTATCATTCAATAAGTTAAGTAAACTATGTTTTTTTTTTTTTTTTTTATGAAAAAGTGTCATTTTTATTTTTGTATTATTTTTTTATATATTATAAACAAAATAATTCTCGCAAAAAAGAAAACCGACTTCCTCCCTCCGATTTTCATAAATTTTCAATAGAGTTATCTAAAAATCAATATTTTGGACGGACAAAATATCCGTCCGATTTCCGAAATTTTTTTATGTGTTCAGCCTGTTGACAAATTCTTTCAAAAAGAAGAATGAATTTTGAAAATCGTTATATAAATGGCCGAGATATTCAAAAATTAATTTTTCGGACGGACATTTTGTCCGCCCGATTTCCAAAAAAAATTTAGGGGACCCAACTGCAAGCAATACCTTTCAAACAAAAAAACAATTTTTAAAATCGGTTCACAAATGGCGGAGTAATATTGGAACAAACATTAAAAAAAAAAGGAAAAAAAAAAAATACACTCGTGAAGTCGGTTAAAAATTAACAACGAATGTACCATTATTTGATAGTATATGCATTAGAGATACTACGTACCAAATTTCAGCTATTTACTTCAATCAACGACAAAGTTACAGATTTTTGAGACGGTACGCACGATTCTGTCCCATAATGCGCCGCGACTGTCTGTCTGTATGGAATTTTCTCAGTAACTACTCAACGAATTTTTATTTCGGTTTTCACTAATGGATAGAGTGTTTCGGGAGATAGGCTTAGGTGTACACTATGTGGATATTTTTTTAAAATTAACCGGCTTATGACGATGAATGTCGGATGAAGTCTGAAAAAATCAATCGTCGAAGAGATATTTTCGCGTACGTTGTTTAAATAGTTAAGAGATACGTAAAAACAATGTAAGGTAACATTGTTCGCGTCAAATAGTTATACAGAAAAGTCTGAGTTAACCCAAATTATCAAAGTAAAGATATTAAAAATGGGCGTGTTAAGATACTTCAACTAAAGAGAGTAATTTGGATAGGAAAATATATGTTAAATTCTTATTAAATTAAATGCGTTCTTTGTATTGTATAAAAACTGTCTTTAAATTGTAACATCTAGATGAATAGTTTAGATTTTCCAAGGGTGTTTCTGAACTCGCACCGCCCACAAACTGATTTTAAAAGTAGGTACTCCTGTAATATTACTTAAAATAATGTTCTTCCGCAAAATCCCATCTATTTTCTTACGGGCCTGAAATCTACATATTTTTATGCCATTTTTGGACCCATTCTCGTGTATGTGCGCGTGCGCATAGGTGAGACAGTGTTGCCAATTGAAGTGGAGAAGTAATTTTTCGGCTGTCTAAGGTATTGTTAGTGTGTAATGGAGTTAGGTTAGATGTCAAAAGGATTTTATGAGACAATGTTACCAACTACATGTGAAGTAGTATTTTTTCAGCTGAAGATGTTCATCGTCGTCGAGGTATGTTTGTGTGTGTGTGTGTGTTGTTGGTTGTAGGTCAAACGGACGTTAATGAAAATACCGATAAAGAGTTGGTTGAGCAAAAGGTTACTGTTACAGTGATGAGCGGTATACTGGACTCAGTCTTTATTATAACGAGGAAGTTTATTTTTAAAATTGTCTTGATTATTTTTCATGTGTAATGGGGTGAGAGGTTAGATGTGAAAATGGCGTTAAAGGGGTTTTGTTCGACATGCTTGTCTATATGAAGCGATAGTTATATTTTTTGTGTTACTGCTCTTAAAGTATAAAATCATCGTCAGCCAGATTCACGAAATGTATGACCGAATTTAGTGTCTATGGAAGACTTTTGTTTTTAATACTGTTATAGTTAATGTTGTAAAAGGCACGAAAGGTATATTTTTGTAAGAAAGTTTAAAATAAAAATCTGTAAATAAAACTTAGAAATCGACAGATAACATGCTCATGCTGACACCTAAAAGAAAACTGTATGAAAATTGTATATCGATTTATTCCTACACATTCCTAGAGACAGAGCCTGTGGGTTCATTATTGTTAAAGTACTTTTTTCAAAATCCTTGCGTGCTTGGATCAAAACTATTTTGAATTCAACGAAAACTTTTATACATCTAAAGAAGGTCTAATAATGGGTAATCCTTTAAGCCCTTTACTATCGGAAATTTTCGTGGATCATTTAGAACTAAAAATTCATCAAAACGCGGTAAGCAAAAATATTGTTTACTGGTATAGATATGTTGACAATATCATTTCCTGTTTCACGGGAAGAGATAGACAACTAACAATCCTCCTTAACTTCCTAAATAATTTGCATCCTAACATTAAATTTACCATAGAATTAGAAACCAATAACTCTATAAATTTCTTAGACATATCTATATCAAAAGTGAACAATAAACACGATTTCTCGACTTTTCACAAACCTTCACATACTGACACAGTCATACACAATAGTTCATCCCACCCTTATCCTCACAAAATGGCATCTTTTAACTCTTTCATACAAAGATTGTTACATATTCCTATGACTAAAACTAATTTTAACAAAAAATTCAACATAATCAAACAAATAGCAATTAATAATGGATATGACCCCAACATTATAGATAATATCTAGAATAAAAAAAAATCCTTTAAACAAGCAATCTCTCTAATTTATTCCACAATTAATGACAAAAAAGGAAAATTTAGTACACTCACATACACAGGGAAAATAACTAGAACAATTTCCAAACATTTAATAAAAAAAGATCAATAAAATAGCATTCAAAACCAGTAATTCTTTAGGGAGTATAATTTGGAATAACAAAACCAAATCTAAGAAATCTTTAAAATCAGATCTATTAAATTGTGGATCTTGTACTAAAACCTACGTTGCACAAACTGGTAGATCTTTTGAAACGCGCATGAAAGAACATAAACATAGTTATTTAAAAAAATAAGAACAATTCACACTACGCAACCCATATAATAAACGAATCCCATAATTTTGATGATACGTTAAAAATCCTACATGTAGAAAATAAATCTAAAAAATTAAATTTGCTTGAATGTCTTGAAATTAACAAATGGAAAAACTCCAATCAATTATTAAAAACGAACAGGTAGACTTAAACCATTCACTCTTACTTAATCTTTATTAGTTCTCGGAAATGGTACCACAGATTTGCATTCTTAAAATAATTCTGTCTGTAAATAATATAATAAAATGATTAGCATAATCTCAGGTAATTAAGGATAGTTTTAAGCACTATATAACCAGGATTACTACCAAATATTTTTCTTTCTTATTTCCTTCTGAAGAAGCCATTGTATGGTAAAACAATTGTCAAGTGACTTTAAATATATTGGAAATTAAAACATAGTGTTTTTTTATATAATTTTATACCTACTTACTTTAAAATCGACTTGATTTTTCTAGTAACAGTATTTATTTTCCAATCTGATTAAAACCGAAGAGGAAAATCGTTTAAATTTTTTTTTACTTCAGTTTAGTTTTAAACTAGTTAAATATTAATCAGTTGCAAAAGTTTTTTCTTCGTAAAAACCCATAAAAAAAAAAAAGCTATTTGAACGGTGTTTTTTTTTTAAAACGGTAAAATAATGGTAAAATCGAAAGAAAATGGGTGTCGATATCGAAAAATAATTGAACTCAAAAGAAAATTGCAAATAAACCGTCATTGATCGCTCGATATCGCTTTAAAAAGAAGAGTTTTCTTTGAATATTTGTAATTTAAATGTATATTTTTATTGGGTATTTTGGATAATGATAAATAAAATTATACAGTTTTTATAAATCTTATTTAAAGGTAAATACGACATATTTGTTTGATATTTAAATTAAATTTACAGTCATTCAGTGAGTATATTAATAGGTTTATAGCATATATATATTACAGAGTACAGAATGTCCCATAAATAAGTTTAAATTTGTCCGAACGCAACTAGCGGGAGGAGCGAGATGGGGATACAGAGCGTAACGCTGGTCCTTGGCCATTTAGTGTTACGAAGTGTTTTGCCGGAGAAGCGCATGCCTTTTTTGTTTGAGAGTGTTACAAAAATTATACGTAGACCAACAATTATTGCACGGTGAGAATTTTGTATTCATAATCACCATTCCAAGTTTTTGCATTTCTAGACGTTTCGGGGGTCTCCATATCACGTCTTTTTCCGTCAGTTTGTTTATTAGTCGGTCAGGTTTAGTGGTGTATATATAGTTGGAGTATGAAATTAATTTTATATATATATATATATATATATATATATATATATATATATATATATATATATATATATATATATATATATATAGGTTAAGATAGGAAGCTAAGCTTCAACTTCGCCTTTTGTATATTATACAATAAAGTCATCATTATTATTATTATTATATTACAAAAAGTTCTTCTTTCTCACATTTGATCAATGTGGTTCCATGTTTGGCTGACGGGCCAAAACCAAGTCAGCACAAACGCTATTACCATTCCGTATTAAGGAACGACCTGACAATGTTACATGTTTTCAAAATCACTGACTTCTGAATGTTTCTGTGTATGTCTGTGTTGAGTCC
>CM032453.1:125508917-125523917 GCA_019049505.1 Pachyrhynchus sulphureomaculatus
GCGCTTTTTTTTGTGTAGATAATTATAATTAAATATAAGAATTCATAAAATGTAGGAGGTCAAATAAAAATAAATATCTTTTTTAATTGAAAAATTTTAAGAAGAGAGTGTTAACTAGAGAATCTTTTTAAAAATAAAAGTTCAAACTTTCACTTTTAACATTTTTACAATCTGTCACGAAAGATTGTAGTTAAACTTAAAAATAGTTGGTAAAGTAAATCCCAAGATATAAGATCCTGCCTTTTTGCTTTTTCAATGGGGCAATAAACGACCCTATTAAGGTTTTGTGCATAGTTGCCAGGTATTACGATAAACGTATTTTTATTTTACCTGCTTTGTATACAGCCCTCACTTGTACCTGCAATCATATTGGATCTATTTTTACCTATATATTTACTGCCTGGCAACCCGGTTTGGAGCCCTTTAAGTATTTGTATTATTTTTTTTTAATATAGGCCTAATGACCACAGGTCCCCATTAAGATTCAAAAGATACTTTTTATTATTTTTATTTTTAGTTTTTCTTACAACGTGACGGTTCTATTTTAATTATGTGGCGTCCGTGGGAAAATTGCAATAGTAATTATCGCAAGAGGAAACATTTATCACTTGACGCTAAACAAATAGTGAAAAATGTTTACGACAGTTTGGTAAAAACAAATTTAAAGAAACAAAGTGCTTTGCAAGAAACCAGTGAACTAACAAACACCCCAGTTTCTACGATTAGGGGTATTGCAGGAAAACCATCACTCAGAAACAGGAAAAAAACGGAAAGATTTTCCATCATGTAGACGATTGTGAAAAAGACGTCATCAGGAGAAAAGTATATTCTATGTATCAAGAGCAGTTGGTGCCGACACTAGGCAAAATAAAATTAAGACTGGTGCAGGACGGGACCAATATACATTGTAGCCGATCAACCCTTCACAGAATTCTCTTAAGAATGGGATTCACGTTCCGAAAAATCAACAAAAGGCAAGTAGTGATGGAGTCACAAAGATTACGAATCTTACGACATACTTATTTACAAGAAATTAAAAAGTATCGATCAGAGAGTCGACTAATAATTTACCTTGACGAAACATGGTTCCATACCCATGACACTGTGCAAAAAGGGTGGGTTGACAGCAGTACAAAATGTCAGACTAACGCACCTTCAAATAAAGGTAAACGAATAACCATTTTGCATGCTGGATCTGAAAAGGACTGGGTTTCAAATTGTCTACTATAATCTGCAAAAAACATAAAAGATTCTAGTTTGGACTATCACGAAGGCACGACCGCAGAACTTTTTGAAAATTGGTTTCAAAATTCCCTTTTGCCAAATTTTCCCGAACAGAGTGTTATAGTTATGGACAATGCAAGTTACCATAGTCGCCTACTAAAGAAGGTTCCTAATGCAGCCAACACCAAATCGGAAATACGGGAATATATGTTAGAAAATGACATTTATTTTGACTTTAGTTATAAAAAAGTGATCTTTTGGAAGTTTTGAAAGGCTATAAATTGAAAAAGAAATATGTTTGTGATAGTATGGCTGAGAAAATATGACACACTGTTTTGCGGCTTCCTCCGTATTATTGTGTGTTTAATCTAATTGAACATGTTTAGCATCAAGTTAAATCAAAAATAAGGGCACAAAATGTTTCTCCTACTTTAAGCGTGTCAGTTTTTGAATTAGTAAAAAAAGTTATAAATACCTTGTGAAAGCTGGAAGCACGTTGTTAAAGTTGAAAATTCAAATATTTATGTATATAATATAAAACCACTGATAATTACCTCAGCTGATGACAGTGATAGTGAAACCGAATTAGGCTTAAGTTAAAGTATTTTTATTTATCCAATATGTCCCCTCTTGTAAACCTCATTCATTCAAGCTCTATATTTGTACTTCTTATCCATTTGTTTTTTACTTGCATCTATAAATAAACATCTCCAAAAACACTTATAATTTTATTTATTTGCATTAATGAATAAAATTTTTAAGTCCATCTCTGCAACCTATCATAAACAAAAGGTCAGAATTTTTATATTGCTCACTTAAAACGGCAAAAAATCAGGTTTTTATATTTTGGGACAGGTTATATATACATGTTTGGTCGTTTATTAGAGTTTCAACATGTTGGCGGAGATTTACAGGCTATCATACCGTGTTTGTATATTCCAGTTAAGATCTTGAATACCTAGTGCCCCAAAGGATGTGAATTTTACTAACAATTTATAATTGAAATTCTTCACATTATCAATTGGAAAATAACAATTTTTCGCTTTTTTGCAAATTAAAAGACTTCGAAATATTAATTTTTTCTTTAGATATATTTCATATTGAACTCAGTATTATCATGATTAGAAATTCTTTCCTATGGAAGCAATTTACTTGATCTTGACTCTATGCCATCGGATAATTTATCAACCAATAGTGGAGGTAAAAGTGAATTAGACTGCAATATATTTGTTAAAAAAGTATTGTTGCCAATTTGTTAGGCAAAACATCGTTCCACAATAAGTCGTATGGTAAGACGCTTGAATGAAGTAGGAATTTATTCTAGAAGGCTAGGGCAAGGGCGAAAACGATGCACTAGCGACCTAGATGAACGTTTTATAAGACAATATGCTTTAAGAAAACAGGACTGTCACTAGTTCTATAATAAGAAACGAACTCGAAGCTGTTCGCAATGTCACAATTTCTTCTAAAATAGTTAGAAGATGGTTAAATGAAGCTGGATTAAACAGTAGGAGACCAGCCACTGCGCCCTTGCTTACTAGAGAGAACAGAGTTGCCAGGTTACGTTTTGCTCAAAATCACGAAAACTGGTCTGTGGATGATTGGAAACAAGTTTTTTTCTTCACAGATGAAACTAGGGTTAGTCTAAAACATCCAGATGGTCGTGAGCGAGTATGGCGAAGACCAGGAAAGAGGTTTGCTCCTTGCAATATCTCTGCAAGGATTCCATTCGGCGGTGGCTCTGTTATGTTTTAGGGTGGCATCTGCTTTGATGCTCGCACAGAGTTAGTTTCCTGTCCGTACGAGATCGATGAATGCTGACTACTATCTTAAGAATATTGTAATAGAACATGTGATGCCTTTCGGTCATTTTGTTTAGCCCAATTTCCTGTTTATGCAAGACAACGCTCGACCTCACGTGGCTAGGGAGGTACTCGATTATCTTAATCAAGTTGATATACCGATTATGCAATGGCCACCAAAACCTCGGATCTGAATCTGATAGAACATGTATGGGATCACCTTAAGAAAAATGTGAAACGTCATATACCTGCACCTAGAAACCTGAGCGAACTTGAAAATGCAGGTATCACAGAATGGGAGCAAATTCCTCAAGATTTTATCCAAATTTAATTAGAAGCATGCCTAGGCGCATAAACGCTGTCATCCGAAGTAGAGGAGGCAACACACGCTACTAGTGTCCCAGTTACACCATTAATTTTTGCTACTAGTGTCCCAGTTTATTTTTTTTCATTATTACATAATTTCAACGATTTTGTTATTAGGTCTTAAGAATAATTTTAATTCGAATCTTATAGAGAAATTTGGTAGCTAATTCACTTTTAAAGTATCCGAATAAGTTTTTTCTAACTTTTAGTGTAACCAATGTTCATAAAAAATTATTAAAATTAATTCATTATAGAGATTTGTATGATTTAATATATTGTTGCGTTAATTTTGTCCAGGAGTATATATATATATATATATATATATATATATATATATATATATATATATATATATATATATATATATATGCGTGAAAACTCAAAACTAACCAAGGCATCAACACCTCTGCAACCAACAGTCTATTGAACAACGCCGAGACCCTCTATAGAGAGAAGACTGCCGTATCCACAAATTAACACTACAACCTCTGGTCCCTATAGCACTTGTCTTTGAAGGTCGAAGATACATGTGTAAAAGTAAAATAAACACGAAAAAATCCAATTTTGTGTGATAAGCATATGAAATCACCACCTGATTTTCTAAAATTCTAAAGTTAGTGTCTATGCTATAAGAGAGCAATTTTGATAATTGATAATAATGATCATCGTAAAACAGCTTTGGATTTAATATCTTTCTATCTCTCGATACAAATGAAAAAAAGTCTTTTAGGGTAATCTTTTTAATCACATCCCAGTACTCGCTAGTTGACAGACCAATTTAGATTAGAAATACGAGTAATGAAAAATCAACACGATTTTTGAAGAGCACATTTATGGATTCAAAAGCTCTAATCCGTTTACTCTTTCTATATTAAGTATACCTAAAATTAATTCATAAATTCCATCAAATTGCTATTGCAATATGTACATATTTCATGAGTTTTCCAAATCTTCCTGCTCAGAAGTCCAGATAACGTACCTATGCTAATGTCTTAAAAAAAAGTGATGTTCATTATCTAATAATTATAATTAATGTATATTTTTAATAAAAAAATATTACTAACAATTGTTTAAATGTGTTGGAATACGGCTTAACAGTGAGTGGCCGATCAGTGAACTTAATTCTCATTATTTAACATTTATGCGACCCCATCAAAATTACATTTAAAACAGATAACATTCATCAGATTTCCCATCTTTTTGTCAATCAATCATTTTTGCATTAGCAACTTTGATTTGATTTAAATATGTATCAAGGAATGCCTAAAATTAATTTCTACCAGCTGGGGCCGACGTCATGGAGTGATTTAGAATTTTGAGCCTTCAGCTTTTCAAAATCTAAAAATTAGAAAGGCATACCAACGAAAAGAATCAAATAATTTAATTTATTGAATAACGAGGATTGTGTAACGGATGTGATGCATGGACATCTTAAAAGTAATTTTCATAACCTCGAAATACATTATTTATCCGGTATTAAGACAATTAAGGTATTTCTTACGAGAATACAGAGAAAGCACTATATTAGAGAAGGACGCGAAATAATTTGGTTTTCAAGGTATAATGAATGTGGCAACGTAGCTTTTCGCTTGCTTCCCACCGCACGCAATCACGTGTTATATATAATAACCTTGATACTTTTACATAATATACAATAAAAATTATGTTTCATTAAAACGATACTTTGGATTATTTATTAAAAATGTATCAATTATTAAGTATTTATAACTAAATAAATGCGCGTACTAGGCACGCTTTTATTCTAGTATCTTTTAAAAGAAAGTCCGATCAGTACGATGCATATACTAGTCTGGGAGCTCACGACCAAAAAGCCACCTCGTCGAAGAGTGACGGATAATACTACCACTTTGTGAACTATGCCCCCCTTAGTCCCACTAGGTAGTTTGAAGCCTGAAGTCTAGTTCCTGTTCCTGGAAATACGCTTTAAAGCTGCAAGAAAAAGTTGGTGGACGAACCCATCACTAAGTGGCAGATATTCTGGGTGTAGCTTTATTTCTGATCGATGATATGATTGAAAAATCTCTGGCCTGGATATTGGGTCAATCCAAAATTATAACAGTCCAAAGTTGCAGAAAAATGGACCCACTTAAGCCCATAGAGGAGCGAATGAAGTTTGTTTTAATATGTTCGTTGAGGTTTGTAGATACTAAAAATAATATTATCTGTCATGGAGTCTGGTTCTTTATTAAAACGCGCTTGCCTGTCCTACAACGCACTCGCCTGTCCTACAACGCGCACGTCCATCCTGTAAGTCTCTAGAGACGCTCAAATCATCATTAACAGTTACAAGCAGATTATATGTTTATTTAATTTGCAGTGTAATTTCGCTCTTTATTTTTTTATATTTAACCTTTAAATTTATGTTTATATTTATTATTTGAAATTTATATTCAAAAGCCCCAAAGCCACTTTTAATAATATTGGATAGTACATTTGAGATTTTTGATTTTTGACATTATAGACCAGGGGTGCTCAAACTTCAACTGCTGGCGATCTACCTCAATATTGTTAGACTGCGATCGATCGACTCTGAGAGGCTGCAAGTAAGTGTGATGCAGGATTGTCGTCTAGGTAGGGTGTATCGTGGCATAGATATTAGTTTTCCGCACAATATGCATTTTTTTAGTCAAGGTAAGTGTAGGACTGCTCTAAAATGTCAATGAAAAAACTCATAATTATTCAAAATTGCGATTTTATTGGTTCTTACAAAACAAACGAGTTCTAGTGTCTAAACTTAACTAAAGAGTGACTTTGGATGTTGAAGCGTGGCACTGCATGTCCTCAGCATACTTTTCATAAGATGGTACGTAATTACCGAGTGCTAATCGCAAGCATGATGACATATGTTCGTCAGTTAGTCGATTGCGATATTTTGACTTAATTATCTTCATTTCAAAAAATGCAGACTCGCACTAGTAAGTTGACCCAAATATTGCCGTCAGTTGAAGGGCGATTTGCCTTAGATTCGGATATTTATCTTTAGATATAAAACACCAGAATTTTGTATTAGATGCTGTGGCTTTGAGATGTATATCTGATATAATCTGCACTAACTCTTTTTCAACAGAACATGAGTCCATGTTAAACTGACTTGCTATTTCAGTAGCTAATTCCTTAATGTTTTTACACGAAAAAGGATAATGATGCGATATTTGCCAATTTACTGAAATCATAAAAACGTATTTCGAATTGGCCCAAAATATTTGATAATTCTGCCTCATAAATATCATAATTCAACTGAGGAATCCTTGCTTTCAAAGACGGAAAATTTTTCAGATCCTTTCTTTTCAGTTGATCTATCATAAGTTGCAATTTACTTTTGAATGCGTTTATTGCGCTAATCATCTCAATAATAGTTTTTCCTTTACCTTGAAGCTCCAAATTAATGGTGTTTAAATGCATTGTGATGTCTGTCAAAAATGCCAAATCAGTCAGCTATTTTCCGTTTTTTCAGCATCTGAGTGTCATCACCTCTTTCGTCCAGAAAAGCTGTTATTTCGGGCAATAATTCTTGAAACCTTTCTAGGAATTTTCCGCGACTCAACCACCTGACGTCCGTGTAAAGAACTAAATCAGTGTGTTCAGCTGACTCACTATCTTCCGACTGCAATTTAAAGAGCCGTCGTTGCAAGCTACGTGCACGGATAGAATTCACAATTTTTATTGCAATGCCCATAATCTCCTCCATGTTTAGAACTTTTGAACACAAAACTTGTTGATGTATAATGCAATGGAAGGAGAAAAATGAGGGGAAATCATTATTAGCTCGACATCACGCCACACCGTTTTGGTTGCCAGTCATTGCTGGTGCTCCATCGGTTGTAATGCACACTAGTTTATATATTGGTAGCTTGTAGTTTGTTACAAAATTGAAGAAAACGTCATATATATCTTCGCTACTGGTCTTTCCTTTCAGAGGAATCATTGTCAAAAACTCTTCCTTAGCCGACATGTCATTGAATAGCATTCGAATAAAAATACACAACTGGGCAGTGTCTGTCATATCGGTGGATTCGTCGAACTGTAAAGAAAAGTATGTACATTCCATGATATCATGTTTTAGTTTATCTGCCATGTCCTGACTCATGACTTCAACACGCCTTGTGACAGTCGGACGAGATAACTGAAGTTCTTTAATAGCAGACATAACCTCTGTTTTCTTTTTAAAATCTCCAAATAAAGTCTCACCCGCTTCAATAAATGCTTCCTTCACAACCCAATCCATCATCAAATGGTTTCTTGTGTTTCGCCAATATATGAGATATTTTAAATGACGCGATCGTTGCAGCTTTTGATTGTTTGGCTGGTCTTGTGAACATGGTTTGTTCTTTTTTCAAACAAGTTATCAAATCACGTACTTTTCGTTTTCTTAATTCACTCTGTGACGGAAAATCCTTTTCATAGTTTTATGAACCGTTTTATGATGCCTCTCTAAGTTCCCACGCTAAGGTATTGCAACTGACGTACGGCAAATGAGACAAATGCACTTATCCTTTACCATACAAATGAAAAATTCTGCTCCCAATCGTTATTAAAATGATAAGTTTTTTACTTTTCTTCGCCGCACTCATTTTGGACTATTTATTAATAAACTTTGTATCGATGTATCGCCTTCAAGTTACAACTCAGACTGACTCCTATTCCTGCAGGCGCAACATTTATATCTGCGCGAACGAAGTCTCGAATGTTCCCGTCAAACACGCGGCCCGAAGTTTCTAGAAAAATCGGCGGGAATCAAAAACGCGGCTTTTCTTTGACAAGTACCGCGCGTTCCTTTGATAAAGCCGCCTTTTGCCGCTAGCAGGGGGTTATTACGATAGAAGAAAGTGATGAGGGGGTTATTCTGGCCTAATTGTGGATCGAATAAATTTTAGTAGTTTATTCATTACATTTTGTTTTAGTTACCTAAAACAAAATCTGTGAATAGGTCTATATCGGAAATTTTTTCTCGAGATCGACTCAAAAAGCACTCGCGATCGACTTGTCGATCGCGATCGACCGTTTTGAGCACCCCTGTTATAGACAATAAGAGTGTTCCAAAGAACCTCAAAAATTAAAATTTTGAACATTTAAACAGTACATACAATAATTATTTCCGCATTCGGTTAATACAACAATGACCGAATACTCTTATCAGCCACCACTGGTTTCACTGTTTTCTTTTTAAACTTTCAGCGTTGCGGCTCCGCTCTAGTGTAACTGTATGTCTTTTTAGATCACAGAATCCGATCTGCAATTAGTTTTTTGAGAAAATAACCTATTAATTGTTACTAACAATTTCTTAAGCAATTATCTAAAAAAAAGAAATTTGATATAATTTATTTTTATACTAGCGAAATCTGAGATTATTAAGCACTCCACCCTAATTATTTTTGGACGTATTTTGATCCACTGAAGACGAAGTCAAAGTCTGTTTTTGTAAAAACTTAACCTTTTTCTTGTTACAAACCATTTATTATAAACAATTATGCTAATAAACAGAATTTCATAGAATTTATCTCCATAGCAACACAATATTAAGCTTTTTACGAGCTCCACCCAAGTTTTTAGATGAATTTTGACCTGCTGCCTGAATTTCTAATCAATTTTTCTAATTTATTAAAATTAAGAGCTAATCAGTTTATTTATATGCATTTAGATAAAAATGTTTGTGTTAAATTCCGAAAGAAAAATTAATATAATTCTAATAAATTGTCAGTAATAATAAAATGAGTTTTTGAAAAAATGAACAGAGAATTTAAATTTAACGAGTTAAATATTTTTTTGTAAAAAAAAATTGTAGATTTTTAGTGAAAATGAACAAGAAATTCGACTTTAACCTGTTGAAAAACTCATGCATCACAGCTAGGTTTTAATGCGAATAAGAAAAATCAATTTGTTTATAAGTTAAGCTTTGCATTAAAAATACAAAAATGCTGCTGATAAATGCAAGGACTAGCCTCGTATTATAGTATACGAACACTGGTTCATTTATCTGTCGCTCTCGAATGCGTCCAGGTGGGTGCAAAAACTATACAGGTTCAAAAATTTGTAGGAATTCAAAGAACCAGGATCTGTGGCAGATAATATTTTTTTCACTTCTTTTTGGGTCCAAAACTAATATCTCGAATATCTACCACTCAATGATGAGTTCATTTTTTAAACTCATTTTCTTCAAGAAAAAAAGTTTACTCCCCACAGGAACCTGTCTCCGTGGCAGATATTAAGGCTATAGTATCCTCACAACATATAAAACTGCCACCCTACGATGGGTTGACTTACCCTCAATTTTTTGCAACTTCCGCCCTCCATAACCACGGCAGGAACCGGCATTTGGATCTATAAGTTGTATTTTGTTTGTCACAAGTCCAAAATCTTGGTTATGAGCTGCCGGACTATATATGATTCAAAATTTGAGAGAGCGCCCGCATCGGCGCGAGCAGCCTTCTTCAAGCTACGTTGCCGTAACGAAAATTCACTTCATAAAATACCTGAAAAAGTAATATTTGTCTAATATTTTTGCAAAAACTAGGAGGTAAACTGCCTTCGTATTTTAACAAACGCAAATAAAGTAATTTTTTTATGTATACATAATTTTTTGTGTTTTTTAATGCACATACGACAACAAAAATTGTAAAAAACGCATGCTTTTGATTGACGAAAAAGTATGGATTCCTATCATTTACGTATTAAATATTTGAAACTTTTGCAGTTAATTATGACAATACAGCTTGGTAAACCATCTTTATATTAAAGTAGTGAATGCATGATGCTAAACTCTATTATTTCTCAAAATTTCAAGCACTACTTTTCACAGTTACTCGTAAGAAAACCTTAACGACTTTCAGATGTTACGAGTGTTGCCTATATATTTTGATTTAGGTTAAGTAAATTATATCCCAACTGCTAAGTTAATATTTTCTTGCCAGTAGATGTGTATAAGTTAGCTTTAAAATATATTTTATTTACTCCATATTTGAAAATACAGCCCTACACATATAAGGAAAAATCTACTTTCTTAGATTGATTTTTTTATATGGAAAACAAGTTGCGGTTGTACATCCGTCTTAAATTATTATAACGATTATGGTGGACTTTAGCAACAATCGGCCAATATAAAGATTAAGCAACTTCTCAAGTTCTTTATACTAAAACTTTCTATGATTAGTTGCTGAGTGCCAGTGATTATAGTAAATAGATTCATTCAAAATAATTCACTCGAATTTTAATAGAAATCTGGGTGTTACGGCAGTATCGCAATAATTAATAATGATAAGTTATATGAATTTTACCTTTAAACGTTTTGAAAAAGCAGCCGATCTGAAGATACCTTTAGCAACGAAAATAATACACCCTAACTATTCCAAGCTGAAATTTGCCATACACCAATAATCACTATATTGTTTAACATTGTATATATAACTGCATTACAGATGGTCGTTTCAATAAATAAAATATTCTCGTGTGGCTTTTGCATGTGTCCCTTACAATTTCCAGACTGTTCTTATTTACACTCTACAATGGACTGCGGGTTTCTCTTCGTGATGTTTCATACGTTGTCAATAGATTTCCGCGCACATTTTCTTAATGTATTGGCGAACATAGTCTTTTTACAAAATATTCGAATTGGAAAAGAAAAAGAGTTGAGTGGTTCTTTGTTTGATGTAAGAAAAAAAAATTAATATAATAAACGGCTTTTATAACAATTATAATTATATATATATATATATATATATATATATATATATATATATATATATATACGAGGCTGGTTTGAAAAGTCCGTGCAAAGTCCGAGAGATGGCACCACCGGCGCGTATCGAGGTCATGTTTAGTTAGTAGCATCTCTTGAATGAACGCACACCAAGTTTCAGCCATATTGGTCTATTTCTTTGTGTTTGGCATTCGTGTGAATCAAGGAAGTCGAGTAATTTTCAAGAAATGGGCGAAAAAGAATTTCGTGTGGTGATTAAACATTACTTTATGAAAGGCAAAACGCCTGAGGAGATTAAAGAGAAGCTTGATAAACATTATGGTGACTCTGCACCTTCGATTAGAACAGTTTATAAGTGGTTTCAAAATTTTCGGACTGGCCATATGGGCACAAGTGACGCTGAACGTTCTGGACGGCCTGTGGAGGTTACGACTCCAGAAATCATTGATCAAATCCATGATATGGTGATGGATGACAGAAGAGTTAAGGTGCGTGAGATTGCTAGTGCTGTGGGCATCTCGACTGAACGGGTACATAATATTTTGCATAAACATTTGGACATGAGAAAGCTATCTGCAAGATGGGTGCCGCGATTGCTCACGCTTGACCAAAAACGGAATCGTGTGAAGTGTTGCAAGGATGGTTTGCAGCTGTTCCAGAAGAATCCGGAGGACTTTAAGCGTCGTTTCGTCACTGTGGATGAAACATGGATACATTACTATACTCCTGAGACCAAACAACAATCTAAACAATGGGTTACCAAGGGGGAATCTGCACCAAAAAAGGCGAAGACCGTTCCTTCGGCCGGAAAGGTTATGGCGACTGTCTTTTGGGATTCGCAAGGGATAATCCTCATCGACTATCTGGAAAAGGGTAAAACTATTACAGGTGAATATTATTCATCGTTATTGGACCGTTTGAAAATCGAGCTGCAAGAAAAACGCCCGCGATTGGCCCATGAGAAAGTCCTTTTCCATCACGACAACGCACCAGCACACACCTCAGCAGTTGTGGTCGCAAAATTAATGGAAATAGGATTCCAACTCGTTTCACATCCCCCCTATTCTCCAGACTTGGCTCCCTCGGACTACTATTTGTTCCCCAATTTGAAGAAAAGGCTGGCGGGACAAAGATTTTATTCAAACGAGGAGGTGATTGCAGACACTAATGGATATTTTGCAGACTTGGACAAATCCTATTATTCGGAAGGGATCAACAAACTAGAACATCGTTGGACGAAGTGGCTGTATAAGCCTAAAAGGAGACTATGTCGAAAAATAAAAAAGGTTTACCCCAAACACATAAGTAGTTTTTATTTTTGCACGGACTTTTCAAACCAGCCTCGTATATATATATATATATATATATATATATATATATATATATATATATATATATATATATATATATATATATATATATATGTATGTATGTATATATATATATATATATATATATATATATATATATATATATATATATATATATGTATGTATGTATATGTATATATATATATATATATATATATATATATAATATATATATATATATATATATATATACATATATATATTATATATATATAAATATATATATATACACATACATATGTTACAATAGAGGTTTTTCACGGATGGTGGAATGTAATACATTAAGATTCCGAGTTTTAATCCGTTTGTCTAACAATGAATTTGCGTGACGTTTCACCAAAAATCTCATTTGGCATTTTCAAGTGCTCTTGCTGCTACTCAGTACTGTGATCTTGCTGCTGCTGCCGCTCGAAACTAACTAAGACACCGAAGTGCGGTCGCCGTCTTTTATAGGTCGGCGTCTACGCAGATTGTAGGTGGGGGGGTCGGAAATGTTCGTCCGGGTATCGATGTTTGGGGGCTGGGTGACCGTATCTGTGGTAATTACAGGTTACAGCGCTATGCTGACTGTTGCCTTCTCGATGTTTTGGTTATTCCTTGGTTTAGCTAGTAGACTCTTCCATGTAGTGGAGATATTCAGTGCATCAACCCGCTTATTTAGCCGTCCATTCTTTTCGATTTTCAAGGCTTCTCTGACCATGCGTGTTTTAAAATGTCAAATTTGTTTAGATTCCTCAAAATTGATGTGTGTGACCAGTATCATGAGCTGATGTTTATATATATATATATATATATATATATATATATATATATATATATATATATATATATGTATATATATATATATATATATATATATATATATATATATATATATATATATATATATATGTATATATATATATAAATATGTATATATATATATATATATATATATATATATATATATATATATATATATATATATATATATATATATATATAAATATGTATATATATATATATATATATAAATATGTATATATATATATATGTATATATATATATATATATATATATATATATATATATATATATATATATATATATATATATATATATATATATATACGAGGCTGGTTTGAAAAGTCCGTGCAAAAATAAAAACTACTTATGTGTTTGGGGTAAACCTTTTTTATTTTTCGACATAGTCTCCTTTTAGGCTTATACACTTCGTCCAACGATGTTCTAGTTTGTTGATCCCTTCCGAATAATAGGATTTGTCCAAGTCTGCAAAATATCCATTAGTGTCTGCAATCACCTCCTCGTTTGAATAAAATCTTTGTCCCGCCAGCCATTTCTTCAAAATTGGGGAAAAAATAGTAGTCCGAGGGAGCCAAGTCTGGAGAATAGGGGGGATGTGAAACGAGTTGAAATCCTATTTCCATTAATTTTGCGACCACAACTGCTGAGGTGTGTGCTGGTGCGTTGTCATGATGGAAAAGGACTTTCTTGTGGGCCAATCGCGGGCGTTTTTCTTGCAGCTCGGTTTTCAAACGGTCCAATAACGATGAATAATATTTACCTGTAATAGTTTTAACCCTTTTCCAGATAGTCGATGAGGATTATCCCTTGCGAATCCCAAAAGACAGTCGCCATAACCTTTCCGACCGAAGGAACGGTCTTCGCCTTTTTTGGTGCAGATTCCCCCTTGGTAACCCATTGTTTAGATTGTTGTTTGGTCTCAGGAGTATAGTAATGTATCCATGTTTCATCCACAGTGACGAAGCGACGCTTAAAGTCCTCCGGATTCTTCTGGAACAGCTGCAAACCATCCTTGCAACACTTCACACGATTCCGTTTTTGGTCAAGCGTGAGCAATCGCGGCACCCATCTTGCGGATAGCTTTCTCATGTCCAAATGTTTATGCAAAATATTATATACCCGTTCAGTCGAGATGCCCACAGCACTAGCAATCTCACGCACCTTAACTCTTCTGTCATCCATCACCATATCATGGATTTGATCAATGATTTCTGGAGTCATAACCTCCACAGGCCGTCCAGAACGTTCAGTGTCACTTGTGCCCATATGGCCAATCCGAAAATTTTGAAACCACTTATAAACTGTTCTAATCGAAGGTGCAGAGTCACCATAATGTTTATCAAGCTTCTCTTTAGTCTCCTGAGGCGTTTTGCCTTTCATAAAGTAATGTTTAATCACCACACGAAATTCTTTTTCGTCCATTTCTTGAAAATCACTCGACTTCCTTGATTCACACGAATGCCAAACACAAAGAAATAGACCAATATTGCTGAAACTTGGTGTGCGTTCATTCAAGAGATGCTACTAACTAAACATGACCTCGGACTTTTCAAACCAGCCTCGTATATATATATATATATATATATATATATATATATATATATATATATGTATATATATATATATATGTATATATATATGTATATATATATATATATATATATATATATATATATATATATATGTATGTATATATATGTATATATATATGTATGTATAT
>CM032453.1:125528917-125549117 GCA_019049505.1 Pachyrhynchus sulphureomaculatus
TTTTTTTCACTTCCGATTTCACCCCCCCCCCCCCCCCCCCCCCAACTAACTTCTTAAGTCAAAATTTAGCTTTCAAAACTATACGGCTCTAATTGGGGCATCAGTTTCTATATTTGTACCAAATTTCAATTTTTTGTGTCACATAGTTTCGAAGAAAATCGGGTGTGTTAGACGGATAGACAGATACGAAGTAATCCCGCAAGTGTTCCGTACTGAACACTAAAAAGAATATTAAAAAAATACAAACAAAATAAAGTACCGTAACAGAATTATACGTAAAAAAAAAACAAGTATTAACAGTAAATTTCCATGATGAACCTATTCTCTAATTTGAACATTCATCTTAAATTTTCTTTTACGCTTTAAAAACACTCTCTACTCATTTAGAGCGAAGCCTTTTGCGTTTAAACTCTACACAGGAAAGCTTGCCAAGACCTGTACGAGCTTAAACTGCGTTAAATTGGATTGGATTTTCTCCGTTTTGCCAAGTTTTCTTCTATCCAGATACATAAATAAGAGTAAGGCACTAATATCTTTCTACATTTTCCCAATAGAAATAAAGAAAATATGAAGTAAAGGAACAAAAAACGATATATAAATGTTAAGGCAGGACATATTCAATCTTTTCTCTAGTTGTTCTGTAGCTAATAGGGTGTTCTCTAAGTTAAAAAAACTTTATTAATAGGTTATAGTACTTCTTTGAATTAAGTCTCTTCACTAAATATTTATTACACCATTCGGTCAGAAAATTAACGATCTTGTCAAGACGCTTCTCCTTTAAGGTTTGTTTACAATTCTTATCTCAAAAATATTTAACTGAAATCGTAACCTCGTGCAAACTATCTTAATGGAAAGAAATGTTCTGTTTTCAAACCTTTGGTTCTTGACTGAAGTAAATTTTAGGGTGTTATTTTTTTAAATAGTTTTTTGGAGACTCCTGTATAGGCCCTATTTGCGGAAATCATTTATTTTGGTGAGTACTAAACTTTACCCAAATAAATTGCTTAGTTAAAAAAACTTAAAAGATAACCTTTTTTTGAGGGCCTAGCACCCGTGCTGCAGGGAAATCCCTAAAGAGCTACAGGAGCGACACGTGTGCGGAAAAAGCTATTTACGTTGGTTTTGAATATAAATTGTACTCGGTCGGAAACACAGTCCTGGGCAAATTATTACAAAGGGATGAGGTTCTCCATATAAAAGACTGCTTGAAAAAGGTTGTACGGGGAGTAACAAGCTGAACTTCATACGGATGTAAAGTATTAGCGCGACGTATATTTCTAGCATGCACCGCTTTGGGAGGAATTAAGCGGGCTACATCAGTCGAACACTTTCTATGAAAATACTTGTAGAATATACTCAAGTCGCCTACCGTTCTTCGATGTTCTAATGAATCAAGGTTGATGGCCAGTTCCGGGTCTCCAATCAGGTGAACAGCTCTCTTCTGAATAGAATCCAACAAATGCAATGTATATTTGGGGGCAGAGCCCCAAACATGGGAGCAGTATTCCATCGTCGAGTTTGAACTTTGTACAGAGTTAACAGTTGTGGAGTGTAAAGCTTTCTAGTTCGAAATAATATTCCCAGCTTTTGAAAAACTCTCTGTGCTATGCTTGCAACATGTTCATGCTCCGACATATTTGCTCCCAAATTAACGCCTAGAAAATTGAATGACGATGAAATGGAGTACCCCGACATAACTATGTCGGGTTCAGCAACGTTAACTTTTTTTAGAAAAAACTGCCGCCTGGGGTTTTTGTAGCGTTAAATTCTACTTGGTTATGTCACCCCAAGATAGAATTTCTTCCAGGTTAAGTTGAACGACCTCCTGCTGTCTGCGGGTATATGCATGAGTAACCGATATTAGAGCGTTCAAAGTGAATGATGAGAGAAGCGTACTGTCATCTACAAAGCTGTAGATTGGATACCTGGTCTTTTCCAGCAGATCGTTAATGTAAATGAGAAAGAGAGTAGAAGACAGTATGGAGCATAACGGCGTTGATAGTGAAGGTGTTCGAAAGAAATTTTTAATTGCGACTCGTAAAGAACGCTGTTTGAGGAAAGTCGAGAACCATAAACTAAACTTTTACTATAGACTAAAAAATTGTTATAAGATTATGCAAATCAATGTCAATTTTAGACAATCAAACTAGTGAGCATCTGGAGGAGGCGGTAGAGACACGATATAGGGTAAATCCGGGATATGTGCCCAACTTTTTTTTATTTTACTCATACCTCTTAACATACAAATAATACGCACATGATTTTCATATGTGCACTAACTTTGGTACTTCATTTAATCACCTCGTACTACTTTTTGTAGACTAGTCAATAAATAAACCGTATATTTTAAGTTTAAAAATAAAACTGCATAACGGGATTGATGCCTCGTATGCGGTATATATGCCCCAGGACCTAATTTTTTGGAGGGGATAGATGCCCTTTAAAAGAAAACAAACATTTTGAATATATGTTTGAATCAACATTATTATTTATTAAATATATACATATATATATATATATATATATATATTATATATATATATATTGTATATATATATATATATATATATATATATATATATATATATATATATATATATATATATTATATATGTATATATTATATATATATATATATATATATATATATATATGTATGTATATATATATATATATATATATATATATATATATATATATATATATATATATATATATATATATATATATATATAAATATATATTCTTTTTAGCTATTTTTTTCAATTATTTAAGATGATGTTACTAGTTTACTAAACATGGACAAAAATAAACATATTAATTAAAAACACTAGGTATAGAGATCAATCATCTTAGGTACAAAAATATAATCGTCTTAAAAACTGCAAAACTATTTAGCCATTTTGGTGGCAATAATCTGCATTCGCCCACATTTGTTGCAATAATTGCGATATAATGTGCATGTTTCGTGGAGCCACTTGTGGCACATAACACAACGGATCCAATCTACTTTGGATTTGGTGTTACTATAATAGTCAAGACATTCCACGCAATGATCCTCATCTAGATTCTTATCATCTACTCCATCATTTTCATCATTAGAACTATATATTTAAAGCAGGCTTTGCCTTTTTGAATGTTTTCTTCTTGTTTTGGAATAAGTTTTGTCGTGTTTTTGTTTCTTTGTCTTTTGTTTTTTTTATTTCTTCAACTTCAAAACTACTGTTCTCATTCTCTTTATTATCGTCTTCACTAGAACTGTAAAATTTCATAGCTGTTCGCTTCCTCAGTTTTTCTTTTAATTTTCTCTTTATCTTTTCTTTGTTTTTCAATGCTATTCTTTTTGTTGTTTTCTTTTTCATTTTTATCACTTTCAATACTATCCTCAGTAATATCTGTATCGCTTGACTTATAATCACTTGAATTATTTCTTTTTTGCTTCTTAGCTTTAGTTCTTTTCAAATCAACTTTTTCTTTAACTTTTTACTGATCTTTTTTGCTTTTCACTGGTATGCCTTGTTCTAGCTTATGAATATGTGTGACCAGCCGACGTTTATTTTTCGAATCCAAGAGTTGGATGTTTTCCTAAAAAAATTGTAGGTATTAGTTAGGCAAAATAAAAAAAAAATACTACCTACCCATAATTATACGAGGTAGGTAAGTATTCTCAATCCGAAGCATGCATTATTTTTATTATAAATTTATTTATATTATTTATTATATTTATTATAAATATATTATTTATATTATAAATGCACACATGCAATCATAAAAGTAGGTACCTACCTAATGGTATTATTTTCTTATTTTGTGTAGCAAACCGCCGACGTAACGTCCTAGATGGTATTCCGTGTCTTTTTGCTATATCATTGACGCTAAGTCGTTTATCTTGCATTTCTGCTATTGCTGCAGCCAATGTGTCCTCGGTCCAAGTAATGACACGCGGTTGGACGCCGGCTTTACGCTTGTATTTACGGGGCATTTCCAATCTGAATCATATAACATACACTTAAGTACGGCAAGGGATAGATGCCCTTAAAGCCAGCATGCATTAAGGTGAAGTAGGGATAGACGCTCTTAGGGGCGACTATCCCAAAACATATCGGGGCATATATCCCTTTTCACAGGAATAGATACCTTCGAAAAAAAAATGGTAAATACGTTTATTTGATCCTAAAAATGTAATTAATAATAATCTACATACCCAACTCCTTATTCAGAAGTAAAAAATAAAATAAACTTACATGTTAACTCCAAAATTATAAGGGGCTGAAAATCATCCATGAAGTAAAATCTCGACTGTTTGGCTCGTCACTGTCATTAGCGCTCCTACGCACAACCGCACGCACCAACGCTTTGTGGCAGATTGAAGTGAGGGAGGGGCACGTTCGTATTATAAGGCATTCTTTTGTTTACGCGTCTTACATTTCACACAAATGTAATGAGGCGTCTATCCCGCTGGAGCTTATATCCCGGACTTATCCTATATAATATGTACAATTTCTCAGAAGACGTGCCTACTAATTTTGAGTTTCTTACATTTTTTTATAAATTTTTATATCCTCTTGATTAACTGAGATTTGAGTGAACAGTCTATATCAGGTCATTTAGTTTATACTTTTACCATATATTCCCATGCACATTTCAATATCGTTTATTACTTCACAGTTCAGTAAAATACAGAGAGTTTTACCATAAGTTCTGTCAATACTGCTTATGCAAATACTGAAATAAAAATTCAATATAACAAAGTTTAAAAACCACTTCAAAAATTTCTTTAAAATCATATAGAGTTATTCAAAATATTATTAATATGAACATAATAAAAGACATTTTGTCAAAATTTTCCACTTTTTATTACAAAATTGCTTGACGCGTTTTCGTTACATGGTAACTTTTCTTCTGATGCTTTTTGCAACTAACAATCATTTAGGTTTTATTCGACCTTATTATCTACTTTTACAATTAATCTGAAAATAGTTAAGGTATTCTTGGAATTCATACTGAACTTTATAAGGTATATAAATTTAATAATGGGGATTTCCCATCGGTCATGTTTATTTCTGTTTGTTCATTTAGAATGGAACCTGTGTTTTTCAATCGGTTTGTCTTTAGGTATTCCAAAAGGTTTAACTTTTTTCCTTTGTTTTCTACATGTAATATTTCAAACTCTTCTTTAAATTGATGGTTCTGTTCTATTAAAATGAAAAATCTATTTTGTTGTTAAGAAAACTTCGTTTGTGTTCTAAAATTCTAGTTTCAAATAAGCGCCCTGTCTGCCTTATGTACGCCTTAGTACACGAACCGCAATTCAATTTATATACCCCTGATTTTGTTTAACTTTCGTATTTTTATGAGTTTTCCTAGTGAGTTATTAGTTTTTGAAAGCTATGTTTATATTATTTTGGTTTAAGTAGTATTTAATTTTTTCTGAAGGTCTGCCAAAATAGGTTAATTATTTATAATTGATATTGCTGTCTTTAGTTTTAGGGTAGACTTCAGAAATAGCTTTGTTTTCAAGTTTTTTTTATTGAGTATTGAATTGACCATATTTGTGGGGTAACCATTATTTACGGCAATTTGATTTATTAAATTTAATTCGTTATTGAAGTCATTTTCAAATAAAGGAACACTCACTAACCTATGTAACATACTGGAATATGCTGCAAATTTCTGTTGTTTTAGGTGGTTTGTAGTGTTGTGTATTATTGTGTCTGTGTTTGATGGTTTGTGAAATATTGAAAATTTATCTTTGTTGTTATCCCTTGATATAGTAGATCTAAGAAATTAAGTGAATTTATTTTCCTCTATTTCCATTGTAAATGTTAGAATTTTGTGGATGGAATTGTCTATCCGTGCCATTGAAACAAACTAAAATATTGTCTACATAACGGTACCAGTATAGTACAGATTTGTACGTATCATGTTTTTGGATTTTCGATGTTATTCATAAAAATTTCTGCTAAAAGTAGGCCTAAGGGGCTTCCCACTATAAGTCCTTCTGGGATATTGTAGATTGAAGATATAAAATAATTTTGTTTTCAAACATCTTAGTAGGTTGAGTATATATTGTTTTATAATAATATTGACGTTGTTTTTATTTAATAGATGTTCTACCATAACAATTGTTTCGTTTGGGGGTATGCTGGGGAATACATTTTGTACATCAAATGATACTAATTTGGCTCTTGAAAGAAGATTTATATTTGAAATTTTCTGAATTAACTCTAAAGAGTTTTTTACAGAACAAGTGGGTTGAAGATTTGTATGCTTTTTAATCCTGTCTATAAGAAAATGTGAGAGTTTGTATGCTGGTGCTGCCATGTGGGAGACCACTGGCCTAATCGGATAATCTTGTGTGTATACTAGTTTAATTAAAGAATAGAGTTGCAGTGGTTGGGAATTCATGAATATTTTTTTTCTAGAATTTCCCCAGTCTGTAATTAAGTGGCTAAGTTGGGAATGTGGAATCTTTGGCACAATGACACTACTCAGTATATATCACCACAATACCAAACACTTTATATTTGCACTCGATGCGCGTTTCGCTAAACATGTTAGCTTCATCAATCACTCCTGATGAAGCTAACATGGTTAGGTGATATATACTGAGTAGTGTAATCAAGTGGGTTCAAATCTGCACTACCGGAAGTTTAATTTTCAACCTTAATTAATGATAAAATATTGCTTTCTGGCAAGCGTTGTGTTGTCTTAGCCTTAGCTCTTCTTATTTTCTTTAATGTTTTCGTTAATAAATGGTTATTAACTCTTTTACATGCCCTCATTCTTAATTGTTCTTTCATAATCCAAGATTTTGTAAACGAAATCTTGACTTCTTAGCTTCACAAAAAATTTGCTAAGTTTAGGGGGGCTATTATACTCTTTTAAGGTATTAGTTAAATTCCCTCCTGGTGATACTTTTAAAACTGTTAATGATTTCTTTTAGATAAGTTTGAAATAATTTGAGATTAGTGGCTTTGTGTTTGATAATATATTTAATAGCTTAACAGGACTAAGAAAAAACCTGGTTTTAGATGCTTGCATACTCAAAGTCGCACATATTACCGCATTGTGCCGTCGGACGGTATGGCAACTCGACAGGACTAATTTCAGCAATTAGTTAACTTTTATAATACAATCTTCGAACCATTATACAACCCTGAGCAACTTGCCGCACTTACAACTCTGTAAGCACACGTGCTGCAGGAAAGTCCCTAAAGCGCTCCAGGAGCGGCATGTGTGCGGAAAAAGCGATTTACGTTGTTCTTGAATCGCTGTAAATTGTACTCGGTGGGAAACACAGCGCTGGGCAAATTATTCCAAAGGGATGATCTTCTCCATATAAAAGACTGCTTAAAAAGCATTGTACGAGGCTGGTTTGAAAAGTCCGTGCAAAGTCCGAGAGATGGCACCACCGGCGCGTATCGAGGTCATGTTTAGTTAGTAGCATCTCTTGAATGAACGCACACCAAGTTTCAGCCATATTGGTCTATTTCTTTGTGTTTGGCATTCGTGTGAATCAAGGAAGTCGAGTGATTTTCAAGAAATGGACGAAAAAGAATTTCGTGTGGTGATTAAACATTACTTTATGAAAGGCAAAACGCCTCAGGAGACTAAAGAGAAGCTTGATAAACATTATGGTGACTCTGCACCTTCGATTAGAACAGTTTATAAGTGGTTTCAAAATTTTCGGACTGGCCATATGGGCACAAGTGACGCTGAACGTTCTGGACGGCCTGTAGAGGTTACGACTCCAGAAAATCATTGATCAAATCCATGATATGGTGATAGATGACAGAAGAGTTAAGGTGCGTGAGATTGCTAGTGCTGTGAGCATCTCGACTGAACGGGTACATAATATTTTGCATAAACATTTGGACATGAGAAAGCTATCCGCAAGATGGGTGCCGCGATTGCTCACGCTTGACCAAAAAACGGAATCGTGTGAAGTGTTGCAAGGATGGTTTGCAGCTGTTCCAGAAGAATCCGGAGGATTTTAAGCGTCGTTTCGTCACTGTGGATGAAACATGGATACATTACTATACTCCTGAGACCAAACAACAATCTAAACAATGGGTTACCAAGGGGGAATCTGCACCAAAAAAGGCGAAGACCGTTCCTTCGGCCGGAAAGGTTATGGCGACTGTCTTTTGGGATTCGCAAGGGATAATCCTCATCGACTATCTGGAGAAGGGTGAAACTATTATAGGTGAATATTATTCATCGTTATTGGACCGTTTGAAAACCGAGCTGCAAGAAAAACGCCCGCGATTGGCCCACAAGAAAGTCCTTTTCCATCACGACAACGCACCAGCACTACCTCAGCAGTTGTGATCGCAAAATTAATGGAAATAGGATTCCAACTCGTTTCACATCCCCCCTATTCTCCAGACTTGGCTCCCTCGGACTACTATTTGTTCCCCAATTTGAAGAAATGGCTGGCGGGACAAAGATTTTATTCAAACGAGTAGGTGATTGCAGACACTAATGTATATTTTGCAGACTTGGACAAATCCTATTATTCGAAAGGGATCAACAAACTAGAACATCGTTGGACGAACTGTATAAGCCTAAAAGCAGACTATGTCGAAAAATAAAAAAGGTTTACCCCAAACACATAAGTAGTTTTTATTTTTGCACGGACTTTTCAAACCAGCCTCGTAAGCGGAGTAACAAGCTGAACCTCATACGGATGTGAAGCACCAGTGCGACGAGTATTTCTAACATGCATCGCTTTGGGGGCAATTAAGCGGGCTGCGTGCCACAGCGAAAATTCACTTCATAAAATACGTGAAAAAGTAATAGTTATCTAATATTTTTGCAATAATTAGGAGGTAAACCGCCTTCATATCTTAACAAACCAAAGCAAAGTATTTTTTTATGTACATATTGTTTTTCTGACTTTTTGATGCACATACGATAACAAAAATTGTAAAAAACGCATGCTTTTGATCGAAGACAAGGTATGGATTCCTATTTTTTACGTGTTAAATATATGAAACTGTTACAATTAATTATGGCAATACAGCCTAGTAAAAACCATCTTTATATTGAAGCAAAACTACTTTTAGGTTACTCGTTGTAGCAATCGACCCATTAGGAAGGTGTCGCGGATCGACGTTTTCCACATTTTGGTAGATGTTTTTGAGGTTTCTGTGGTGCTGTTAATATCAGTTATACACCGTGGAAGTGGAATGGAAACAATTTCAAACTTTATTGTTAATGCTGACTTACTTAAAAAACTTGGTTTGTGTTGCACAGTAAAATAAAATGGTAGTCCCAACCATAAAAACACTTTCAGTTACCAAATACATTAAAGCCGCGGAAACCGTTGAAGGAGTTGAAAAGATTGATATTAATCTAAGTACAGCTGAGAAAACTCCTGCTCCTCCCTCTCCCATTAATGGGGCTTTCATATAATGACGAGGAAGTTTGGAGATCAGACCCATTGAACCAGAACCTCCCAATGACATAGCACCTAAAAATAAAATTGTTCCTTAAATTGTGTTTATTGGGGATTTCAGGGAGTTGTTTATTAACAGTAATAAACTTCGTCGTTTATTACTATATCTTTTTATTCCTGTCTCATTCTCTTATTTCCTGAAAAGTTCTGTGAAATATTTTCCTCATTTATTTTTTTATGTGGTTATTAATTCATTAGCTCTTTTTTTGATTTCAGATTAAACACCATAATATTTATTTGCATATAAAAAGTTACACATTTAATTTTTTACCTAACAAAATAATTTCCATCTCATTTACTTAGCTTTAGCTTTAAAAGAGACTAGATTAATTTAGAACGCAGCATATATATACTTTAAAATAAAAGCCCTATAAAAATCATTTTCTAAATATAAAGATTTAAATAACAAAAATCGTTTCCAAACCCACGTTTTCAGTTGAATATTTATATTATCCATCCCTTTAAAAGATATTTTATGCCAAAAGGTCGGTGATTGATACTTCTAATATTCGGAGTAAACAGGATTATGAGCGGTGCGGTGTAGCCCATTAAGAATTCATCCCTGGCTGGGCGATGGAATCCAGCTTTAATATTTAATGCCGTAGTAGAGTACAGCGTTTAGTGGAGAATGGAGTAATTATTGACATTTATGATGCAAATATATAAAAACAATTTTTAGAAGATACCTATAATCTATGATATATATAAAATGCAACGTCTCTCTGTTTGTCTATCTGTCTGTCCGTTAGTGCGCTTATCACTCGAGAACCACTTATCCGATTTACGTGTTTTTTTTTAGGTTTATACATATGTTCTCTGGCCAGGTTATAGAATATATTTTATTACGTTAGACAATAGAAAAAATAAGCACTGACGATAATAGTGAATCAAGTCGGAAAAAAGTTTGCCGCTATCGCACTCTCTTGCAATACGCTGCCTAAGCCGTTAAATATGGAACAATATCATGTAACAAAGAATACAATATAAATAAAATGGAACGTCTCTCTGTCTGTCTGTCCGTTAGTGCGCTTATCACTCGAGAACCACTTATCCGATTTACGTGTTTTTTTTAAATCTTAACTTAATATTTATCAAAAAAAATCTATAATATATATAAAACGCAACCTCTCCCTGTCTGTCCGTTAGTGCGCTTAGCACTCAAGAACCATTTATCCGATCTGCGTTAGGTAACATAAGGAATAAGCAGTGACGATAATAGTGGATCAAGTCAACGCGAGCGAAGCTGCGGTTACGGCTAGTTATTTTATATAGACCGCATATTCTTACGAGACGCGAAATGAAAAATATGTTCGATATGCAATAATGCTGCTGGAAAATAATCTATCCTGTATTTAACTATTTTTTATTACCGTGTATTGTTTTCCATTGTAATTTGTCTGTAGTATGACTTGTAATAATTTTTGGGTGCTGTAGGGAAATCGATAAAGCTCTACAGGGAGCGTCGTGTGTGCGGCAAAAGCGATTCACGTTGGTCCTGAATCGCTGTAAGTTGTAAACACAGTCATGAGCAAATTATTCCAAAGTGATAAGGTTCTCCATATAAAAGACTGCTTAAAAAGTGTTGTACGAGGAATAAAAAGTTCAACATCATACAGATGCGATGTATTAACGCGACGTATATTAATAGCGTGCACCGCTTTGGGAGGAATTAAGCGAGCTACATCCATTGAACACTCTCCATGAACATACTTGTAGAATAAACTCAAGTTGCCAACCGTTCTTCAATGGTCCAAGATATCAATGTTTCTCCAATAAGACGACCAGCTCTCTTTTAAATAGAATCCAACAAATGCGGTTCATGTTTGGGAGCAGAACCCCAATCATGGGACCAGTATTCCATCGTTAGTCAAATTTGACCTTTGTACCGAATTAACAGTTGTTGTGGAGTGTAAACCTTTCTAGTTCGAAATCGTATTCCCAACTTTTAAGAAGCTCTCTTTGCTATGCACATGACATGTTCACGCCAAGACATATTTGTTCCCAAGTTAGCGTCCAGTAACTTGAGTGAGATACTAGAGAAATGGAGTGTCCCGACCCGTCGGGTTCCCCAACGTTAACTTTTTTAGAAAAATCTGCCGCCTGAGTTTTTGTTGCGCTAAATTTTATTTGGTTATTGTCACACCAAGTAAAAATTTCTTCCAGGACTTTAGTAATTTGAACGACTTCCTACTGTCTGCGGATATTTGCATGAGTAGCCGATGTTCAAAGCGAATGAAGAAAACAAGCGTACTGTCATCTATAAATCTGTAGACTGGATTTCTAGTCCTTTCCAGCAGATCGTTAACGTAAATAGGAAAGAAAGTAGGAAACAGTATAGCGCCTTGGAGTATACCGGCGTTGATAGTAAAAATATTAGAAAGAATTTCGTCTACTGCCACTCTGAGAAAATCCGAGAGCCATAAACAAACCTTTCAGGCATACCATAAGAGCGTAACTTAGCTAATAATCCGTCATGCCAAACACGGTCGAATGCCTAAGATACATCAAGTGCAACCGCCCGAGATTCTCCACAGCTATATTGATGATCGCTATTAATACTAAATCTTTCTAGGTATTTTAAAAGATGCGGATTGATTTTTCATAATTTTGGGTATTATTGAAAGCAGTACGACTGGCCGGTAGTTTTTTAGCAAGATCTTTTTGCCTTTTTTGGATGTTTGATGAACTGTAGCGCATTTCCAACAAGAAGGAAATATTCCCTTTCTGTAGGAAGTTGAAAACTAGGTATTCCATCTGCGCCATTAGTTTTTTTATTGTCTAAAAATTCGTTTTATGATACTCTGTCTCAAGACAATATCGGGGATTCTTAACTAAACTATGGGAATAGTGGGTGGTAAATTTTCTTGAAAATCGACAGTAGAATGTGAAGCGTAGAGTTCAGCCGACAAGTTGGAGTTTTTCAACAGATGTTGTTGTAGTAGTATTATCTGTCCGTGCGGGTAGTGGTGATGGGATTTGGTGAAATTTTGACTAACGACCTTAGCGACAGACCAAAAGGACCTGCAGTTGTTGTGGCAAGCAGAAGTTTGTTTTCAATTCGTTGATTGTGTTCCTTTCCTCGATAGTTTCTTTGCATCTGTTCCGGACACGAACAAAAATATTACCATTTGTGACGTTAGGATTTTCACGCCATTGTCGATAGGCAAGATGATTAGAAACAACAGCTTCATTGCATTTTCAGTGGAATCAAGTCTTGCCATTGGAAGCGCATTTCTTCAAAAAAAGGATGTAAGCTCCCATACCAGCCAAAATGGCATCGGAAATCTTCTTAGCGCAGTCAGATGGGTCGTTAGATCTGAAATCAGCGTCTAACCAAGGGATAGTTCTTCCCATTTAGCAGATTTATAGTGCCAAATCTTGATCAGTTTAGGCGCCTCTCTACCACTAATCGGTAGAATATTCGATGTCGAAAGCAGTTTGTGGTCGAAATATTCCGGATAAGCAAGTATGAAAGCAATACCGTACTAGAAATAGAGAGCATGTAGGGGAGAATAGAAGAATTAATAACTGTTAGTATAAAAATATTATATAGAAGATAGGGAGGGGCTTTTACTCAAAACTCTCTAAAACAAATTTATTTTTTCGCAACACGTTCATGTATTGGAGGTACACTTCATGTTTTCTTGTAATAATTTCAAACCTAATTGAAAATTTATATCACTGAATTATGTATGTTAATTTAAAAAGTATTGTCTTCGCCATGGAACATATTTACTTGAGTGAGAGACAGAGAGTTGCTAAACCGCACATTATCTGTTAAAGTTTTGTTTACTTTGTTAAACGTACTGCAAAAATAAGTGTTTTTTCGTTAAATATCATAAATTGGTAATAAAAATGTGTTATAAATGTTTTACTAATGTCTCTAAAGATTAGTGAAATACCTTTCCATCACAGCAAGAGTAGTGGTTTGTTATTTATTTTGGATAGTAAGCTGATTGCATTACATCCTTTATAAATAGTTCATATTTCAATGAATTTTTAGTAGAGAGTTTTACATTTGTTTTGCGTTGCAGGGTCCGTAAATCACAAAAAAAAAACATGGTTCTCTATTCCTGTCGGTCTGTTTATCTGTGTTGGTTTCTTACTCTTGGATAAATTGTCGACTTCAAATTTAGAACACCCATAATACTCTACATAGAAAAGAAACAGTTTTTAAGCGATATCGCTTGAGAATAAGTGGATGAAAATAGTCAGACTCGATAAATTTTGTATCCTTGGTGTATATTAATTTTAAACAAAATTACAAATGAGACTTTGGCAAAACGTCGGCCACTACCAAGTCAGAGCAACATTGGTCAACAAAGGACCGCCGAATCTACAAATAAGAGTATATATGTATATGTATATATATATATATACATATATATATATATATATATATATATATATATATACATATATATATATATATATATATATATATATATATATATATATATACATATACATACATAGCAGAAACATGGGTAATAATCACTTAGAAATACTAGGGTGGACTGAAGATACATCATCCTATTAGAAAACATATATAAGTCTTCAACGATGGTTATCAAAGTTCACGATCTAAAAGGCAGTGAAGGCAAAAAGAGGAGTTAGATAATGAGATATAATATCGCCAAAGTTGTTCACCATGGTTTTGGAGGATGTTTTCAAGAAACTCACATCAGAAGACAAAGTAATTAACATTAATGGCGAGTACCTGCACGAATTGAAATTTGCTGACATACACACATATACCTATCACAATGGGCAAACGAAACCAAGACACTGAAATCGACAAGCGAATCAGACTATGATGGGCAGCCTATAGCAATCTGAAGTCCTTCTTAAATATCAAAATCCTCAAGACACTAAAAACAAAAATGTGTAACGAGTGTATACTTTCATTTATTACATACGGTTCTGAAACATAAGTCCTGACTAAGAAAGGTTATTAATAAACTGAAGGTACCCCAGAGAGCTATTGAAAGAAGACTTTTCGGCATATCGCGCAAAGATCGAAAAACCAACGAATGGATTAGGAGAAAACCCAAGTAGCAGACATCGGGAAAATAATCAGCTCCTTAAAATGTCCTTAATCAGGACATGTCGCCAGACCCACGGAGAACTGAAGTAGAAACATCATCAGGGGCGAGAAAAGAAGCGCCTGTATACCCCAACAGAGATGATACGACGAACTGAAAAGATTTTCTGATTTTAACTAGTACCAGGGCGCCCAGAACAGAGAGAAATAGTCTAATATGAGGGGGGCCTATATCCAGTAGATAAAAAACAGCGGACAAAGAAGAAGATCTTCTCATATTATTTCATCTTGACGTTGGAGAATAAATTAAAAAAGTATTGTATATACAGGTAAACAAACAGAGGATCTTTTACGTAGTAATGTGTAGGGGTTAACAGTATATTTCTCCTAAAACTTCGATATTCCATTGTATCCATAGGCTACTTTTTTAACCCTTTTATAATACACCAAACCTATATTTATATTTGCTTCCCACACAGTACAGTAAAATTGCCATTACTTAATCTGTTCGGGTAAAAGCCAAAGACTACTTTCTTACAAATTTGTTTTCTATTTGTTTTAACAGCTTTATGAAACATTCCCTTAATATTTTTATGAATAATAGTGTCCGACTTTACCCTACGTTCTTATTTACTACACTCTCCCCCATATTAACGGCGCTTTGGAAAATACCACTTTTAAAAGCCATTTTCCCTGGATCAGAGCTAATCTGTTCTTTGCTGGCGATTTACCTTGACTTCAATTATTTTTGGATATCGACAATCGTTTTTCTTTTTTATGTTTTTTCGACCCTTTTTATTGACTCTGGCCGGATTCTTTACTTCTTCCATCCATTGATGTTTTAGTTATTGACTTCGTTGAGTTAAGATCAAACGTATTTAAGAGTTATACTAAGCACAGTTGAACATATCGTTTTTCGATAGGTGGCATCAAAGCAAGAAATATTGACAGCCATTAATTTAAACGCTTATTAACTAAGTTATTAGGCAAAATTAACATACGACTCGTATTTTGTTATTGAAACTATTACAAAATCAACATAAGTTAGTTTATCATTATTGAAGACGTTTTGAGACCGTTTTAGCTCATCAGTTTTATTATTTCAGTAGTCACGTTAACCAAGTCAGCATATTTTAGTTTTTAAATTAGTTCTGTGTAGGTTTCGAAACTGGAGGTAAAAAAAATAATTTTAGTTATCACCTAACCCTCCTTTTTTCGCTAATTTTAATTCAGTATGAGAGAGATTACCCGTTTGCTTTATTTTTTTTGCTTACATAATATATACACTTATAGCGGAACATTTTAAAGTGAAACTTTGGGTTAGGTGATACTTAAAGTTTGAAATTTGCTCTCACCGTGTTTTAACAGCGCATTATGAGCTGACATGTAGGCTGAAAAGTTTTTTTTTAAAAAACAATCCATATGATTTTTAGGAAATACCAGCCTTCAACCGATAAGTGTTAAAATTTCATGACATTTCGACGACTAGTTTACAAGTTACAGTGGTTTTAGTGACGCTACTTTTGATATTTTCAAAACAATGCAAAAAACAGAATTTCGTGTGTTTATTAAACACTGTTTTTTGATGGGAAAAATACCTCTTAAGCAAAGCAATAGCTTGATAAGTATTACAGGGACTCCGCCCCTGGAAAATCATTGATCATTTACTGGTATGCTCAATTTAAACGCGTCGTACATACACAAATGATGCTGAACGCTCTATACGTCCAAATAAGGTAATTACACCGGGAAACATCATAAAAGTCCACAAAATTGTTTTGGATGACCGTAAAGTGAAATTGCCTGAGATAGCTGACCCCTAAAGATATCAAAAAACGTGTTGGTCATATTTTACATGAACATTTGGGCATGAGAAACCTCTGTTCGAAATGGGTACCGCACTGTTTGGACCTGTTTAAGCGCATTAAAACTTATTTTTTCATACGATATGTGACAATGTATGAAACATAGATCCACCATTATACACTGGAATCAAATCGGCAGTCAGCTGAATGGACAGAGGCCCATGAAAGCGGCTCAAAGCGACCAAAGACACAACAGTCGGCTAGGAAGATTTTGGCCTCCGTATTTTGGGATGTGCATGGAATAATTTTCATCGACTATGCTGAGGAGGTAAAAACCATCAATAGCGAATATTATATAAAGTTATTGGTGCGTTTGATCATTTAAAAACGAAATGCACATCAATAAGTCATGCAATAATGGCTTCAATACGAGAACGGTAATTTTCATCACAGCTACTATTAGACCTTTCTGTATTTCTTCATACAAGATATGGATCTAAAAGACTATTAGATGTTTTATCTAGCTTGGGATTTGCAGCTTCGTATGGTAATACTGTAGGTATAATCTTAATAGTAATATAAGTATTTAAGAGTTTACACATTTTAAAGAAAAAGTACTTAATTCTTTTTCTACTTAAAATATAATTAAGATATATTAGAATAGGAAAAGGATAAACGGCGAGTAGATTACGAAAATGTCGAGAACAGGTACAAGAGTAAACTAAACTGCAGGCAGAATATAAAGAATTTAAGATTTAGGCTGGCAACTTGGAATGTAAGAGGAACGTATACAGAAGGAGCGCTGAAAGAGCTAGTAAGAGAATTAAGAAAGTATAAAATAAGTGTTGTGGCAATCCAAGAATCCAAGCAGTCAGGAGTTGAGATAGTGGAAGTAGAGGGCGCTACCTTCTTTAAAAGTGGAGGAAATGACAGAATACTCGGGACCGGTTTTATCGTACAGGAAAAGACCAAAGACAGGGTCATCAATTTTAGAGCAATATCGGAGAGGATGTGCTACCTAAGACTTAAGGGATACAAACGAAACATAAGCATTATAAATGTGCATGCCCCTACGGAAGAAAAAGATGAAATAGATAAAGATATATTCTATGAAAAACTTGTAAAGGGGTACGAGAGGATACCAAGGTATGATATAAAGATGGTGGTAGGCGACTGTAACGCACAAGTGGGGAAAGAAATGATGTATAGACAAATAGTGGGAAAGAACAGTAAGCACGATGAAACTAGTGATAATGGACAGAGACTGGTAACCCTTGCAATGGAAAAAAATATGATAATCAAAAGTACCGAGTTACAACGGAAAGAAATACATAAAGGAACATGGTCCTCGCCAGATGGAAGAACAATCAACCAGATAGACCACGTTTTGATAGAGAGGAAACATAGAAGTTTTATTACAGAGGTAAGAAGTATGAGGGGAGTGGACTGTAACTCCGATCACTTCCTAGTGAGAATTACATGCAAGGGAGAATATAAAGAGGAAGTCATAAAAGTCACAAACAAAAAGAGAAGAGCGTATAATGTGAGCAGTCTTCAAGATCAAAAAAAGAAGGAAATGTACAAGGAAGAAATAAGTAAAGTTTTACATCAGCAGGAAACAAGCCCGCAAGTAGAGCGAATATGGGTACAAACAAGAACAGCAGTGAAACTAGCGGGTGATACAGCGTTAAAAAGGATGGAGAGACAAGTAAAAACCAAAGACTGGTTCGACGGCGAGTGCAGCGCTCTAGCAGAGACCAAGAAAAAAGCATGGCAGAAGATGATAATGTACCCAAATGAAGATAATATATTGAAGAATATAGAGAATTTCGAGGAATGTTCAAACAAACATGCAGAAGACTGAAGAGACAATACAATGAAGAAAAATTGAAAAACATAGAGGAAAGATTTGTTAATAAGGAATTGAGAAGCTTCTATCAGGAGGTAAAACGAATGAACAAAGGATATCATAGCCGAACCAGCTACCTTAGAACTAATACAGGATTACTAATAAGTGAGCCAGATAAAATAATGGATGAGTGGAAGGGGTATTTCGAGGTATTGTTGAATGGGGGAGAAACAGAAAATGAGGTAGAAGAGCGAACAATGGACGATGATGGGAATATGGTGAGTAAGCCAACAAGAGGAGAAATCAAAGCTATAATTAATGAAATGAAAAACAACAAACAGTCAGATGAAAGCGAAATAAGTGCTGAAATGTTAAAGGCAGGAGGCGAACAACTGCATGAGGAACTATTTCTACTAATAGAGCAAGTGTGGGAACAGGAGGTAATGCCAAAAGAATGGTCCAAGGCCCTTATAAGTCCACTACACAAAAAAGATGATAAAATGCTATGCAAAAATTATAGAGGAATAGCTCTGCTAGATACATGCTATAAGATTCTGGCAAAGGTATTGCGGAAGAGATTGAACGGGTTTGCAGAAGAAAGAATGGGGGAATACCAAGCGGGATTCCGAAGTAACAGATCCAGAACAGATCTGATATTAACTGTTAAAGAAATTCAAACTACGTGTTACGAGCATAAAATAGCGTTACATATCCTGTTTATGGACTTCCGGCAGGCTTATGATAGAATTATAAGAGACAGAATGTATCAAGCTTTGTTCCATTTAGAAATACCAACAAAACTAATCAGACTAGTTAAAATGACTCTAGAAAAAACGACCAATAAAATAGTGTGGAACGGCCTGGAATCAAAGGATTTTATAGTGGAAAGGGAACTACGACAGGGTGACCCACTGTCTGCTACGTTATTTAACTTAGTTTTAGAGAGGATAATAAGAGAGAGCAGCCTAGAGGCTAACGGTACAATTTTTAATAAGGAGCACCAGTGTATAGCATATGCGGATGACTTGACGTTGATAACAAATTCTAGCAGAGAGCTGGTAAAGAGAACGAAAAGACTAATAAGAGAGGCAAGTAAGTATGGTTTAGAAATCAATTCTGAGAAAACGAAGTATGTGATAGCAGGAAGCACAGAAACTAAGAAAGAAGAAGAACTTAATGTAGTGACCTATGATGGAAGGGAATATAAATTTGAGAGAGTGGATAGATTTATATATTTGGGGGTACTGCTGGAAGAAAACGGGCATGAGGGGAGCGAATAGCAAAGGGCAACCAAAAATGTGGGAGCCTGAACACTCTAATGAAATCAAAGTACGTCTCTAGAAAGACAAAACTGAGGATTTATACATCGGTCATAAGACCTACTGTCACCTATGGATGTGAAACATGGGTAATGAACAAATTGGAGGAAGAGACGCTAGAGAGGTGGGAAAGAAGGATGTTGAGAGTGATCTATGGAGGAAGAAATACACCGGAAAGGTGGACTAGGCGGACAAATCAGGAACCGGAAGACTTATATGACGGACCTAGAATCACATCTTTTATAAGAGCGCAAAGAATGAGATGGCTAGGACACGTACAACGTATGACAAGAGAGAGACTGCCGAAAAGGGTGCTGGCGATGAAGCCTGTGGGTGCGAGAAGGAGGGGAAGGCCGAGGAGGAGATGGTTGCAGCATGTTGAGGAGGATTTAAGAGCCATAGGGTCAGACACTGAAGGACGAGGGCGCAGAACAGAATAGAATGTAGACATACGATCCAACAATACTTGGACGCCGGATGATGGAAGAGGGAAGGAGGGAAAAGGACACAAGTTTTACTAAGCCCTAGGCCTTCATGGCTTTTATATTATTATTATTAGAATATAATTGAAATATACTTAAAGTATTGTAACTTTTGAAAAAATGTCGCCCCAAGCTTGGGCGTAATTTTGTACCCTATGAAAAAGTGTTTAATTGCGCCCCACGTAGGCTGCGTCACTTTGTAGCTTATGAAAAACTGTCCTCAGTTTGAGGCATCTTT
>CM032453.1:125549217-125651683 GCA_019049505.1 Pachyrhynchus sulphureomaculatus
TAAAAATGAATTTCCGCGATATACGTTTTAACTTTGTTCTAAAATAGAATCTCATCACATGAATTTGATATCTTTTTGTTTGTAGCGTATTTAATTTAAAAATATGAATAATCCTTCCAACGTGCCTTCAAAACTGGCTGGTTACATCGACTAGTAACGAATCTGTCAAATATATAGTGTGGGTCAGACACTTTCATATCATTGCGGTACTGGAGTAAAAATGTATCCGATTGCTGATAGACGGCGCCGGCGCACATACAGCAGGCTATTCCAAGATGCCAGACAACTGTGTTATTAGGTTCATGAAAGAGCTTGGGAGTAATAATCTTTTTTGTGAAAGAAGATTTAAAAGTCATAGATAACTCAAACACAGTACTAATGATGGTTAAACGCTTTGAAAAGTATATAAATGTAACAGGGGAATATATAAAAAAAATAAGAGCAGTTTCGTCTTCTTGTTTTTATTTTATACGCTCAAAAATACTGGTTTGACTTAACCACCCTCATAATTATTTATTAATTTTTATATTATTTTACACGAATGGAAAAAATGCATATCAAACAAGTGGTAATGTAGCAAGATTCGTAAACTGACTCTAGCCTAGGCCTGTAACTTGATTTCTCGTTCTACTGAATATCATTTTGCTGACTTATATATGTAAATAAATATTTGATAACGTTCATTAGTATTAACGTGATTTTTTAATGTTTTCATACGGAACACTTATATGATCACTTCGGTGTCTGTATGTCCGTCTGTCCGTCTATCACAGTTTTTTTTGAGATGTCATTAAATATTTTTAGAACATCGAATCCGCCCCCCTCCCCTTTAAAAAAATTAACATTGACTCTAACTACTTTTATTAACCAGATAATGTGGCACTACAGTGGTTTTTAATAAATTATTATCACTACTGGCGTTAGAGGCTACTGTATGTCAATAAAGTGAAAATGAAAAAACTTATTCCAGTTAGAGTTTTTAAACAATATTAATTGTTTACTTAAATATTTAATTCGTTACACATAAAAAAATCTTTGAGAGATAATTAAGAATAAATGAGGAAAGATAAGAGATTGTTAAGTTTTTTGTCTTATTTGTAGGACTAAATCTGGAAGTGAAACGAGATGAAGTAAACTCGTCGAGCTTATTGGTAAAAATCTTGATTCCTTTGTTTCTTCTTGCCTTTCCTTTTCTACAGGGCAAGATGAAAATAAGTCTTGTATGAGACAAGATTTTGCTATACTGCGGCCAAATTAATTTTCTTTTTATAAAACAAAAAGACCCACAGGAATCAGTTTCCAAATTCAACAAACCCAGTGGTATCCTAGATATGACATCATTTAAGGTTTTTGTTTGTAGAATGCCATTTAAAATGGTTATATTTTTTGGTGGTTTTACTTTAATTTCTTAACTGTCCACTCTTATCGTACATTTTCTTATACTTCAAATAATTCGAAATAAAAATGTTAATGCTCGTGGCAATCTTTTGTCTTTCATAAAACTGACTTAGGTGAATACATCTAATTTCTTATATATAATTTCCTATATAATTTTTACCAATAAAATAAAAAAACATTTTAACGCGACGAAAAATGTCGACTTGCCAAAACGTGGCTCGGTAGGCAAAGTCACCCTGAAAGTCGAAAAAACGAATCTTGTCTTTGTTTTTCACGGGGACCCGAAATTTACGCTGCGATAAGGAGCGGTAAAATTAAAAAAATTGGGTATGAATGTGTCCCTTGAGACCATTCGACAACATCTTCGTCCTCATGATGTCAAATTCCTAAGTATATTGAAAAAACCTTTGCTGGGGCGAAAATCACGTCACGAAGCGTCTCGCTTGGGCGCACGATAAGATACTAGAATCGCCCTCACAATCGGTAGATGCCAAACCTATTGAAAACGTTTGGTTCTTTGTAAAGAGAAAGCTCAGAAGAAAGACTCTGAGGACTTCTCAGTTGTCTCGCGAGATTCGAAAAATTTGCATAGTATGCCGGAAATCTCGCCGACAGCATGTCTCGAAGATTGCATGCTGTCGGCATATTGATGCAGAAGGCGATTGGACGACTTACTAAGGTAATTGCGCCGTTGTTAGCACACCCGAGAATCTATTAATGCCAAAAAATATTTTCAAAAACATATTTTTTCAAGAATACGAGCTGTCACGTTCTTACTTGACAGATTATATATGTATATATATATATATATATATATATATATATATATATATATTTATATATATATATATATATATATATATATATATATATATATATAGTTATATATATTAGCTCGAAATTTTATATATTACGTCATGCAAGTCAAAATTCCTGGACTAATGTCATTTAATCTACAGTAGTTACTCTTAGGCTTCGTGACTCTCGCCACCTTCAGAGTAATTCCTTTACATTCAAATGTTGTCCCACCGTTTATTTCACCAATCGAACATTTCTTGGAAGGTGGACACAGTCAGTGCCTCCAGCGCCGCCTGCGATCTCTCAACTTCATCTTCATATGAAGAACAACCCGAAGTCAAAAGGGGCCAAATCAGGCGAAAATAGAAAGTGAGTATGGCAGTCATGGAATTCGTCCCCAAAAGCGTACAGCGTACGTGGCACTGTCATGATGCGTACAGAACGAACCGTGGGCACTGTTATGATGCTGGAGGAAACTATTCTCGGTCTAAAGTTTTGCTCGTGTTTTTACCAACTAAAAGTTCATCAAAGATGTTCAGAGTTGTACAACGGCGATCTTCACGAATGATTTGCTGAACTATGGCGATGATATCAGGCTTGATTGTAGTCTCTATCGTTCCCTCGTCATCTTCCACCGAAGTTCAGCTACGGCTAAGGGCTTCGCCTCCAAATGCTTTTCGAATCATTTCATACGTTTCTTTTTCATATCTATTGTAAAAAATTGCAGAGGCAAAATTAGATCTTTTGATTGTTCTGATTTGCTTTGTAGCGAACGAGTTAGCAACTTGCAAATAGTATCGACCTGCACCTATCGGTGCAGGTCGATACTATTTCGCTTTCCTCCTATATAGCGTTAGTACAGAAACTTTCAGATCGCATCACTTATATGAATCCTGTCTCCATTCCATATCTTTCCAAGTGAACATACAGTTTCACATTTGGCGATCCAATTTCCACATTATTTCTCTTTTGAAGTTCAATATCCTCTAATTTTGCCTAAAATTTTTTTTGTAGTATTTAAATCAATAACCCTTTTGTTTTATTAATTTTGTTTTTTGTTACAGGTGAGTTTATTAACATTGTTAGGCATCATACCATATTAAAACGTAAGTAAATTTTTAATAAATCAATTAAAATGCATTTTTCATCATTTATGTTCAGTTATGTCATAGTGATCATTTACACACTGGTGAGAGAGGAACATGGATAGGCAGGTATATTTATTTACTACCATTTCCTTTCTGCCACTCTTCCCCTTACAATTACTTCGTCTTAACCCTGTCCACTCTACCCTTTCTTACCTCTACCTTGTTCTATACTTGTTTTTTTTAGCTTAAACCTCATACTTTTTTACCTCATCAATCTTATATTAACATTTCTTATTTATGTTCAAACATTGGGCGAATTTTCATGCATCTTTTGCTGCTTTAATACCTCTACAAAGAAAGTTTAAGAATCTAAAACTTTAATCAACAACATAGAGACAGCTATATAAGATATTCCATGTAAAATCAGTACCAATATCCCACTTAAAAATCCAAGATTCTTAGATCTAAAAAAGTTACAAGTTTTGGTTTTTTTCACCGTATTTGCGAAAAACATGCTGGGGAAATGCCTTCTCCAATTTTTTCTTTTATTATCTGTCTTAAGGACAACTAAAAAGAAACAACAACAAAGAAAAATTCTTGTTTAGTCACGTAAAAAGAGAATGCAACATTCTCCATTTCCAGGTTAAATTAAATAACTAGAAAAGCCGAAAGATACTTACAGGCTTTAAACCGTGTTGCTTTCCGTTTTTGTTCGGACAAATGTAGAAAGAACGGCGTAAGAAACTACGAATGAAATTTTCCCGATTTAGGTTCTAATCTAGCTGGAATGAAAAATGTCTTTATTACATAAATTTGGGAAACCTTTATGAACTTAAAATCTCTGTATGAAAAAACTTAATGATAAAGTGAGATACCTCAGTAAATCCCCAATTACACTGTCTGACCTTACAGGATAACATTAATGTGACCAATTGAGGCACCAGATTGCAGAACTGCCTGTACGCGTGACCCCCGTTACCCTAGTGGGCAGGAGAGAGGATAACACTGTGAACGCGTCGATCCGCGCACACAATCAATTTACAACGCAATAATCAACTCGTCGTTTTTCTGTTAATAATTAACGAATCAAATTGATTTTTGTGTAGAAACACTCTTTAGGCTTGTGCGCTTCTTATGAATATAGTCGTTTGATAAAATTGTTTGTTTAATTTGTTATTAATAACAAAATTTACGTTGAAAAATTTCAATATTGATTAAAAAATTGGCCAAAATGAACAATGTCGACTTATTTTTCATACATTTCCGAGTATTATATCAAAAATTCAGGTCAGTATGTTGATTTTTGCAGCAATGATGTGGATAAATAAACAAACGCACACGAGTTCTTAGCGCACTTGCGCGTTTTCATGCAGCTAATCGTAGTTTAAATTTGTTTTTTTGAATGCTTTCAGCTGCCAAAAAGATATTTCGTTTTCTTATTTGGTTATTTCATTACAATAATTGTAAAACCAAATGACGATTTTGAAGCGTGCATATACCTTTTTATAATAATTTTTGCTTTGCAAATTTAGATCTATACAATTACACCATTTAGTTTTCTTATTTGATTTTGCTACGACAAATTAACAAATTTACATTAATAATTGGTTATTTCATTTTCAAATGAAATAACCAGAAAAGGAAATATCTTTTTGACAGCCGACAGCATTAAGAACACAAATTTTCACTACGATTAGCTGCATGAACACGCTAAGGGCTCGTGCGCGTTTGTTTATTTATCCATATCATTGCTGCAAAAATTAACATGCTGACCCGAATTTTTGTCACAATACTAACAAATGTATGAAAAATAAGCCGACATAGTTCATTTTGGCCAATTTTTTAATTAATATTGAAATTTTTCAAGGTAAAGTTTATTATTAAACCAAAACTCGTATTAGATTATATACAGTCGACACTCTATATAGTGAAAGACCAAAATGTTGACCGAAATTTCACTCTAGAGAGTTTTTCACTATATAAAGAAAAAATCCGTATATACTCGTATTGCTATGTATGTAAGATATTCTTGGTCTTGAAAAAATTGCACTATAAAGAGTTTTTCACTATATAGAGTTTCACTATAAACAGTGTCGACTATATATATATATATATATATATATATATAGATATATATATATATATATATATATATATATATATATATATATATATATATATATATGTGTGTCGTATGTTTTTGTTTTTTTTTTTTTTTTCTTTTTACAATAATTAACATTATCTGATAAAAAAAATATGGCTTATTGCACAAAAAAAAACATTTTCAACCTCAAAAAATGAATAAAACATGGAACTTTTATCCTTAATTGATTTTTAGCAGAATTAACTGTTTCAGTCCTTCGAAACCCAATAAAAAAAAATCGCAGCAGTTTGAAATTTTGAGGGTTTCTTTCGGTTATCTTGACGTTAAAAAAAAACAAAAATATTCTTAGTATATCCATTATTTGCAAAGTTATGCCAAGTTAAGTGAAAATCTCTAAATACGCAATTTTTAAACTTCTTTTAATTAACTCTTTCGCGTTGAAAAAATGTTTTGATCAACAAACAATAATAACATTTTGTAGAGAATATTTTGAAGTTTTCCAAACCCTACTTGAGTATTCTGTACTATCATTAGTTCCCGAGTAATTAATTGTCAAAATCAAAAGTGTCATTTTTGCTTTGAACGACAAAAACTCCGCGAAAAATCATCGTACAAGGCTTTTGGATCGTTCAAGTTATAGAAAACAAGAAAAGCTAAAACAGCTTTGAGGTGAAATCACTAAAAAAAAATTTATCGTTTACAGGCCTTTTGGCTAGTATAAATTTGTAATTTTTTTCTGGTGGTTTTCTTGTGATTACGCGATAACCGTTATTTAAAACAATATTTGGACTTAGAATCTGGAAACTAGAAACATAAAGCTCCAATTTGATTTTTTCGTTATTGCTCTACGACCACTTTTCACTGGGATATAGCTTCTTGAAAATCACCTAAAAATTTCGGATATTTTTTATATTCCTTAATTTTTGTGTCTAGTGTATATATACATATATGTATATGGACTTTCTTCACGTACAATCCTTCCTTCGCCGCTAAGTAATGTATTCGGGGAGAAAAATGCCCTTTGATATTTTTTACATTTCTTCACTTTCCAGGGTCCCTAGATTACGAAACAATTTTCTCTCGGTCTTTCCATCACAGACTGTCTATCTCAGCCTGACTGTTGATACGTTTGAAATGAGAAATTAATTTCACATTTAATACGAAAATATTACTTATAGTAGAAAAGGAATCAATTTTTTTTGAGTTATATCGCATTAAAGGTAGGAGTGACAGGGTGGGGTGGCCAATAAATTTTGTGTAATTTTATTATAATTATGACGTTTTTTTTCTTAGAGTTTAATCAAGACAGTGAACAAATTTTAACCATATGAATTGGAAGTCAGATTTTACCAGAAATAATATGTAGAGAGAAATATTAAGTTTTAGTTGTAAATATCTCCAAAATCGTTCTTCTGTTCAACACTCTTTAGCGTCAGAAAATGAAATTTTTTATTAAAATTTTATAAATGTGTATTTCAGAACTGCGTATTTGCAGGGACAGATAAATCACTTTATTAATTTTTTATACATGACTGGTTGTCCAATTTGACAGAAAAGCACTCAATGCGCATATGAAAATTATCATACCAGTTCATTTAACCTATATGGACGGGCATACAAACTGCGTGCGCAGAAATTTTATAGTGTGTGCAAAAATTTTTTGCAATGTAAAAAATTAAACAGGTATACAAAAAAAGTGAGATGCGTATTTTCTTAAGTATTTTTTTTATGCTGAATCCAAAAAAAAATCATAAAAAAGACATTCGTGAAGAAAACTATTAAATTGAAAAAATACATTTTAATGAATAATGGAAAACTGTATAATCATTAAAATTATGAAATAAAACAATTATTTCGGACTTCTTTAAATGTTCTGATGAATCTACATTTATCATAAAAATATTAGGTTTTAGTGTTCATGTTTAACAAAAAACACGGATACACCACCTTTTTAACTAAGCTACGTAGCAAAATGCTATTTAAAATAAATATGTGCAACGGCTAAAATAAAAAATTGTTTTTAATTTTTAATAATATTGAACAAAACTATTATTTTCAGTATTTTTTAAGGTAGTTCACTCGTAAATCCAATTCTTAAGAATTTGATGAAATTGAAATATGATGTTAGTCTAAATGTTTTTTATTTAATTAAAAAAAAAGTGACCGATTGTTAAGCAAAGTATTCATATTTAAAGTGCACATAATTAACATGCAATAGGCCAATGAAGTATAAAAAAAGATATAGTTTCGTGTATATCTTAAGAACCAGTCTTACGAATTTTTAAAAAAACTAATACTTAGTAAAAAAAAATTAGAAAAACTTTGAAATAAAAATATATTATTTTTATCGATTTATTAAAAAGTTGATATTTTTTTAAAAGAATAACCGCGTAATGGGGGACAGATACCACAATTTGACAACGCTGTATATCGTCATGATTTCCGCCCCAACATTCAAACAGCATCTAAAATGGTTAACTTTTAAACAGAAATTCATTTGTAGGTTACATAATTTATTGAATAAACACAATATATTTATCAGTTTTATCTTTATCCATCAAATAAAAATTTTAAATGTATTAATTAAAAATTTGAGTTTGTATCTTATGTATATATTTATTATTTTTTCTTTAGTATTTAAAAGATTTATATTTAAACAAAAATATGTTTATAGGTTCAATAATTTTTCTATAATATTTTAAATTTATATTATGTTTATTTGTCAACATTGTTACATATCAATTGATAACAATATTAAATATATATTAAACTTTTAACTTTTCTCGGTAAAACTAAATAAATAATTAATGATACTAATGATAAATAAATCATATATTATAACTATTTCTAAAATAATTAATTACTTTATTTAATATTCGCGTATCTTTGGTTATACGTGGTTTCCCATTGTCTTTTTGACTAGATAATAATTGCACTATTCCTGTAAAACCCCAATTTATCATAAGAACTTTTTAGATCTTCTAAAAGATGCAATTTAATCTTTTAATCATAAGATCTGAAATAACACTTTTTAAAGGCATTAAAGATGGCAATATTAGTTTTTTCATGACGCGCTCTTTATACGATACGTAATTTATAATTACGACCTAAACGTTGAGTTATCTTTTCTAGTAAAAAGACTTTTTTACACAGACAGCATTTTAATTTTTTTTTTTGACTGATCTAACTCGATCCGTCACTACACAGGTTAGGCTCTTCAGTTTTTAATTTTTTCGCGTAATTCATTCCCGAAATACTTTTTTTACGTTTACTGATATGCTTTTCCTTTTTGTCCCAATTGATTATAATCAAAAGGCATTTTTTATTTAATTATATTTTTTTTATTTTAAAACCAAGGTAATATGGTCTAAAAAGTAAACATACACAAAGTATAATAAATATAACCATAAAAACGTTACTTCTATAGAGCATTTGGTATACATATTGGCAGCGTTGCCACATTTATTTGTATTAGTGTGTGTCTGCATATGAAAGTTTCCATCTAGCGAATTCAGTCTCCGACAAAAATAAAATACTCTGCCATTGAGTATTTTAAACTTTTTTTATTTACTATCGGACCATACTTTTGTTGTCAGGAGTGAACGACCTTAAGTAAATAAATGCAACAGCTAAACAAGATTTTTTTTTTTCGTACAAAACTATCGTTCCTAGTAGTTTTTTAAGTTTCAAATTCGAATTTGATATTAAAACATGAGGAATAGTATTTAGTGTTGAAAAAAAAATATCCGTTTACTATTCAGGAACAAAAGGTTGCAAAATGCAGTCTAATATATATCCTTTGATAGTTTTAGAAGTTAATTTTGTCGATAGATTGATTAAATGAATGTGAGTAGGTGAGTGAGGTAGCGAGTGAATAAGCCAGCGAATGAGTGAGTTAGTGAGCGAGTGAGTGTAGAAGTGAGCGAGAGAGTAAGTATGAGATTATATGAATTAGTGAGTAAGTGAGTAACTGAGCGAGCAAGTGAGTGAGCCAGCGAGTGTGTGAGTGAGTGAGTGAGCGAGTTAGTTTGGTTTAATATTATTAAAAAAATAAAAACATTTTTTTAATTTATCGGTTGCACATATCTATTTTAAACAGAATTTTGCTATGTAGCTTAGTTAAAGGTGGTGTATGCGTGTTTTTTTTGTTAAGCATGAACACACTTAATATATAATTTTAATGATTTATATTACTTTTACAATATATTTTTTCAATTTAATAGTTTTCTGGCAACTTTAAGTGTGTTTTCTGAAAAAAAAACCTCACGGTGGATGTTTTTTAATGATATTTTTGGAATCAGCATAAAAAAATACCTTAAAAAATGCGTGTCTCACTTAAAACACAGAGAATTTTTTTTTCGTATGCTATGTTATTAACTTTCTAGAGTCTTTCGGAATGCTGCCTTACAGCAGTCATAGATAAACAAACTTTTTTTGATTAAAAAAAAAAGCTAGGAAATTTACATGCCAACCCCGTAGCCAGATTAAAAATGTTTTCTCGAATTCTTTGCCATTTAATTTTACCAAGAAGCTTAGAACTTTTTTTACGTGGCTGTACATTGCCCAAAGGAAACATTTCTGTTCAAAGATTTTTCTTTTTTACGGGATTTTTTTTATTTCTTTTGAACTTTTTGTCAAAGTATTTGAGTTATTTTATCGTTGTCTAATGAAAACGTCTTTTATTTTTCTCGGAAAGTATTATCTTTTTAATGTTTTGGTTTTCGTATACGGTGTCCCACAAAATAGTTTATTTTTGAAAAATTTATAATAAAATTAACCGGTCAAGTGTAAGTTGGACTTGCGCAATTAGTGTTCCGTACGTTGATTGTTTTTAAAATAAAAATTTTTGTTACGGAGGTATACAATGATCAGTGACTTCACAAAAACATATCCCAAATGAGTTTTCAACAAAGTTTTTTTTCCGGTCTTTAATGAAAACTGATGATCTTAAAATTTTTGTTTTTTTTTTAATACCAGATAAATTATTAAAGATAATGGGACTCGCGATATTTTCGTTCAATTTACGCCCTGTAGAAAATATTCCAGAATTTTTTCAAAATTTTTTAATCAGTACTTTTCGAGATAACTGGCCGGAGGACAGCGATTTTTCGCAATTTTTTTGTTAAATAATACAAAGAAAAGTGTGTGCAAGTATTACATTATATATATTTTTGAACTCGTCTTTTTGCGAGCTTCCATTTGACACCCCACTCGATGACCTAGCAAATTTTTTTTTTACACTTCCGATTACACCCCCCAAAACTAACTAACCCCTTAAGTCAAAATTTAACTTTTAAAACAACACGGTTCTGATGCGGCCATCAATTCCTATGTAAGTGTCATATCTCAACTTTCTATGATAAATAGTTTCTGAGAAAATTGGGAACAGACAGACAAACGGACGGACGGACAAACATCGAAGTGATCTTATAAGTATTCCGTACGGAATACTAACAAGGCTAAAGTTATTTACCCAGTGCTTCCATTGCAAAGACACGTTGTGATGTTAAAATCTTTTGCTGAGGTTAATCTATAATCACATCCCTTTACATATTATTTTTGTTAAGAATAGAGGTAATTAAAAAAGATCATAATTTCTTGACTACAAGAACCCTGGGAAGGATTTTTAAAATAATTTTTCTATATCCATTTCTACAGTATTCTTTGTATGTGCCCGTCGCTTCGTTTATTCGACCCGACGACCGTACTGCAAATTTAAATTGATTTGACTCAAATTTTAAAAAACATACAGTGCTACAGTGTGTCAAATAAGACGTGACCGCTCGTATTCTTGAAAAAATGTGTTTCGAGAAAATTTTTCACCAATATTGTATTCTTTGGGGTGCTAACAACGGCGTAATTACCTTAGTAGTTGTCCAATCGCCTCCTGCATCAATAATCGCCTGGCATCTTCGAGACATGTTGTCGACGAGATTTTCTGCATACTCTGCAAATTTTTCGAATCTCGCGAGACAACTGAGTCAAAGTCCTTGGAGTCTTTTCTCTGAACTTTCTCTTTACAGAGGACTAAACATTTTCAATAGGGTTGGCGTTCGGCGATTATGAGGGCCACTCTAATATCCTGTCGTAGGCCCAAGCGATCCGCTTCGCCACGTGGTTTTCGCCCCAGTAAAGATTTCTTCAACGTGCTTCGGAATTTGACATCATGGGCACGAAGATGTTGTCAAATGGTCTCATGGGACACATTCAAACCCGATTTTCTTAATTTTGCCGCTCCTTGACAATTTCAGATTCCGTGAAAACCAAGACACGATTCGTTTTTCGTCTCTCCGAGTAACTTTGCTTACCGAGCCAAGGTTTGAGAAGTTGTCAACATTTTTTGTCTCGTTAAAATGATTTACCCACTTCTTCACAAACGATGCCGACTTTTTAATATATTTAGCGGCCGCGGAATGTGTAATTTTAGGCTTCTTCGGATGGGAACCAAGAAAGACTGCCTCGAACCGACGCGCAAACAAGTAACTCATTTTGGATTTTACGTGATTTCGACGAAATGCGTGGTAGACAAAGAACTATCGATTTTTTGTTGAATCGCTAGAATCGCATCAACCAAAAATGAATTATCGCTGACACAACTTTGTTTTTTTTTATATATTTTTTTATATTTTTGTTTTTATAATATATAAATTCGTTCTTACTGGATAGACTGTAAGTTCAGATATTTTTAATAGGTTATATTATTTACAGAAAAGTCATTTGGCTAAATATAACCAACATAAGAGTTAACAAGAATGATAAAGGGGATGTAGCCTTTCGAAATAATTTCGAATTAAAATTGCAGCCCTGAGCATCTCTACGTTTTTCCTATTTATGAATTTTCAAATTGTAACCATTTGTTTAAATTTCTTTTTTCAATAAAGGTGCAATAGTATTTCAGGTTCGTATAGCAATTCGGTTCGATTCGACTTTTGACAATCGAATACTCAAATGATGTAGAAATGCGAACGAGGTGTTAATGGTATATGATCATAAGTGGTATTTTAAAATAACCTGACTATGTTATAAAATATTTGATTAATTTTTTCGTAATTAGGCGAATTTTGACAAATAAGTTTTTATATTAAAGCATTGAAATGCCCAAAAAGTTTATACGTGTTCGGAAAGTGATAGTGATCTAGCGTGACTCGTCAGTTTTCGTCCAGTTGCTAATTGGTTTTGCAAAGTACGATTTTCCAAGCTTGACAGGTAGATAAATTTTTTTGTGAATGTGGATTCTCATTTAAGTTGAAGAGGAAAGAAAAAAAACATGCAAACTCGCCCTTAACTTCTAAAGCAATTAAATTAAAAAGCTGCAAAATAAATGGTAACATGGGCGATATGAATATTTCATATCTACATTTAATAAATGACAGCCCTTTATTTTTAAATACCCATGTGTTTTTTTAAACTAAATTCAAATTATTACTTCTTAAACAACTTAAAATGGAACTTAATAAATGGAGACACTGTATGTATTATTTCACAAAGTTTCCTATTTTTTCTTTCTTAATTTTAATGAAAAATTATGGTTTTATTCCATCTTTTTACGTCTCTGCATCTGACCAAAAAATTTTCTTTCGAGTATTATTCTTGTTTTGTTATTACTTTTATTTACTTCTTTTCAAGTGAAGCGATTTACGATGTGGAATAATAAGAAACTCGTTTGAGGTTTTCATTTTAATTGGTATATAATATTTTTGAATATTGAACTCCAAGATAATTGGGACTGAGTATTAATATTCTTTAAAAAGCTTGCTGGAAAATTCGTCTAAGGAGGAAATGAAGTTTCGTGCTTCAGGGAATTATTTTAATAAAAGAATTTATTTTGAGTGAAAAATTCATATATATATATATATATATATATATATATATATATATATATATATATATATATATATATATTATTATGATTGTTTTTGTTTTTCTTTCTCACATTTGGTCACCAAGTCAGCACAAACGCATTACCATTGTGTATTAAGGAATGACCTGACAATGTTACATGTTTTCAAAATCACTAACTTCTGAATGTTTTTTGTGTATGTTTGTGTTGAGTCCCAATTGTACCAAGTGTGGTGTGAATGTTATTGGTATAAGGCCTGTGGCTGATATAATGAGGGGGACAATGATGACCTTTTCCTGTTTCCATAGTCTTTTTATTTCCGTTGCAAGGTTTGTGTATTTCGAAATTTTTTCTGTGTATTTCGTTTGGATGTTTGTGTCGTTGGGGACAGCCATGTCAATTAGATAGGTGACTTTTCCTTTTTTGCACTGAAAAGTAATATCGGGTCTATTGGCGGCGACTGTTTTATCTGTATGGATACTGATGTCCCAGTAGAGCTTGTAATCTTTATTTTCAAGTATGGATGTTGGTGTGTATTTGTAGTAGGGATCTGTGTTTTCTATGAGTTTGTATGTTGTGGCTAGTGCTTGGTGAACTACTTTGGCAGCTGCATCATGTCTGGCTGTGTACTCTGTTCCGGCCAATATTTTACAGCTGCTCGTTATGTGTTCTATCGTTTCTTTCTGCTGGTGGCATTTCCTACATCTGTCCTCTGCAATAGTCGGGTTTTTGATGATATGCTTTTGGTAGTTTCTGGTTAATACTACTTTATCCTAGATGGCAAGTAAGAAGCCTTCTGTTTCAGGGAATAGCTGCCCATCCCGTAACCAGGTGTATGATTGTTTTTTATTTACGTGGTCTTGTTCTATGTGGTATCTGTGTTTTCCGTGGAGTGTTTTCTCTGACTACGTTTTCATCTTTTCCTGTTGTAATTGGGTGTGACTATGTGTGTCTGCTGAATGGTCTGCCCGGGATAAGTCGAGAGGTGTGTAGTTTTTGTCTGCTTTCACTGTCGCTGTGTGGAGGCTGGTTTGCTTACTGTAGAATTTCCTAAGTGCTTGTATTTGTTTTGTGTGTAAATATCTGATGTCTATAATTCCCCTTCCTCCTGCCTTCCTCTCGATGATAAGTCTTTCTTTGCATGCGTTGGGGTGCAATTTCCTGTATTTGGTGAATTGAGATCGTATAAGGATGTGAATATTTTCTATGTCTGTTTGTGACCATTTGATGATACCAAATGAATATGTGAGTATAGGTATAGCGAACGTGTTGATGGCTTTAGTGAGATTCTTAGAGTTGAGGTTTGTTTGCAAGAGTTTCGTCAGTCTGTTTTTGAATTCGGTTCTGAGCTCTGTTTTGATGTGAGTGTGGTTGAGTTTGGTGCTTTGTTGGAAGCCTAGATATTTGTATGTTTCTTTGTCGAACATGTTATCGAGTGTTTCATTGTTGATGGTTTCTGTCTTATGGTGGTACGTCCATTGGCCTTTGTTGATGTGGAGCACTTTGCATTTACTTATACCAAATTCCATATTGACATCTAAGGTGAATATTTCTGTGATTTTGAGGAGTTCTTTCAGCTGTGTTTTTGTGGCAGCATCCATATATAGGAGGTGGTTTATTTTATGTTGATTTACTTTTTGGTGTCTGATATTGAAGCCATGCTCTGTTCCATTTAGTATATTTGAGAGTGGATTGAGATAGAGGCAAACCCATAGAGCGCTGAGCGAGTCTCCCTGAAATATACCCCTTCTGATGTACAGCTCTTCTGTTTGGATGCGTTCGGTTTGTGTTTCTAGGCGTATTTTGGTTTTCCATGTTTTCACAATTTCCGTTTATTATTATTATTATTATTTATTTATTTACGGGCAGACCCATTTTGTACATAGTATTTACAGAAAAATTTCAATAATATAGTAAAGTTATAACAATACAATAACAACACAAGTAATTATCATTTCAAAAACTCAGTGGACTGTCAACAGTTTTTTCTTTTAAACGTTTTAAAGAGAGATTAAAAAAAATCAAGATCCGCTTCACTGGCACCATTAGTGATTCTAGTGATCGGCGAGAATAGGCCATAGTTACATCTGTGGTACCTCGGGGCAAAGAGTACGTGGTTTCTTGTTGATCTTGCTGGAACATGAAAATTTATCAGACTTAAGCGATCAGAGCAGTCTATATGACCAAGTCGAAATAAGAAACATATATCAGCAACTTTCCTACGTCTTGAAAGTGATTGCAGCTGAAGTCTTCGTAGCTGGTCCCCATAGGCAGTGATCTTCCACTTAAATTTGCAAGAGACATATCTAGCATACTTCCTCTGTACCCTTTCAATACCCTCAATATACACAGCATACGATGGCGACCACGCACATGACAGATACTCCAAAGAAGATCTCACCAAGGCCTTGTACAAAATATTCAGGCTATCTACGGTCTGGAAATCCCTAGTATTCCTACAGACGAAGCCAAGGAGTTTAATACATTTGTTAGTAATAAAGTCATAATGAATATGAAAATCAAGCTTAGTGTCCAAATAAATACCCAAGTCACACAATGAGGAGACTCTTTCGAGAAGACAATTATTAATACTGTAGTCATACAAAAGCGGAACTTTCACTCGAAAGAACGACATAATCTTACATTTTTTAATATTTAGTTTCATTTTGTTTCTCTTGCACCACTCACTCACCATATCCAAGTCTCCCTGCAGTCTCATAGCATCGTCAACAGAATGAATTACCATAGACAATTTCAAGTCATCTGCAAAAAACAAGGTCCTTGAAAATAGAATCATCTTTCGTAAGTCGTTAATAAATATATTAAACAGCAACGGGCCCAGGTGGCTACCCTGCGGCACACCCGATGCAACAGATACCTCACTCGACACAAAGCCCTTTACTTTAACAAACTGTTTCCTGTATGTAAGGTAGCAGGTCAACCAATTGAGTAGTGATCCACAAAACCCATAATCTCTTAACTTCCCTATCAGGATATCGTGGTTGACTGTGTCGAAGGCCTTGCTGAAATCCGTATAAACCACGTCAACCTGACCACCCGCCTCCATTACATCAATAGTACTTTGAACCAACAAGATTAAGTTTGTAGCCGTCGATCTGCCACCAACGAAACCGTGCTGTTCCGGAACCAAAAAAACGTTTTATGAATGGTTTTAATTTGTCGCAAACAATTTTTTCGAATACTTTTGGAATAGAACTTAGAATGGAAATAGGTCGATAATTTTTAGCGTCTGATTTGTCGCCGGACTTAAATACTGGAGTAATGAAACTATATTTCCATTGGTCAGGAAAAACACCGTATATGTATATATACGAGGCTGGTTTGAAAAGTCCGTGCAAAAATAAAAACTACTTATGTGTTTGGGGTAAACCTTTTTTATTTTTCGACATAGTCTCCTTTTAGGCTTATACACTTCGTCCAACGATGTTCTAGTTTGTTGATCCCTTCCGAATAATAGGATTTGTCCAAGTCTGCAAAATATCCATTAGTGTCTGCAATCACCTCCTCGTTTGAATAAAATCTTTGTCCCGCCAGCCATTTCTTCAAATTGGGGAACAAATAGTAGTCCGAGGGAGCCAAGTCTGGAGAATAGGGGGGATGTGAAACGAGTTGGAATCCTATTTCTATTAATTTTGCGACCACAACTGCTGAGGTGTGTGCTGGTGCGTTGTCGTGAAGGAAAAGGACTTTCTTGTGGGCCAATCGCAGGCCTTTTTGTTGCAGCTCGGTTTTCAAACGGTCCAATAACGATGAATAATATTCACCTGTAATAGTTTTACCCTTTTCCAGATAGTCGATGAGGATTATCCCTTGCGAATCCCAAAAGACAGTCGCCATAACGTTTCCGGCCGAAGGAACTGTCTTCGCCTTTTTTGGTGCAGATTCCCCCTTGATAACCCATTGTTTAGATTGTTGTTTGGTCTCAGGAGTATAGTAATGTATCCATGTTTCATCCACAGTGACGAAACGACGCTTAAAGTCCTCCGGATTCTTCTGGAACAGCTGCAAACCATCCTTGCAACACTTCACACGATTCCCGTTTTTGGTCAAGCGTGAGCAATCGCGGCACCCATCTTGCGGATAGCTTTCTCATGTCCAAATGTTTATGCAAAATATTATGTACCCGTTCAGTCGAGATGCCCACAGCACTAGCAGTCTCACGCACCTTAACTCTTCTGTCATCCATCACCATATCATGGATTTGATCAATGATTTCTGGAGTCGTAACCTCCACAGGCCGTCCAGAACGTTCAGCGTTACTTGTGCCCATATGGCCAGTCCGAAAATTTTGAAACCACTTATAAACTGTTCTAATCGAAGGTGCAGAGTCACCATAATGTTTATCAAGGTTCTCTTTAGTCTCCTGAGGCGTTTTGCCTTTCATAAAGTAATGTTTAATCACCACACGAAATTCTTTTTCGTCCATTTCTTGAAAATCACTCGACTTGCTTGATTCACACGAATGCCAAACACAAAGAAATAGACCAATATGGCTGAAACTTGGTGTGCGTTCATTCAAGAGATGCTACTAACTAAACATGACCTCGATACGCGCCGGTGGTGCCATCTCTCGGACTTTGCACGGACTTTTCAAACCAGCCTCGTATATATATATATATATATATATATATATATATATATATATATATATATATATATAAATATATATATATATATATATATATATATATATATATATATAAATATGTATATATATATAAAAATATGTATATATATATATATATATATATATATATATATATATATATATATATATATATATATATATAAAATATATATATATATATATATATATATATATAATATATATATAAATATATATATATATATATATATATATATATATATATATATATATATATATATATATATATATATATATATATATATATATATAAATATATATAAATATATATATATATATATATATATATATATATATAAATATATATATATATATATATATATATATATATATATATATATATATATATATATATATATATATGTATATAAATATATATATATAAATATATATATATATATATATATATATATATATATATATATATATATATATATATACAAACATTGATTGATTGATTAATGTATTTCTTGATAATAAATTTTTAATTTACGACAAAGACATCTTATTCTTTTTATATTGGGGCAACTGACAATGGACCTGCCAAAAGTGTTGTGCCGGCGAGTAAACCGACACCCACCAAGGCGGGAAAGTCAAGGCAACGCATGAGTTTATAGCGATTCAAGAACAACGTGAATCGCTTTTTTTCCGCACTCGTGCCGCTCCTGGAGCGTTTTAGGGGACTTCCCTGCAGCACGTGTGCTAGACCAATAAAAAAAAAAAAAAAAAATATTTCTATATATATTAAAAATGGCCTGCATATTGCAATTTAATTTTCCTCTATGTCCATAAAACACTCCCATGCATTTATCCTTGCCCCGCCAAATTCTACCCCCTATATATATATATATATATATATATATATATATATATATATATATATATATATATATATATATATAAATATATATATATATATAATATATATATATATATATATATATATATATAATATATATATATATATATATATATATATATATATATATATATATATATATATATATATAATAAATAAATGTAGATTTATCGCCGTACTTTGATAGCAAAAAAGGGGAAGTTTTTTCAGGTTTGCGGCCTGTGACAATTAACATTCGATTGCTGTTTAACTCTCTATATCTCGTTGTACTTCGCAACTTCATTGGGAGAAAATATAATTTTTTTTTTTTTGGAAAAAACAGGGTGTCCGGAAATTTTTTATTTAAATATTTATTTTAAAACTTACCAACTAAGAGATGGTTGTAAAAACAAAAGAACATCGACTACATTGCACACATAACATGAACAGAAACAAGAAAATACTTATGTACAGTGACAAATAACAGTTAACAATGAACTACTCTAGGCTATAAAGCGGAAATCGGACCAAAAAACGAAATAACTATTTATAAAATACAGTGGTTTAGTTATTTACAAGGTGGTTCAGTTATTGACTGGTAAAATTTTTTTTATTTAAGTTTAAAATATTACAATATATTACACTTAATTTACTGGTATCTGCCTTATAATTAACACAGTCCTTATGTCTGTTCATGTGTTGACATCGTTGAACGTGGTCTCCTTATTTACCAACATTCCTGTTGATCTGGTTTTAAAAATCCTGGAAGACAAGTGGTTGTTGATTGAAATACATACTACCTTGTCAAGAAACAATTTCATGAGACTCATAAGATTCATTTTTGAACACACATATTTCGGGCTCAACAATAAATTCTACAAATAAATATTTGGAACCCTAATAGGATCTCCCATAAGTCCCGTGTTAGTCAATATAGTTTTAGATCAGTTGCTTGATGTGGTATTGGCACAACTTCAGTTTGATGCCCCATTCATTTATAAATACGTGGACGATATCATTTGTTCGGTACCTGCGAATTGTGCTAAAAAAATGTTAGATAATTTTAACTCTTTCAACAGTCATATGCACTTTACCATCGAGCATGAAAATATTGGTAGTATCCCGTTTTTGGATACAGAGGTCATTAGAACTGATGATAATGTGTTAATTTTGAATTGGTATCAGAAACCAACAGCTTCCAACAGGTTTGTTAATTATTTTTCAAATCACCCTATGAACCAAAAATATAATAGCGTGATGGCAATGAAGAACAGAATAACACATATTAGGCACGAGAGTTACCTGCCTGCCAGTCTGACCAAATTATATATATTTTTTTTTTTTTTATTGGTCTAGCACACGTGCTGCAGGGAAGTCCCTATAGCGCTCCAGGAGCGGCACGAGTGCGGAAAAAGCGATTCACGTTGTTCTTGAATCGCTAAATATATATATATATATATATATATATATATATATATATATATATATATATATATATATATATATAATATTTTTTCCAACAATGGGTATCCAAAACACATTTTGAAAAAAACTCATTTACCATTCTAACAATTTTGATGGCCCTACAGAGGAAACTCACAATGTTCTCAAATACAAGAAGTTTTGCGCGGATTGACAGATTCATTGGTTTCCATCTTCAAAGATTTCCCACACATTAAAATAGTTAAATATAACAGTCTCAGTAGCCGTACTTTGTTCACCCAACTCAAACAGAAACCCCCTCTACTTTATAATACCAATGCAGTTTACAAGTTGTCCTGTTTGGGTTGTTTCATGTTATATCGGACAGACATGGCAGTGGATAAAATAAAGAATACCACAACCCAAAAGCGATTGTCGAATAAATAAGAGGCCATGTGCCTTAGTTGACCATGTTTTAAAAACGGGACATCAGTTCGATTTTACCAATGTGGAAATTTTGGAGAGAGTAAATGATTACAAGGATCGGCTTTTTCTTGAAATGTGTCACATAAACAAATATAAGGCAGACACCAGTAAATTAAGTATTGTAATATTTTAAACTTAAATAAAAAAAATTTTACCAGTCAATAACTGAACCACCTTGTAAATAACTAAACCACTCTATTTAATAAATAGTTTTTTCGTTTTTTGGTCCGATTTCGGCTTTATAGCCTAGAATAGTTCATTGTTAACTGTTTGTCACTGTACATAAGTATTTTCTTCTGCTCATGTTATGTGTCCAATTTAGTCGATGTTCGTTTGTTTTTACAAATGTTGTTACCATCTTCTAGTTGGTAAGTTTTAAAATAACTGTTTATATAAAAAATGTCCTGACACACTGTTTTTTCTAAGAAAATAAAAAAAAAATTATAGTTTCTCCCGATGAAGTTGTGAAATACAACGAAATATAGAGAGTTTAACAGCAATCGAGTGTTAATTGTCACAGACCGCAAATCTGAAAAAACTCCCCCTTTTTTGCTATATATATATATATATATATATATATATATATATATATATATATATATATATATATATATATATAACTTGACGTTGCAAAAGAAATAGGAATAAGAATAAGCTCTAATCAATAAGGGGGCCCTTAAAAAGTTATTAGTAATACTACGTTTTATTTAGGACTTGCTTTGAAGCAGATTTCAAACAAACTCTTAAGCTTCTACTGACGAAAAATGTTTGCTTTGAATTTAAGATGAATTTTAGATTTGAATGATTTTTGGCTTTATAAAGTACAGTCTTTCTTACTTGTCTTAGATTTAAAATATTTTTTCAGTATCTTCTACATTTTTTGCATTTAAGCTATTTTAAAGCTATATATATATATATATATATATATATATATATATATATATATATATATATATATATATATATATATATATATATATATAAAAATAAAATAATAAACATATAATTTTTAGAAACTTTTGATAGGCCACGAATCCATGCCCCCAAGAATTTTATCTTAACTTTAAATATAAAAAAAACTTTTAATAACATTTTTCTTATTTTTCCATTTTTAAAATTAATTTATCCTAGGTTTTCAGTGAAAACATGTTACTAAACTTTTATTTTTGCATTATACAAAAACGTGAAAAAAATTCTTTTTGTCTAAAATTCAATAAAATTGTTCATACGCGATATTCGGGCCAAAATTTATCTGACAGTTTGTGTAAATCACTTTCAGGTATAAAAAAAGGTCCCCCGCTTCCCAGCAATTGCTTTACATAAACCACCAATCATTGAAGAAATATTTAATACCAACTTTAATTTTTCTGCTAAAATCCAGAAATGTTTTTGTTTTCTAGTCCTAATTCAAATTATTAACCATTTTCCCTGAAATAAATGGAATTTAAAATATTATTATTTATGGATTATAATAATATAAATTAAACGCCCAATTTCAGCTTAATTTGGTAGCAAAGCTGCTTTTGGACCGTTGAATTCCTTAAAGAATAAATGACAAGGACTGCTTTTACGGTCGGGATTTCAAGGGTCGCCGTCCCTTTGTAACGTAATTATAAATTATTTAATTAAGATTAAACGAAACTGTTTAGGGATAGTAAGAAAATATTTGTTATAAGTTATACCGGGTTTAGCTATGAAGTTACTGTCTTTGATTTGATACACTAATTAAATTAAACATTCAACTGAAACCAAAAGTTTTATAATAATAATTTATTCTCCTTGCGTTTGCTAAGCAAAACCAGACGAAACCCTCGTTGGGATTTAAAAATGTCTTGGGCACACGTAAAGCTATCTATAGCAAGCAAATGCTAATCCAGAAGTGTAAAAAAATGTAATCGTATGCCTTATAGATTACCAAAAAGCACCCAGCAGCTGCACATAAGGGATAGAAATTGATGGAAAGGGCACAAGAATTACAGAGGCCGACAAAATTTGGCCAAACCTTTTACCCAGAAACCAGAATATACTTTTCCGAAAGTTTTTGACGCGCTGAATTCGAATCCGAGGTCAGAATTTATCTGATGGCTCCGGTTTTCGAGATATTCTAACCTAAAAGTGCGAAAATCACGGTTTTTTGACATATTTGAGGATATGTTACATCGAAAGGTATTTTTTTTTATCAAAACCATTAATGGGCTCCTAAAGAGCTACTCTTCCTCTTCAAAACGCATTTAGATTTGTACAGATATCTTTTTCATCTTTGAGAAATCGTATGTTGAAATTAAGTATTTCGACTTTTTTCTCGATTTTTGGAAAATGAAAGGCATCGAATAAATACAATTCTTCGACGCATTACCTTTTGTAACGATTGTTAATTTATGGTGAAGAATGTTTTAAATTAGACTTCTTTTGAGTTTAATAAACAAAGAGAAAAGTTAATGCGTCGAAGAATTGTATTTATTCGATGCCTTTCATTTTCCAAAAATCGAGAAATAAATCTAACTACTTAAATTCAACATACAATTTCTCAAAGATAAAAAAAAAATATTCAGACAAATCCAAATGCGTTTTGAAGAGGAATAGTAGTTCTTTCGAACTCCATTAATGGTTTCATAAAAATAAATTACCTTTGAATGTAACATAACCTGAAATATCTCGAAAAAACCGTGATTTTCGAACTTTCAGGTTAGAATATTCTGACCTCGGATTTGAATTTAGCGCATCAAAAACCTTCGGAAAATTATATTTTGGTTTCTGGGTAAAAAATTTGTCGGCCAGTATTATTAGCTATCTGAACTAAAATGAAACATCTAATCTTCGAATTCATAAATCACTGTGTACTGAATACAGTAAGATTGTCTGACATGAATGTACCCCCATGGTAAAAAATTGATGGGTCTAATTAAACAAAACACAAGCTATTAATTTATTCATCCATATTTATTTGATTCTTTTCAAAGTAATCTTTTCTCCTTGCAACACATTTATGCCAACGTTTTTTTGTCATCTTCACAATACTTATTGTTGATATATAGACTGAAAACGGAATGGAGTGGTAATTTCAGATTAAGGAACAGAAAAAAGTTACAATGCGTCATATTTGATAAATAAATTTGATACTGCGTTACTGGGATTGTTATCTGTGAGCCACAATTCAGGTCTTCTTTACGAATTGACTTACGGAAATAACACATAACGCTTAAATAAGACGCCTTATAACAACGCCAGTTGAAAGGATCTCTTTGTGCACAACACTACGGTAAAACGCACGAGACGAGCACAGATTATCCTTCATAATCGATTGTATTGATTCAGTCGTTATTTCAGTAATGTCTGCAAGATTTGTAAAACTTAAGTGACGATTACTGAATACAAAATCCTTGATGTCATTCAATTTTTCTTCCATGATTGCGGTAGATGGCCTTTCAGAAAGCAGTTTGTCTTCAACTACTTCTCTACCCCTTTAAATAATTTTTTCCTATTGATTTCGCTAAAAATTCATCTCGGTAACATTTTTCTAACATTTTTACAATATCGATTTAAAAAATTTCGTTTTAAGACAAGATTTAATGCACACTTTTTGTTTCATTTTAGAAATGACATGGCACCGGATTGCAGAACTGACTCTATGCGTGACCTTTGTGTCCCTAGTAGGCAGCAGAGAGGATAACGCTGCGAACGCGTAGATCGCCGTCAAAATAAATTTAATAATAATAATAAATAACCTGGAAACATTCCTCTTGGGGTAGGACCACCCTTTGAGTTCTCTAGATCTAGTTGATGGGTTGATTAGTCCCGTCTCCCTTGTTATATTTCTCTGCTTAGATGTTTCCAAAGTTTTCTGTTAGACGTCCTCTCTTTCCAGTTTGTAATCCCTGCTGCGTCTATGTGTTCCTTGATCTGCTGCAGCCATCCTATTCTTGGTCTACCTCTCCTTCTACGTCCCGGTTCCCATTGAAGTATTTCATATATTAGTGTACCCGGGCCTGCTCTCCATGTGTGCCCTAGCCAATTAAATCTCTTTTGTTTTATTTTTTTGACTATGTCCTTCTCTACTTCTTCCAAGATTTCTTGATTAGTCCTCCTTCTGTAGCCTCCTTCACATATTCTTATTGGCTCTAGGATCGCTCTCAGTATCTTTCGTTCAATTCTTCTCATGTTTTCCTCCTGTTTCTTTGTCATGCTTATCACTTCGGTAGCATACATTAGTTTGGGAAGTATTATTGTCTTGTATATCCTTATCTTACTGTATCTTCCTATTATCTTACTGCTTAACAATTTCTTATTGCTATAAAACAACTTGTTTGTTATTAATCTTTCCTTTACGTCCATTTCCTTGTTCCCGTCCCAATACAGCGTCACTCCCAAATATTTATTCTTCTCTACTCTTTCAAAGGTATATTCGTTTATTCTAATCCTTTCCATTTCCTGATCATTTTGTTTTCCATTTTAATTATTTTGGTTTTCTCCTCGTTTATTTTCAACCCCATTTTTCCTCCTACACTTATTTCTATCACCAGTTCCTTCATTATTTTCTGAATTTTTACAATAATAACTACATCGTCCGCATACGCCACTATCTGGCTACCCCTTGTTCGTATTGGACCTTGATTTATATTTTTTAGTACATATTGTAGTGTTAGGTTGAATAACGTGGCCGATAATGCATCTCCCTATCTAACTCCTCTAAATTTCGAAATTTTGTGTTCTTCCTTTCTATGCTTTGACATTGGCGAATGTCTCCTTCAGTGTCATCATGCACAGTCGTCTTATCTTGCTCGGTACCCCCCCAGTTCTTTTAGCACTGTGTTTAATCCAGTTCTCTTAACCGAATCAAACGCATTCTTGCAACCGAATAGCAATATATCATATATCATCAATAATAGCATGCTGCAAGGAAAAGTGCCGAATGGAAAATTTCCAAAATTGTGCCAATTGAAAAAATAAAATATACTATAAAACCTGAAGAGATGCGGCCAATAAATAGGCTTCCAAGTGACGAAAAAATCCTTGAAACAGTGATAAAAATCAGTTACTGTAATATTTGAATGATAACAATATTATTATTCCAGAGCAGTCGGGTTTTAGAAGCAAACACTCATGTGAAACTGCAATTAATTATGTTATAAGTGAATGGCGTGAAGATTTGATGAATAAAAAATACATCGTATCAACTTTCATAGATTTAAAAAGAGCATTTGAAACTATAGACAGACAATTATTGCTTAAGAAACTACACAAAATTGGAGTGCGTGATATGGAATTAAAATGGTTTGAAGATTATCTATCGAATAGAAAGCAACAAACAAAAATTGGAAACACGACATCGTCAGCGATACCAGTGAATATTGGTCTACCGCAAGGCTCTGTTCTTGCGCCGGTACTGTTTCTCATATACATAAATGACATTAAAGACGGTTTAAAGTACGGGGATGTTAGACTATTTGCAGAGGATGCACTGATTGCAATTAGTGATGTTAGTTTGGATGTGGCTATTAATAAAATGCAGTCTGATATGAATGTTCTTTACAAGTGGATGTGTATAAATATGTTAAAACTAAATACAGATAAAACTAAATATCTGATAATATCACACAATAACTATAATAATAATCATAAATTATACATAAATAATCGTGAAATAGAAAAAGTAAACGAAATTAAATACTTGGGTATAATGATAGATTGTAAACTTAAATTTGATGCACACTTTCAATATTTAGTGAATAAAATAAACCAAAAACTTTATCTCATGTATAGAACTTGCCACATCATAAGTGAATACCATAAAATATTAATATATAAGAAGCATAATTGAGCCACATATTATTTATTGTCCTTCGGTATTATTTCTTGCTAAGGATACACAAATAGAACTACTGCAAAAACTTCAAAACAAGGCAATGAGATTTATATTACGGAAGCCTAGAGATACGCACATAAAAGATATGTTAGATCGATTAAACTGGCTGAGTGTAAAGCAGAGCTTATTTTATTACGCAATGAAATTCATCTATAATATAAAGATAGAAAATTGTCCCACATATTTGACCGAGAAAATTAGACACGTCAATCAGATACACAACTACCACACCAGAGGACGAAATGACTTCCGAGTAGTGGGAATTACAAATGAAGCTGATCAAGCAAATCTTAAACATTTTAATGACCTACCAAATAATATTAAAAATTGTGAAACCATAAATAAGTTTAAGCAACTATTATATCGACATTGTAAGAATATGCCTATCCGATAGTTAAATTAGGTTCTAATGAACCGTAAATAAATAAATAAAATAAAATAAAATAAATAAATAAAATAAAATAAATAAATAAAATAAAATTCCAAATTTAGTGCATGTTGTTGTGCTCTTTCCACTGCTTGCAACCGTAGATTTTCTTTGTGTAAACCCGCATTGGTATTGTCCTATTACATTTTTTATTACACATCACCAAAATCAATTTACAACGCAATAATCAACTCGTCGTTTTTCTGTTAATAATTAACGAATCAAGTTGATTTTTGTGTAGAAACACTCTTTAGGCTTGTGCGCTTCTTATGGATATAGTTGTTTGATAAAATTGTTTGTTTAATCTGTTATTAACAATGAATAAACTTTACGCTGAAAAATTTCAATATTAATTAAATAATTGGCCAAAATGACCAGTGTCGGCTTATTTTTCATACATTTGCGAGTAACATATCAAAAATTCAGGTCTGTATGTTAATTTTTGCAGCAATGTTGTGGATAAATAAATAAGCGCGCACGAGCTTTTAGCGCACGCGCGCGTTTTCATGCTGCTAATCACAGTGAAAATTTGTTTTTTGAATGCTTTCAGTTGCCAAAAAAACATATTGTTTTCTTATTTATTCTTATTTTTTCATAATATAACACTGAAGTTGAGTGTTTTTCCTTACGAAGTGTACGAAAATACGGTTAATTGGTTAAGTGTTTTTTTGGAGTGTTTTTATGTAAGAGTATATAAAATTTTTCAAGTGAAAATTATAAAAAGATATATACACGCTTTAAAATCGTTGTAACAATATTTCACCCCCAAATTCAAAATCCATTTAGTTTTAAATTGTAAAACCAAATGGTGTTTGAATTTTGGCCACAAAAATTGTAAAAGCTATTTTGAAGCGTGCATATACCGTTTTATAATTTTTATTTTGAAAATTTATATCTACACAGTTTTCTTTCTGCTTCTTCTACAAGTGTTTTCTTATTTGATTTTGCTACGACAAATTTTGATATTTGATTATTTCATTTCCAAATAAAATAACCAAATAATACGAAAACGAAATGTCTTTTTGGCAGCTGAAAGCATTCAAAAAAAAAACAAATTTTCACTACGATTAGCAGCATGAAAAGGCGCGCGTGCGCTAAGAGCTCGTACGCGTTTGTTATTTATCCACATCATTGCTGCAAAAATTAACATACTTACCTGAATTTTTGATATACTCGCAAATGTACGAAAAATAAGCCGACACTGTTCATTTTGGCCAATTTTTTAATTAATATTGAAAATTTTCAACGTAAAGTTTATTCATTATTAATAACAAATTAAACAAAAAATTTTATCAAACCACTATATCCATAAGAGGCGCACAAGCCTAAACGAGTGTTTTTTACGCAAAAATCAACTTGATTCGTTAATTACACAGGCCAACAAGAAAATATTTGTAAAAACTTTTTAAACCAATACATCTAAGTGTTGGATGCTGAAACCAGGTATCAGTTTTTTTCTATCACCCACAGTTCTCTCACAATATGACGTCGATTAAATTTCAAAATAGGGAATATTTTATACATAAAAAATAAAAACTTAAACCGTACTTTTATTTGATTAGGCTACAATTTTTACTCACGATAACATATTTCACTTCAATGCGAATATTTTAGGTGCTTATTTTTTTGTATTTCCTTTCATTTTTCTCTGTGAAGTTTTTTGAATAGCTTTTTCTCCGATGTGAAGCATTTTGTTGTTCTCTATGAAGTGACCAAGAGTAATCACCCATCATGTTGATATTCCACCGCCCCGGTACCGTTTTTTTTTTTTTTTTGACATCTCCTTTATGTCCTGTTGGAACCGTTTCCCCTGCTCTTCACTCACATCACTTAAGTTTTTAGGAAAAAAATCAAGATGATTGTGCAAGAAGTGGACTTTAAGGCTCATCAGACAACCCAGTAGTTTTTTGAACTTGTCTATCGTATTAACTACAATAAGTTCATAGTTAGGGTCTTTCACATTGCCCAAAAACCTGGTCACAACTTCCTTAAATGATATCCAAGCCTTCTTTTCCTTTGTAATCACCCTTATTTTAAAGTTGGAATCGAACATCATTTTACGAATATCAGGCCCAACGAAAACCCCTTCTTTCAGTTTGGCTTCTGATAAATGAAATCTTTTACACAAATATTTAAAACATTCACCATCTTTAGGCAAGGCTTTCACAAATTGTTTCATTAAGCGTAACTTGATGTGTAGTGGTGATAGAAGAATCTCTTTTGGGTCTACTAAAGTTTTATGCAAAATGTTCTTCTCGCTAGGTGTTAAAGTTTTTCTTACGGGCCATTGTTTTTTGGACCAATGGAAACTTTTGTAAATCCCTTTTGTTGACCAAGGATCATGGAGACAACTTTTAAATCTCCACATAGTATCCAATCGTGAGCTGGATAGTTAATTTTCTGTAAAGTCATGTTAAGATTTTCGTAACTTTCCTTCATATGGACTGAATGAGCAACAGGCAGTGAAGCATAAGTATTTCCGTTGTGTAACAAAACACCTTTTAAACTAGTTTTTGATGAGTCTATAAAAAAGCCTCCAATCTTCCTTCTTGTACTCAATGCCAAATTCGTTCATTAGACTACCAATATCATAGCAGTAAACCAAATCCTCTTCCTGCTTGAAAAAACTGAGTAAACTGTTGATCTATTGTTCTATAATTGTAAATAGATGTTTCAGATTCCAATAAATGTTTTACTTTCAACCTAGAACCAAGCAATTCTGCTTTTTCCTTAGTCAAACCCAAATCTCTGACTAAATCATTTAACTCAGCTTGTATAAACAACGGTGGTTTTAAATTTTCTAGAGAACATTGAACTCATCATCATCCGGTCGACTTTCCTTAAATTCTGGACTGGACTGTAAAACGTCATCAATAGACTGAGGTGGCTCAGTGACAGGAAGTCCCGGTCCATATCCTATCGGCCGATTAGCTGAAGTAAAGTTAAGATAGACAATTACTTTCTTATTTTTAGATTTATATCCAGAAACATCAACGCTGCAAAAATAACAATCATTTGAATGATTTTCTTGCTCTCTCCATACCATGAGTACTGCAAATCTAAAAGCTTTCTTTTCTTTCTTATACCATTTCCTAAGATCCTCGACACAAACATAACTTACTTTGTGAGGAGCCCAACATTTTTCTTGATTACCGATTTCTACACCAAAATATGCAAAGTATACTTTTTTTACAAAGTCAGTAATGTTTCTTTGATATTTTTTAACTACAAACTCACCACATATATAACAAAAAGTGTTGGGAGAGTTTTTACAACCACGATTAGCCATACTTTGCGTGTGAATTAAAGCACATGGGTTAAACACTGCAATGCGGACTGGAAGAAAACAAACAGCTGTGACATTTACCAGAACTGCCAACCCAATAACATTTGATTTTACTGCCAACCTTATAAAATTCTAATTTTATTGCCAACCTAATAACATTCGAATGATAAAAAATAAACTTTTCACATTTTGAATATTAAAATGTGAAAAATTGGTGGGTGATACGACTTTTTTATTATTATTTTCGGACCAAAAAACATAGAAATCAGGTAACATTATTAAAAAAGTTTTTCATCGTTGGCCTATGTTATTAACAAAAAAACGACGAGTCGATCGACGCATTTTCCTCTCTCCTGCTTATTAGGGAAACAGGGGTCACGCGTAGAGGCAGTTCTGCAATCCGGTGCCTCAGTTCCAATCACGCTTCCATTCCTATTGTAATAAAACAAATGTCAGTTTCAGTTTTAACTTTTTAAGATGATGTCGTTATTGGCAATGATGTATAAGTGAGTAAGATTTTATAAATACGCTTGCATAAACTCGATCTGCCACGTGAAAACGATATCAGATTTTGTAACTGTATTTTCCAAAATAGTTTTTGACTTGATAGTGACCAAGATGGTTTTTAGAAAAAATACATAAATTTTCTTGTTTCTTTCAAATCATATTAATTTTGAGAAAATAGGCTTCTCATTAATTTCACAAGGCGTTTTGTCGATATTATTTCCAAAGGATCAGTCATTGTCACATAACAACTTAACAAGTAATATTACCAATAACATAAAGAGAAAGTTAATGTCGTATTTGTTTTCTCAGTGACATAAATGGATGAGACTTTTAGTATTAAAGTTGTCTACTACGTTCACACATTATTGGAAATTATTTTGTGGCAGTAATCGCAATTTGTTTACATTAGTGTCACCTAGGAAAAAGCTCACTTAGCTAATGACAAAAACTGTATTAATTACTTTACCTGGTAAAACAGGTGGATTTTTCACTTAACGGAATAATACTCTTATGATATTACAAAGTGATGTTATTTTAAGTTATTAAACTCACTGACCAGCTTATAGAGGAGGACGAGGTTCTTACCCTTGCCATATAAAGTATCTGAATTGTGTTATTTTTTTTGTAAAGACAACAAAATTTTGCTAAAAAAGGTATTATACAGCCTCTCAAGTAAGAACATTGATAGAAGCGATTCTAGCGATTTAACAAAAAATCGGTAGAGGGAACCTTTGTCTACTACGCATTTTAGTAAAAGTAGCAGTCAGTTCCGAACTTTCGTCGAAATCACGTAAAATCGAAAATGAGTCACTTGTTTGCGCGTCGGTTCGAGACAATCTCTCTTAATTCCCATACAAAGGGGTCTAAAATGGCACATTCCTCGTCCGCTAAATATATTAAAAAGTCGGAGTCGTTTGTGAAGAAGTGTGTAAATCATTTTAACGAGACGAAAAATGTCGACGACTTGCCAAAACGTGGCTCAGTAGGTAAAGTCACTCTGAAAGCCGAAAAACGAATCGTGTCTTCGTTCTCACGGGATCCGAAATTGACGCTGCGACAAGAAGCGGCAAAAATTAAGAAAATTGGGTTTAAGTGTGTCCCATGAGACCATTCGACAACATCTTCACGCTCATGATGTTAAATTCCGAAGAACGTTGCTGGGCGTAAATCACGTCACGAAGCGTCTCGCTTGGGCCTACGTTAAGTTACTAGAGTGACCCTCACAATCGCCGGACGCCAACCCTATTGAACACGTTTGGTCCCTTGTAAAGAAAAAGCTCAGAGAAAAACCCTTGAGGCCTTTGACTCAGTTATTCCGCGAGATTCGAAAAACTTGGAGATCATTGTCGTAGTATACAGAAAATCTCGTCGTAATTGCGCCGTTGTTAGCACCCCAAAGAATACATTAATGGCAAAAAAATTTCTCGAAACACATTTTTTTAAAGAATACGAGCCCTCACGTTCTTACTTGACTGACTGTGTTCGTGCAAAAGTCATTCTGCGTAGTTTTTACATTTCTTCCCGTTTTATGACTGTAGGTTACGAAAACCACATTTGCTTGTCGGTTTATCTGTCTCTCTAAATGTTGACACGATAGATCTTGAACGAAATTAGATATTGATTTAATATTTGATAAGTGCATAGCAGACAGATAGATAGAAAGACAGACAGATCGACATCCTAATGGAAATTGCAAAGCTTTTTGCGTTCTGAGACATACAGAGAATCGCAAAAATTTTGGAAGATGTGCAGCAGAGAAGCGGAATGAACTGTTAAAATTGAGGAATAGAAAAAAATACAAAAGAGAAGGGTATCCCCGGCGTTATGACATTTTACTTAATTAATGGCAACCCATACCGTACGTGCTTAGTTTTTTTTTTAGTTTCTGGAAATAATCATTTCTATTTTACAAAGAATTTAATAAAAAAATTTTAAAGCAATTTGACAAATGGCTATTAGTACATCATAACATTTCTCCTCAGTTGGTTTAACCTATGGGATCTCGTTTTTGAAAAATCATTGAATGCCGACCTCTTCTACTGAGGTAAATTAGCTATCAAGCATTATTCAAACAGTGACTAGTGTTAAAAGAAAAAATGTTTTTAGCCTCCATGATAATATGGAAAAAATAGTCACTTATCGATCGACCGTCAGTAAGATTTTTCCTTTTATTAAAAGTGCGTACAGTCCAACAATAATGGCTTCTATTAATCATCAAACTACGACACGCCATGAATGGTACCAATTTAAAGTCCATCCTAGAGCTCAGGTACTACATATTTTTCGGAATGATGCTACACAATGTGGCGGCCCGTGGCTCCGTGGTGTAGTACTTTGCTTACGGTGCAAAAAGTCGAGGGTTCAATCCCGCAGGTCGGTGTACTTATTTATTAAATTATTTGAGCATATTTGGCCTGGCCACGTACATATGTAGGTAGTAGTTGTCTAAAAGGTGCTGTGAAATACAGAAATGTATGTCTCGGCACTTGGAAAACGTTGACGGATATTACGACATCCTCGCCGATATCCTTAGGATATGAAAGAGGGTAAAATCCCTACTCGGGCGGGGAGATGAACGATAAACAAAAAACAGTCACAGCAGGTGCAAGGACTGAAGAAGAAATTGGTAATTAACAGAACTCAGCACTGTCTAATGTAATACCCCAAAACTTTTTATCCAAAAGCAAAGCTCACCGGCGGGAAGAGGATAATGCTGTAATTTTGTCGCCATTAGCAAATGGAGTAGTAATACTGCTATCAACTGTTTAATAGTAAAATAGGTAACTTATTTTTGCTTCCGTCGTAATTGTACTGAACTATCTGATGAGCTATGACCATTACACGTCCGAGTTTGTTAATTGATAAACAGCATGCTTATTATCCTTGAACTTTCGTGATTTACATGCAAGCGCAAAACTTACTGACAGTCTTCGTACGATAAGCCATTATATTTTTCTGCGGAATCATTGATATTAATTATCATACGATATTCTGTTGTATTAAACTTTACACTTTTTATCTTGTATCGTGAAGAAAAATATTTTAAAATACTCTCTTATATACATAGATTAAAACTTGAAACAAAAAAAGTTACGACAAACTTTTCCTAAACTTTCATAATCCTGGTAGCGTAGAAGAGCAAACTTAGTTTAAAACTTTACATAAGCCGCGAAAATGGGGTAAATTTGAGGACATCCATATTATTAATCATGACAAAAGTGGATTAACCGTATAATGTAGCCCTCATTTAATTATAAGGATGTATCGGTTTATAAGTTTTAACAACAATGAAGAAGTAACCTTCCTTGATCGCAGCTGGAAAACTTTCCGTACAGGGCATTGGTCCTACATTTTATTGTCTGTAACTAGGTTTTGAATATGAAAGTTTCAGGGTTTTACCTAAAATTTCCAAAAAAATGTAATAAGACAAATAAAAAGCAACAAATTAGCAACTCTCATGTTTTAAAAAAGGAATCCTCTTCTGGAAGAGGAGGCAGCGGCATGCCACCCGTAGTATTATGCCTAGTAAAGTCCTCTCACTTTGGCCGTGCGGAACCGGTTTTAAACTGTGTGTGTCCTTTGTCTATGAAGCATCTAAAAAAAAGGCACCAACCTCAAGGTGTATATATATATATATATATATATATATATATATATATATATATATATATATATATATATATTATATATATATATATATATATTAGGTAGTTTATGGAAATACCTCCTCTTGCCTCTCTCTCTCAAACCTAATGACTCCTCCCGACAAACAGAGTGATTCCCAACAGAATGACTAACCCTTCTTCTGAAGAATATTATTAATAAGTTTTAAATATTAATATATGCCTCCTCCTCCCAAATTACGAATATGTGTGTAGACGAGAAAAAAGAAAAAAAAAAACTCGAACAAAACCGAAACAATCTTTCTATTGTCAATTTGATTTCAGTATCAAACATGGATTTGCTCGAATTAGACGTATTTATCTACATTCAGGGATATAATTGTTCTTTTGACAATGTTCTTAAAGATTAGTAATTTATGATGGTATTCATTGTGCAAATGATTTATTTAAACCACCATTTAGAAGAAACATGACATCTGAGAGAAAGAGAGAAGATCAAAAATTGGTTAATTGGTCAGTTATTAGTCCTTTGTACAGTGGATCTTCTGGTAACGTTGAAAAGTCTAAAGATTTATCAAGAAGAAAGAAGAAGGATTATGTGAGTGGTACCTCATTGTGACGATTTTTTTATATTGAACTGAAATTTTTAAATGTAACCTCTTCATCAGGGTTTATACTAATAAAAACAATTACATTATTTTAAATAAATATTTTACCAACATGTAAATATTCCAATAATGTCAATATACCCGATTATGCCCTGTACAAGATACAGTTATGTTCTTACCTATCACCAAGTTTGTATTTATTGTCGATACCAGTAAAAAACTTCTTCCAAAGAAGTCACAGGTAAATTAGGATCAGAATGTACAAGTAAATTCATTCCAATCTACGTTGTTTGGTCGCTGTGCCCAGTCAAAGTTTTGATGTAATTTTTTATGTGAGTATATGAAACTAAGAATTTTATTTACGAGGGCCGCCTTTTAAGTTTTACAAACGACTACTAAATGGCGCTGTTAAGATGTAACATTACCATTGTTGTAAAATTTGACATTAGTTATTGTTATGACAGTGGCAGCTCAGAAATTGGCCGAGTAGTTTGTTTACAGTGAGCGTAAAAAACCAGTTTTTTTGAACAAATGGAAATTTCACGTGAAGGTTTTCGTTGGATGATTTTTTACGATTTTAGTAAAGGCGTAACTCAGCAACCATGTCTCGAATCGCTTCGTTCAACTTTTGGTAATGAATTACCATCAGAAAAGATTGTTTACAATTGGTTTTCAGAATTTCGTCATGGTCATGCTTCTGTCAGCTATGAATTTCGTGAAGGTTGTTGTTCCAAAAAACATCGATGCTGTGCTCAACATGATTGAAGAGGATCGACATGTGACTTACCGTGAGAGAGAGAGAAGACTGTAGTATATTTAATTTTGCATGAACATTTAACTGTGAAAAAGATCTGTTCCCGATAGATTCCGCATATTTTGACCAGAACTCAAAAACAGGCTCCTTTCAATTGTTGTAAGGAAATGCTCAAATAATTACACCAAGGACATACAAAATCCGTATACAATATCGTAATAGGAGGTAAAACTTGGATATATTCGTGCGAGTTGAAAACTAAGAAACAATCAACTGTTTGGGTGTTCTAAGATGAACCGAATCCAACAAAAAGGGATTCGTTCGAGAAGCACTTCCAAGAAAATGATCGCTTGTTTTTTTGGTTATATTGAACATGTTGCAACCATTGCTTTAGAGGATCAATGAACAGTTAATATTGACTGATATACAACAATTTGTTTGCCAGACGTCATCGATGAAATCAGGGAAATCGTCGCATCATTCTTCATTATGACAATGCCATCTCTCACAGAGCACGTCAAACAATTGATGATTTGACACAGAAAAACATGTCTCATTGCCCGTGTTTACCTGATTTATCGCCTAACTACTTATTTTTGTTCTCTAATGTCAAAAAAAAAAATACGTGGACAGGATTTTCATCACCTCAAGAAGCTGTTGAATCCTTCCAAAACCATACTTTTGAGGTACCCACTTCAGAGTGGAAAAAATGTTTCGAGAATTGGTTCGACCGCAAGCAAAAGTGTATAAATCTTAAAGACGAATATTTTGAGAAACAATAAAATGATTTGTACCAAAATTTTTTTTTCTTTCATTGTTTTTGTAAAAACTTAAAAGGTAGCCCTTGTAGATGCAGACATGTTTTACATGAAATATGCGAAGAGTTGTCTAAAGAATCCAGATATTTAGTAAGTAGATCTGGTCTTCCAGGTAAAACACATCTACGTTTATTTTTTAAGAGATTTTCAGAACATCTTCCCCTACATCCTTAATTAACAAGATATTTTGTAAATTGCGCCTATTTACTTTAGTAATTATATGTGTATCAATAATGATTTTTCATTATCTCCTGTAAAAACAAAATTTTGATCGACCCGATGCTTTAAACCGTCTTTCGGGTTCACTGTATAATTTTAATATTCCAAATTCACGAGAATCTGTCGTCAAGAACAATATTCCAAACTTGGATGATTTAAATATCTTACCTTCAAAATCGCTTTCCTAAACAAATATCTGTCAAGACTAATGTATAAGGGTACAACACCCTACGGAAACACCGATACAGTGTTACAAAATGTCTCCATTATCCTCGTGCATTTCTGGAAATCAGCCCTCATTCCAGTTTGTCTTGGGAGAAATAGTAATTACTCTAATGGATTCTGGAACGCGATTTCTGTTTATTTTTCCGAAAGATCTTTTTGCTTTGGTGGCAGTTTTTAACGATTTCTTTCTCGCCAGTTTTCCGAGAATACATTTTGATTTAGATGCGTTACAGACTTACAGCATTAGCCACTATATAGTGTGACCTGTTAAATAACAATCATCCTTTTTTACTTTACTTACTTTCCAATACTCCGAGATGACCAAAAATATGGTTTCCAGTTTCCGTCGATCTTTTGTCGCTAGTAATTTCGGAAGAAAGTAATTTAATTGTTCACAAGAAAAGGATCCCCTTCTTACAATGGAACTAAAAATTTAACTTACTTAGGGGCTAAGGCTACTCTAGATCCCAGGAAAAAGGGCTAATTTCGGGAATTTTTGTCAAGAGTGTAATAAAAGCAGTCAAAAATCTATTTGAAGTGCTTTATTAAGTGTACAAAAATATTTTTTTTGTCTTTTTGATTCAAAATGGCCGCTTCAGAATCCAAGTTGAGAAGGCACCTTTTATGCAAGGCCTGAAACGGACGAAACGGTTGCTCCCATAGATTACAACCTAGAAGAAGAAAACAAAATATTTTTATAATTACATATATGTCAAAAACTAGTGAATAACGTATTGAAATTTGAAAATATCGTTTTTTCGAAAAATGCTGCACCTTTGAATTTTCACATGTGCACTATTTGTGCCAGATATTTTATCTTCTCTGAGATGCTTATACTTGTAGAAAAAATATGAACATCATGCAAATAGTTAGTCTTGTATGGTATAGATGGCGGAACGTCCACTAACTTTGTATTTAACAGGACTAAGGTAGTCGTAGAAAACTGCTGCAGCTCCCTTGGCAAATACGCATTTGGTGAAGCCCCGGGAGATTAATTTGGGGTGATAGTAGAAAATGGGACGTGTACGACTTTTTTATGTCCTTTATTATTTCCATAATGTACATAGGCGAAGCCGCGAACACAAGATCTTTTTGAAAAAGAGCTAACTACATTATATAGGTCTATAAGTTTGTAAACTAGATAATTTGTTTTCTTAAGATGGGATAAAATAGATGAAAACATGCAGATAGTGGTACTTTTATTTTTAAAAAACCCTATTGCATATAAGGTTGTTTTTAACGTCTCCTTGTTGCCATCTTTTCCTGAACATATCTTGATTACTACAGTTTCATAGCCGAATAAAAAGACAGCAACGTGCTCACAACTTTAGAAATTAGACTTCAAGTAGCGGAACGTAAACACGTATGGAAATTGGCTATTTATTCTAAAATATATACAAAGAAGCAATATTGTATGAAAGTATCTTTATATTAGTTATTAGTGTTAACGTGGGAGATGTGAAAGTTACAAGCTTAAAAATAGGGAATGACTCTGACACACGTCTGTATTGGGAATATACTCCTTGATCTTCGATTCGATGTAACAAATATATTCTCCAGTATCCCAAATAAAAATTGTTTAGAAATTATTGAAACTATGCTACAAAAAAAACATTAATATAACAATACAAGATATATTGAAACTTTTTGAATTTGCATAACCGGAAACTATTTCCAGTTCAATAATCAATTTTTCAAACAAAGAGACGGGCTTACCTTGGGTGCTCCACTTGGTCCTTTGCTAGCAGAAATGTTTATGTCAGAACAGGAAAATAATTTTCTAAAAACTCAACACGCAAAAAATATTCTCTTTTGGTTTAGATATGTGGACGACAACTTAGTATGTTTCCATGGAAATGATATTGAACTAAATTCTACTTTAAATTATCTGAACAATATACACCCCAACATAAAATGCACATTGGAAAAGGAAACAGATAATAAAATAAATTTCTTAGATGTTACAATTTCAAAGAATGGAAATAGATTAGAATTCGATATTTTCCGTAAACCAACCTTTTCAGATGTCACCATCCCAGCAAACTCAATACACCCTAACTCCCATAAACTGGCAGCTTATAGATCTATGATCCATAGGGCCTTCAATATCCCTCTTAGTAAAAATAATTAAAAAAAAACTTAACATAATCAAAAATATAACACTGAATAACGGCTTCCAACCTAAAATAATTAATACGCTAATAAACCGTAAACAAAAGCAAATCAGAAAGAAAAACATTCATACCTCTGACATATTTTGGTCCCATCTCGGATAAAATATCTCAAGTTCTTACAGCCGAAAAAATAAGAATGGCTTTAAAACCCGCTCAAAAATTATCCAATATATTTTTCAATGCGAAAGATAAAATTAATAAACATAATAAATCAGGAGTTTATAAGCTTCATTCTCAAGCGTGTAGTAGCTGTTACGTAGGTCAAACAGGACGGAATTTCAAAACAAGATTCGCAGACCATAATGCTTATAGATTAAAAAATGAAAAATCACACTTTGCTAAGCGTTTTTTAGAAACAGGCCATCCATTTCCCAATATTAATCGTTTATCAGTACTCCAAACGACACCACTTAATTTCTTAGAATCTATATAAATTTACAGACATTCAAAGAACCATAATATAAATTTACTAAATAGTCAAGTAGAGGTCGGAAATTTCGTCCTTTACTAACTTTTATAACACCTAATATACCCACATCTTTTCATTATATAAAAATAAATACAGAAAATCTGTTTTAGTCTTAGTTAAGCGTTTGAAAATGTAATTGTACTACGAAATCGATATAAAGCATTTGTAAATTTTTACAAAAATGTATTTAGTGTCAGTTAACAAAGTTATTAAGTAATTTTATTGTTAAAATATACTGTCACAAAGTAACGGACCAATCAATCAACTCTTTATACCTTAAGAGTCTATATTCACACGTCAAGAAGGGAACAAGTAAAAAATAACGGAACATAATTTAGCGAATGAAAAGATCAATAATTGTGGTTTATTGTATAATAACTGAAAATAGGCAAAGCCCATATTTCAGCAGTCTACCCACTGTTCTCTTATTCGTCCATCCATCTCGAGACGCTTTTCGCTGTATCACGGCTCAGTAGGGCTAGGATCGACAAACAAGAGAACAGAATTTCCAGTAGTTATTCTGGTACTTATGGAACACAACTGTAAAATATAGCGAATTGTACCAAATACGCATACTTAGTTCTCAATCGGAGACACAGCAGCCACGAGCCGACAGAATGGTTGGCACAACCAACACTAAAGTAAAACAACTGAAAATATGCAAAGCCCATATTTCAGCAGTTCAATAATATAATTGATATTTTTGAAAATAGTCGGTTTTTCTATTGGTCCCAACGTATGGAATGGTTTCTAAAATTACAAATCAAATTGACAACCGGCAAATGTTAAAATTTAAACAGGTAAGGCAACGAAACTACTTAATTTTGAAGTTAGAATTTCACTAAAATTAGGTTTATTTTTTTCTAGACGTTTTGCTTTAAAAATATTACGACAACGAATACTTTGTACTTGCTATTTTGTATAAATTCAAATTATTGATGTGTGAAAACCCATTTTTAATCCTAGTGGTCATGTTAATTTATGTTTTTCCAAATGTTATAAATAATTTCTTTTAGGATAATTATTGAATTATAAATTACTTTTTTGTTGTATAACAAAAATGAAGGCAATAAATAACAGTCATATCAAATTGTCTCGTGAGAAATTGCGTACATAAATTCCTCTGTCCTGTTCAAAATTAACTAATACTGGCATTCTATCTCTAGCTAATTAAGCTGGTTACAAAACTCGTAACTTTCATCGCTAAGTTTCCTTTGAGCCAGTCCGATTTCAAGGCTTGTTGCTGGTTTCGTAACAGCTTCTTTTTTACAAGGTGGGGTTGTTAGCACCACGCTTGGAACACTCTGAATTTGCCCAGGCGGAGTTTAAGTCAATGGTTAGATTTGAAAAATCCTAATTTATGGTAATTCCCATCTAGTGGAATTAAATAAAAATATTAATAAACTGATCAGCAGCAATCTAACTCGTTTGCTCTAAAATTTAGTCAATTTATATAATCTTCTATAATCTACACCTAAAAAATTATTGAGAAATTTTATTTCATATTCAACATATATTACAGATTTGAGGAAAAGTTGAATCTTGGTTCATATAGGTACGCTGGATTGGGTGATTTCGATAAAATTTCTTCTGCACGAATCTGCTTTCAAATTTATACATGTCCTGTTTCAAAGATATTTTTTGCCATTACATTAACAACTAGATTTACTAAAAGAATGTAGGGCCTGACCTATTCGTCATGGATATTAAAAACTCTAATTGACGAGTTGACTGTGTCTCTTGACAGTGTTCTATTTCATTTGATATATATCGCCAAAAAAACCTTTTATCAAAAAATGTACGATTGTAAATTTTAAAACCATATTTAGTTTTTATCGGTTTCATCATAAACAAAAACGGATTTCTGGGCTTGTACTGCACACCATCATAACTTTAGTTGGCTTAAATAAAGCGAGACACTGAATTGGAGGTAAAATATTCAATATTAAAGAAAAATTGATAAATTCCTATGTACATGCTTCTACAATTGTTTATTTTCAATTTTTACTGGCGCGGAACAGCCGTCCGTGTTTAGCTTATCCACATAGCGACAATGCAGCCTCCACACGGTTAACAGTTTAAATATATGTGATAACATTATAAAAATAGGTATTAAATTAATTTTTTTTACTTATCTCTAAATTTTTAGCGACTGTCTGTATGGTGGAACTACCCAAGCTAAAATTTAAAAAAATCTAAATTTTCAATTTCACTAGTTAAAACAATATGAGAGAAATAAAACATATGGACTTAATGAATGTTTATCTGAGAGTCATAAATCAATTAAAATATTAAAATTAAGAATACAATATAGTATTTGTGAAAGATCGGTAACACGTTTTGATATGATGAATCTTTCGAGCAAACCATAAGATTGCACTGTCGACGCAAAGAGTTGAAGTACACCGCTGCACAGTGTGGCCATTCGAGTAATGTTGTTTCAAAAATACCTACAGGTCTCAGGATTTATCCATTTTAAATATATATTTTTTGTTTTTAAAATAATCCTGATCAAATTTCGAAGAGATTTTCGGAGCCCAATTTAAAAAAAAAAATCTAACCTAACTTAACGAAACCTAATTTAGCCTAACATAAAGTAAAATAATCAAAAATTAGGAAATGAAAAGTAATAGTCTCTGAATCTAAAAGCCTTAAATATAACCCAACATAACCTAATCCAACCTAACACGACTAACCAAACCTGATCGAACGTAACCTAACCTGCACTAGCCTAACCTAGCATAACAAAAGACAAAATAAATATGTGTAAAATATATGTAAGATAGGAAATGAAAAATAATAGTCTCTGAATCTAAAAACTTTATACAAAACCTAACCTAACCTCACCTAATCTTAATGACCATAAGTATGGTTAGGTTCGATTAAAGTATGATTAGGTTCGATTAGATCAGGTTTGGTTAAGTTGTGTTAGGTTGGATTGGGTTATGTTGGGCTTTTAGATTCAGAGACTATTACTTTTCATTTCCTAATATTCCATTATTTTACCTTGTGTTAGGCTAGATTAGGTTACGTTAGGTTTTTTTTAATATCGGGCTCCGAATATCTCTTCGAAATTTGTTTAGGATTATTTAATATATATATATATATATATATATATATATATATATATATATATATATATATATATATATATATATATATATATATATATATATATATATATATATATATATATATATATATATATATATATATATATATACACATACATATATATATATATATATATATATATATATATATATATATATATATATATATATATATATATATATATATATATTTAAATGGATGAATCCTGAGACCTGTAAATATTTTTGAAACACCACCCGAATAGCTACACTGTGCGCTGAGAATAAGTAATTGTGAAAGTCTATAGTTTTGAATGTATTATTTATTTCTTATACTTACATATTATATCTCTAATTTGCATAAAATATTGAGTGTGTTGCCTTATGTTAAACCTACAATAAAATTAAAGTACTATCAATACCGTATTTTTTCTTACAATTTTAAATACAAACATTTCCGGAATCACACGTGATAGAGCAGTTATGTAGGCGTAGGTTTCTGAAGAAAAAGAAATGCGTTGAAATCACAATGTGTAATTCTGGAGCCAGAAAAAATTAAATGTAATTGAACATATTTAGAAAAACAAAAATCTTCAGCTACTCTCGGAAACGAGGGGGTGAAATCTGAAGTGAAAAAAAAATTTTTTTACTAGATAATCGAGTGTGGTGTCAAATGAAAGCTTGTGAAAACACGAGTAAAAAATATATATATAATGTAATACTTGTGTGCACTTTTTTTTGTATTATTTTTAAAAAATCGCGAAAAATCGCTGTCCACCCGCCTTATCTCGAAAAGTACTTATCAAAAAATTTTGAAAAAATTCTGGAATATTCTCCACGGGGTGTAGATTGAACGAAAATTATCACGAGTGCATTACTTTTAACAATTTATCTGGTATATAAAAAAACAGAAATTTCAACGTCATCAAATTTTAGTAAAGATTGTAATCAAACTTTGTTGAAAACTCATTTGGGGTGTGTTTTGTCAGGTCACTGATCATTTTATACTTCCGTTACATTTTTTATTTTCAAAGCAATCAACGTACGGAACACTAATTGCGCAAATTCAACTTGCACTTGACCGGTTATTTTATTAAGTGCTTACCATTGTGTGTTGATTTCAAGAACATTAATGAAACTCAAGCACTTAGCTTAATATTTTTGTGATATTTTAGCCTCAAAAGTAGCATTGTTTTGCATAGGAGAAATGTCGTTATAAAAGGTTCGACATCAAATTATCAGACATGCTAATTTCCGAAATACCCGTCTAGTTTCAAAAATCTAACCATTTTATATTTTAGCTTGTATACGACATTTTTAGTGTTCCCTACGGAGCACTTATAAGATTACTTCGGTGTCTGTTCGTCTGTCTGTCCGTCTGTTACACCCGCGTTTCTCCGAAACTATTTGACATAGAAAATGATCATGTTAATTACAAACAAAAACTTCAAGTTCATAAGTTTTCAACAAAGATCGAAACAAACTTTGTTGAAAACTCATTTGGTATACCATACGGAACACTAATTGCGCAAGTCCAACTTGCACTTGGCCGGTTTTTACTTTTATAAGACGTAATGGTGTAGACATATCATAAGACAAAAACATGTTATTTCAAAAATGGCATACACGGGTCAATAAGTCTAAACTTTTTTTGGGGAAACACGACATCCTAGCAAATCAAGCGTCTTAATCGTTTATTTTCCAGCCACAATAGGAGTTATACATGTCATATTTTTCCTTCTTTATGCTTTTAATTACCTCCTGATATTACCTAAAATATAACTCGTTCTCAGACCTATAATTCTCAATTTTATACCTAACTAGCAGTGCCCGCGGCTCCGCTTGCGTGGACTTGATTCAATACTATCCTCACTGCTTATTCCTTGTATTACCTAACGTAATAAAATATCTGTCATTATTTCCCCTTACCTCCCATTATTTCTCCTTATCTCCCATTATCTCTACATAATTTCCATTATCTAGGCTTATCTCTGCTCATCTCCCATTATTTCTCCTTATCTCCCATTATTTGCCCTTATCTCCCATTATTTTCTCCCCATTATCTAGGCTTATCTCGACTTATCTCGCAATATTTCTCCTTATCTCCCATTATTTCCCCTTAACTCCCATTATCTCACCATAACTCCCATCATCTAGACTTATCTCTGCTTATTTCCCATTATTTCTCCTTATCTCCTATTATTTATACTTATCCCATCCCATTATCTAGGCTTATATCGAATTATATAGAACATATGTATAAATTTATAAAAACACGTAAATCGGATAAGTGGTTCTCGAGTGATAAGCGCACTAACGGACAGACAGAGAGAGAGACGTTACATTTTATATACATTATATTCTTTGCTACATGATATTGTTTCATATTTAATGCTTTAGGCAGTGTATTACAAGAGAACGCGCTAGCGGCAAACTTTTCTCCGACTTGATTCACTATTATCGTCACTGCTTATTCCTTATGTCACCTAACGTAATAAAATATATTCTATAACCTGGCCAGAGAACATATGTATGTTTTAAAAAAAGAAAGCTCGTTAATCGGATAAGTGGTTCTCCACTGATAAGCGCATTAACAGACAGACAGACAGACAGAGAGACGTTGCATTTTATATATATTATAGATATTCTTTGCTACATTATATTGTTCCATATTTAATGGTTTAGCATGTTTAAAAAAAGCACGTAAATCGGATAAATGGTTCTCCAGTGATAAGCGCACTAACGGACAGAGGGACAGACAGACTGACAGACAGACAGACAGAGAGATGTTGCATTTTATATATCTTATAGATATAGCTTATTAGCCTGGCCAAAGAATCTATGTATGAATTTAAAAAAAATCACGTAAATCGGATAAGTTATTCTCGCGTGATAAACGCACTAATGGACAGACAGACAGACAGAGAAACATTGCATTTTATATATATTATAGGTTATAGATATTCTCTGCTACATAATATTGTTCCATATTTAATGGTTTAGGCTGTGTATTGCAAGAGAACGCGCTAGCAACAAACTTTTTTCACTATTACGCCACTGCTCATTCCTTATGCTACCTATCGTAATAAAATATAGCCTATAACCTGGCCAGAGAACATATGTATGTTTTAAAAAAAAGTATGTAAATCGGATAAGTGATTCTTCAGTGATAAGCGCACTAACGGACAGACAGACAGACAGTTAGACAGAGATACGTTGCATTTTATATATATTATAGATGTAATAAAATATATATCTATAACCTGGTCAGAGAACATATGTATGAATTTAACAAATCACGTAAATCGGATAAGTAGTTCTCGAGGGATAAGCACACTAACGGACAGACAGACAGACAGACAGACAGAGAGACGTTGCATTTTATTTATATTATAGATATAGATTCTTATTATTATTATATAACCTGGCCAAAGAATATATGTAGGAATTTAAAAAAAGACACGTAAATCAAATAAGTGGTTCTCGCGTGATAAACACACTAATGGACAGACAGAGAGACATTGCATTATATATATATATATATATATATATATATATATATATATATATATATATATATTATAGATTTTTAGATTATAGATATTCTCTGCTACATAATATTGTTCCATATTTAATGATTTAGGCTGTGTATTGTAAGGGAACGCGCTAGCGGCAAACTTTTTTCCGACTTCATTTACTATTATCGTCACTGCTCATTACTTATGCTACCTATCGTAATAAAATATAGCCTATAACCTGGCCAGAGAACATATGTATGTTTTTAACAAAAAAAGTACGTAAATCGGAAAGTGGTTCTCCAGTGATAAGCACACTAACGGGCAGATAGACAGACAGAGAGACGTTGCATTTTATATATATTATAGATGATGACCTAGAAACCATTCTTCACTTATCGTGCCAACATGTCGATAGACCGATAGACACACAAACAGATACACTAGCGATCTAGGAGCCTTTAAACGCTAAGAGATACAAAGGTGTCGGAAGATGATTTTTTTTTCATGAATACAATGTTTTCATCTAACAATCGATGTAAAAACCCAAAGAGTCTGGATCGGTTGGGTTAAGAAGTCATATGGGATGACGTGGGAAAATTAAGTACTCTCTGTATCAGCCTGTATCTGTATTGACCCTGTGTCACTTGTCAATATGTCCAATACTGAAATAGGAAAAATAGTTTTGGAATGGATGCATAAGTCCAACAATATAGGATAATCCGGACATAAAATTATTTCGTTTAAAAATGCCTTTTCGTGTAGTCCTTTTTAAAAAACGCTCTAGTAGTTTCTCGATAACACTCCGAGAAACTACGATTCGTAAAGGAACTGTACGACCATGACGTCCACAGCGGTTTGAAATCTTAAGCTTTCGTGAATTCAACGGTAATATCTAACAAAAGACGAAGCTTTCTGTTATCTAAATACAAATAGAAAGGGGAAATTTGACAATACGTAGTTTTTAAAATTACGAATCTCACTAGGGAAAACTCTTTGAAATGTTTTATATTAAAATCAACAACAATAAACAAAAATATTTGTCATCCATATTGTATAAAGGTAAAATACCCCACCGAAACATCAGTACAAAATGTCTTCATTACTCCCACACCAACTCTAAAAAACAGACTATGCCAGGTCGTCTTGCCAGAAACAGCAATTACAATAATGGATCCTGGAACGCAATTCCCTATTTATTCCTTCAGGAGACCTTTTTGCACAAACGGCACTTTTTAACAACCCCATTTTGTCACCTTTCCGAGAATGTATTTCGATGGTCTTCCGAAGTAGGGAGAATCGCTTGCAAACTTACTGAATAGCTTCCTTTGAACCGAAGGTTGAATCGCTTTTTTTTTCGTAAATACACACAAACGGGAAAACAATAAATTATTCTAATAGGTGTGTTATAATTATCTTAAAAGGGTTTTTTTATCGTTAAGTTATTTTTCTTTTATTATCTCGATGTTTAGTTAAATTTTGCTAAAATATTACGAGTATTGATAACTAATTAGCTTAGACCACGTTTCATTGTCAAAAACAAATGGATAGTACCTTGACACTTACAAAAAAATTTATTCTTGGTAAAAACTTTTACATCACATAGAAATCCATAATCAAGCCTCAGAAGTGGAAAGTATTTCTTGGTATACAGGGAAAATAAAAAATAATGATTTATAATCAAGAGTAAAGTGTGTTTAAATTTAAATAGAGAGCAAAATATTAATTGAAAATGTTAGTTTTGTGGCATTCCTAGTCAGAAATTAAAAAAAAAACTCCAGTAAACACGTCAGTAATTGTTCGATTATATATGAGCTCAGAGCATTAAAACGAGAAAAAGTTCTTAAATACCAAAGAGCAATCTTAGAAAATACAAATGAGGCATGGAATAGTTATAAAACAATAAGAAATACGTATAAATTCAAAATTGAAAAATAAAAAAGTAATTATACTAATAATAAAATAAACAATGCAAATAACCAAAAAGAAATGTGGAATAAAATTAAAGAACTAGTCTTAAGAAAACCCAAAAGTGTGACAAAAACTGTGATATATAATCAAATAGAATATAAAGACAATTTCCAAATAGCTGAAAATTTTAATACATATTTTGTAAATAGTATAAATGAAATCAGATGCTCCATCGAAGATATACAATACGAAAATGAAATATCTGAGATTGACATTAAATTCAAATTTCGTGCAGTAAATCTACAAGAACTGAAAACTATTTTTAAGAATATTAAGAAAAAACCAGACTATACAAAACTATCAAGTAACATAATTCTAGATAATTGGGGCATAACAGGAAATATTATACTGAATATTATAAATAAGTCACTAGAGACAGGGTTGTTTCCAAATAACTGGAAGGAATCAATGATATTTCCTATCCAAAAAGTAAAACATACATTAAAATATGAAGAATATAGACCAATTAACACTTTAAAAATATGTGAAAAAGTTATTGAAAAAATAGTAAAAAATCAATTGGAAGAATACATGGAACAACACAGACTACTATCAAAGTTTCAATCAGGATTTAGAAAGAAATATTCATGTGAAACAGCAATCAGTTATGTTATAAACAGATGGAAATGTAAAAAGATAAAAAAATAAAATATTAGCAATTTTCCTTGACTTCAAAAGAGCATTTGAAACTATAGATAGGGATATTCTATTGCAAAAACTTACTAGATACGGTATTCAAGACACAGAGCTAAAATGGTTTCAGTCCTATCTGACAAATCGTAAACAATTCACAAATATCAATAACGAAATATCAAATGCAATAGAAAACGATTTTGGAGTACCATAGGGCTCAATTTTGGGAGCTCTTCTCTTTGTAATATATATAAATGACATGGAAAATGTATTAAAAAAATGTGAAATTTTATTATATGCAGATGATACATTAATTTTTACAGAAGCAACAACAGAGGAGATATGTCATGAAAATTTAAAAAATGATATGGATAACATTAACAAATGGTTAAAAATGAATAAGTTAAAATTAAATGAAAACAAGAAAAAATTAATGAAAATTGATATGAACACTGACAGAGCATTCAAAATAAATAATGTAATAATAGAAAAAGTAAGTAATATAAAATACCTGGGTTTCCTCATAGACAGGGATTTGAACTTTAAAGAACATGTAGAATATATATGTAAAAATATAGGGGAAAAAATCGGGTTTTTCAAACGTTTAAGAAGTAAAGTAACAATATTAACTGCAATAAATATATACAACACCATGATAAAACCTCATTTTGAATATGGATCAACTGTGTTATTCACATGCTGTTCAGACCAACAACAGGCAAGGCTACAAAAACTCCAGAACAAGGCTATGCGCTCTATTTTGAAATGCAATCGTTTCACATCAATAAGATATATGCTAGATGCACTGAAATGGCTAAATGTAAAGCAAAGACTGCAGCTAAATACAATATGTTTTATCTAAAAAATGAACAAATAAGATATGTTGGGGATGTTCAACTGTACAGCCTGAGGAACGCATTAGATTTTAGACTGCAACGTGCAGATACCAGTGCAATGCAAAAATCTCTATTTTCAAAAGGCCTGACCTTATACAATATGATGCCGAACAACATAAAGAGTGAAACAAATATAAATATGTTTAGAAAAGGAACAATAAATTGTATAAAAAAATATTAGTTTTTAATCAGAGTATGAAATTGTTTGTTAAATTTATTTTAAATGTAAATTGAAAAGTATTGTGAATACTACTACTAAATAAATAAATAAATAAAAAAAAAAAATAAATAAAAATTATTTATTGAATAAAAGAAAAGGAAATCACTACAAATTTTAGGCTGAAAATAAATGAACATTACCAAAAATTACAACAAATTCCTAACAACTGAGCAAAATTTTTTAGTTCCTATTAACATTTTCAATTAATATTTTGCTCTGTATTTAAACTTAAACACACTTTAGTCTTCATTATAAATAAGTATTTTTTATTTTCCCTCTATACCATCAAATACTTTAAAATTTTTATGCTTGATTATGGATTTCCATGTGATTCAGAACTTTTTATCGAGAATAATTTTTTTTTAATATATAAGATAACTTTTTCTCCAGTCATATAAAACTTTTTGGGATACGCTGTATATTACTTAAAACACGGCAAAATAGTGACTGGAGGATATTTTCTTATTATTAATGGAATTTCATAAAAAAATTGTGAAATAACTCTGAGAGAAAGTGTCTAAAGGGGTGCTTGCTGAGAAATCACCATTAGTTTTCCACAAAAATAAATGAATTAGGCTTTATACTGATTGAGCATCACCACATGTTCCTGATTTAACTCCTTCGGACTATTGCCTTCTCCCAGAACTAAAAAGACATTTGGAAGGGCACAAACTTTACTTAAACGAAGAAGTAGTGAATGTTGTTGACGACTCGTTTCCAAACTAAGAGATTGAGTTACACTAATTATAAAGCGTTAAGTACAGATAAACAATTTTTGTTATTGAGATTTGCTGGTTATTTCTATGCTAGGCTATAAATTTATCAATCCGCTTTCGTACTTTTTTTTGTGTATTTTTATCTTTGTAATTAATGATTGATGGTTCCTATCTCTTATTTACATTTTTTGCTTGCCAAACCATCATTGATATCTTTTGTATATTATTTACCTTGAATTTCTTATTAAATTTTGTTTGTTGCCGACCTCTCGCCTTTGTATATTTTCCCGTTTTTCTAAATAATTAGTTTTAATAGACCCTCGGGATTTTAATTAAATATCTCCCTTTAACAATGTCACGTTCTGCTTCTAAATAATTTTAATAAAATGTTCATTTTACAACAATATGATTCACTAAAGTTTTGCTTAATGTAAATTAATCGAGAAAGTTTAAAGAGTGTGCGTGTTTCATAAATTCTGATTATTTTATGTTTCATAGTGTAGCATGTCACAACAAATTGTAAATTCAATTTTTAGCTTAAATTATTATTTCAAAATTTAGATTTTAGATGGTCTTTCATTCCCCTGATTTATTTTTAAAGTAGGATGTCTTTGTAACAGGTATTATAACAGTTACAGTGTTATCGTGCCATAACAAATTATACTTGTTAGTTTTCCGTACGGAACACTTCTAAGATCGCTTGGGTGTCTGTCCGTCCTTCCGTCCGTCCGTCCGTCCGTCTATCCGTCTGTCTGTCCGTCTATCCGTCTGTCTGTCTGTTTGCCACACCCGATTTTCTCCGAAACTATTTGACATAGAAAGTTGAAATTTGGCACTAATATAGGAATTGATGGCCCCAACAGAGTTATGTAGTTTTGAAAGTTAAATTTTGAGTTAAAGGGAAAATGAAAAATTTTTGCTAGGTCATCGAGTGGGATGTCAAATGAAAGCTTGTGAAAACACGAGTTCAAAAATATATATAACTAGCCGTGCCCGCGGCTCCGCTCGCGTGGACTTGATTCACTACTCACTGCTTATTCCTTATGTTACCTAACAAAATAAAATATCTGCCATTATTTCCCCTTATCTCCCATTATTTTTCCTTATCTCCCATTATCTCTCCATAATTTCCATTATCTAGGCTTATCTCGACTTATCTCGCAATATTTCTTCTTATCTCCCATTATTTCTCCTTATCTCCCATTATCTAGACTTATCTCCGCTTATCTCTCATTATTTCTAATTATCTCCCATTATTTTTACTTATCTCCCATTATCTCACCTTATCTCCTGTTATATAGGCTTATATCGAATTATATAGAACATATGTATAAATTTATAAAAACACGTAAATCGAATAAGTGGTTCTCAAGTGATAAGCGCACTAACGGACAGACAGACAGACAGAGAGACGTTGCATTTTATATACATTATATTCTTTGCAACATGATATTGTTCCATATTTAATGGTGTAGGCAGTGTATTGCAAGAGAACGCGCTAACGGTAACCTATTATCGTCACTGCTTATATATCCTATAACTTGGCCAGAGAACATATGTGTGTTTTAAAAAAAAAAGCACGTAACACACTAACGGACAAATAGATAGACAGAGAGATGTTGCATTTTATATACATTATAGATAGATAACCTGGCCAGAGAACATATGTATGTTTTAATAAAAAAGTACGTAAATCGGATAAGTGGTTCTCCAGTGATAAACACACTAACGGACAGACAGACAGACAGAGATACGTTGCATTATATATATATATATATATATATATATATATATATATATATATATATATATATATATCATAGATGTAATAAAATATATATCTATAACCTGGTCAGAGAACATATGTATGAATTTAAAACATTACGTAAATTGGATAAGTGGTTCTCGAGGGATAAGCGCACTAACGGACAGACAAACAGACAGATAGACGTTGCATTTTATATATATTATAGATATAGATTATTATTATTATTATTATATAACCTGGCCGAAGAATATATGTATGAATTTTAAAAAAAGACACGGATAAGTGGTTCTCGCGTGATAAACGCACTAATGGACAGACAGACAGACAGAGAGACATTGCATTTTATATATATTATAGATTATAGATTATAGATTATAGATATTCTCTGCTACATAATATTGTTCCATATTTAATGATTTAGGCTGTGTATTGCAAAGGAACGCGCTAGCGGCAAACTTTTTTCCGACTCCATTCACTATTATCGTCACTGCTCATTCGTTATGTTACCTATCGTAATAAAATATAGCCTATAACCTGGCCAGAGAATATATGTATGTTTTAAAAAAAAAAGTACGTAAATCGGACAAGTGGTTCTCCAGTGATAAGCGCACTAACGGACAGACAGACAGACAGAGAGACGTTGCATTTTATATATATTATAGATGTAATACTTGCGCACACTTTTTTTTGTATTATTTGAAAAAAAACGCGAAAAATCGCTGTCCTCTTCCCCCTTATCTCGAAAGGTACTCATCAAAAAATTTTGAAAAAATTCGAAAATATTCTCCACAGGATATAGATTGAATGAAAATGATCACGATAATTTATCTGGTATATAAAAAAAAAAACAAATTTTCAAGGACATCAGTTTTCAACAAAGATCGGAAACAAACTATGTTAAAAAACTCATTTGGGGGTGGGTTTTGTAAAGTCATTGATCATTTTATACCTCTGTAACAAAAATGTTTGTGTTAAAAGCAATCAACCTACGGAACACTAATTGTGCAAGTCTTACTTGCACTTGACCGTTTATTAAAGTTTCGAACCATGTTAGATAACTTAAGTGACAATATAAACTTGTATGGGCATTCTTGACAATTTTACAGGTTTTAGTAACTAAGCACTCCAAATAAATATAAATAAAATCTTTTACATACTCCTGTATTAATATTTAATTCTTTACTTAAAAGTATCAGTTTCTGCTCTGACACATTTCAAACTTCATGCCATTTTATTTAAACCGGGAATGAATATTATTTGTTAGAGCTAAATGAAACGTGCAAATGATTCTATTCAAGCTAACCATTTTGTCGTTATGTCCTTTTAAAGTTTAAAAACTCTCTTTTGCCGTGTTAATATCTAGGAAACTATTTAAAAATATACTTGACGTCCTATTTTACACTCTTTATTATTGTAAAATGTAAGATATCTAATATCATCTTTGTAATGAAAACTCACGGAAAATAGTTCACCAAGAGGATATAATAATCAAGGATTGTTTTTATCGTCTTTCTCCAAGACTACTAATTTTTTTTAATGGAGGACCCTGTATATTTTCTTACCAAATATTCATACATATGACCTAATATGATTTAGGAATAATTGTTGCTTGTGATAGAACTTTACATAGTTCGGTTTGTACTGAAGTTCGTGCCGTTGAAAGAAAAATATACAGGGTACTCCTTTTGAAAGATCAAGAGGGTAGAAAGTGCATACGCGATGCAGTTATGGTAAAAAATGTTCGTCCTGATGCCTTTTTTCACGCTATAGGTATTAAAACAGCATATTTGTGGTATTTGACGTTAATATTGTAAATATTGAACAGAAACAATTTACTTTGTTAACTTCTCACTTTATTTTGATAATCTCAAGTTAACAAAGCAAATTGTTATGTGCAATACTTGTAATGTTTTATTACAAAGTTAACGGACAAATTCATCAATAAGTTTTATTACAAAGTAACGGACAAATTCATCAATAAGTTGATATTGTATATGTTTCAAAGTACCCCCCCAACCGTACTTATACGCCTTCCCGTTTATACGCCCTATACAAGCCTTTTTTACCTGAAATACTACCTGTAAATGTGTTTTGATTAGAAATTTTAATTTTTAGTCGAAGGCCAGATCTGTTTATACAAACGTGAGTTTTTAAAGACAGTTTTTTAAATTTTACCAGGTGTAAATATGAAACCTTGATGATCTTGAAATAAGCCGAAAAAGCTATGCCCTCCTTGGAAATGGTTTTTTAGCATATTATGACATACTCTTAGTTGGTAAGTTCTTCCCAAGTATCGTTTGTAGTTTACATCGTATGGTTACAGTGGATTTATTTTGAGAATCCCAAGCGCAAAAAATCACGGGTAGACCCAGGCGCACCATCCATATCGACCGCAAGACCGAATCGCTTTGGCAGACGATGCTCTGTGTTTGGTGGGACCAGAGGGGCGTGGTTTATTATGAGCTGTTAAAACCTGGGGAAACGGTTAATACTAAACGTTACCAATAACAATTGACCGATTTAAACCGTTCGCTGCTTGAAAAAAGGCCAGAATACCGAAGGAGGCGACACAAAGTCATTTTTCTTCATGACATTGCTCCATCACATACGGCAAAACCAGTTCGCGACACGTTGAAAGCACTCAGCTGGGAAGTTCTATCCCATGCGGCTTACTCACCAGACTTGGCTCCTTCCGATTACCACTTGTTTGCGTCGATGGATCGTGCACTTGCTGAGCAGCGCTTTGGTTCGTACGAAGATGTGAAAACATGGCTCGATGAATGGTTCGCAGCAAAAGGGGAAGATTTTTACCGGCGTGGTGTTCACAAATTGCTCGAAAGATGGGAAAAATGACTTTTTATCATTCTTCCGAATTTAACATATTTTTTAGAAAAAAATCCGCATTTCATACCTGTACACCTGGTTTATATATATATATATATATATATATATATATATATATATATATATATATATATATATATATATATATATAGCGTTTAGCAGGGTTTGTATTTGTCAGAGTAGATGGTGTCACATGAAGAAAGGATACAATTTTTAAGTATCTAACGAATCAAGGTATATTTAGATCTGTGCTGAAAAGCTTATCGGTCCAAATCGAAAAAATATTATTTTTGATAGTATTAAACCTTGAAAATTGACATTAAAAATATTCATAATTTTGTTTTTAACTCTACAATTTTTCGAGCAATATGTATTTTTATTTTTTTTTTTAATGCTGCATAGAATATTGCAATTTCGATTATGTTTTGCTATAAACATATTTTGTTGCAACATTTAAACTTCAAAAGGTAATATCTATGTGTATTAAATGGAATTTCAATGTTTATAGGCAATAAATTAGAATCTTTACTATAGTAATAATTGCGAATGTTTAATATTTATGTTTTTGATTTACCTTTTCATATTTTGTATATTGGTGAAATATTGTACATCTGAAATATGTTTAATTAAAATTTCACTATAAATTCCAATAGCTGCGAGCGAGCGAATAAATTCTTATCTGCAAATTAGAAATTTAAAACAATGTGGAACGTAATAGATAGAAAGTATTTTATATATATCATATATTTTGATTTAAACGACACTTACCTTAAACTGAAAATAGTCTTCTATGGAGGATGTTCTCAATTCGACGCGTATGTTTTTTATTTAATTACGTTCCCGCATAACTCTGGCAAATATGTACCGATTTGGATGATTATTTTTTTATTCGAGAGAGTATACATTAGAGATAATCCCAAATAAATGTTATTGAAATTGGTTATGTAGTTTCTGAAAAACTTAAATTTCTGCAATAAAACACCGAAACTCTGACAAATATGTACCGATTTGGATGATTCTTTTTAGTATTCCGTACGGAACACTTAGGGTTGGTTCATACTATGAGGCCGCTCTCGATACGCTCTCGGTTCGATAAAATATGTTTACAGAAGAAACAAAGAGTGTATTTACACTATCGCTCAGATTTCGATCTCATAACGCTCCACTATTGATACATCTCAAAGAATATCTTGTCGGACCTGTCATGGTTCGTCAATATGAATATATTTTCGATCCCGCTCCACTCCGTACCCGCTGAGTTGTGCACTAAACAACAAGTGCATGTAACGTAAAAAATTAATAAAAATTAAAACACGACAATAAATAATGGCGAGTGAAAAATGGTGGACATTTGAGAGAGGTAATTATGTATTATCAATTGATTGATCTATTGTGCTGTTTGTAATATTTCATTATACTGTAAATGTAACTAAGTAGAAACGAAAAATTTTAGATTTAATGATTCTACATTTTTATTACTAATTTTTAGATGAAGTGCTCATTGAATTAGTGAAGGGTAAGCCAGGGCTCTATGATTTACAGTCACCTTACTATAGTGACAATCACTATAAGAAAAAAATGTGGAATGAAATAGAAAAAGCTGTGGCAATTTCTGATAAATAAAAATAAGAAAAACACACCATGAGTTTCTGGCGGGGAATAATACTTTCTCGAAACGTAGTATTTAACTTCTTAATTTGTGGTTCTATTTTTCTTAAGATCATTTCAAATGTCCCAGAATCCATTCTAAAATACTTTATAAACTTTCGTCGTCAGTTAGATGACGGTACAATGTATAATATTCACCTTTACTTTTTCCAGCCTTTAAACTTGGATGTACCCATAGCCTTCTTCTCGGTTTCCTCCGTTATTCGATGGTTTTTGAATCATCGTCTAAAAGAATAGCTACAATTCTTCAATTGAAAAGATAAACGATAATATATATGCACTTTTCTTAACTACTCCGATCTAACTTGAATCGTTGACGAAGAAACTAAAGCGAGATCTATATCGGAACAGCAATGTGGATATGAGCAAATTTTATCGAACCGAGAGCGAACCAACAGCGTATCGAGAGCTGCCTCATAGTATATATCAAGCCTTATGAGATCACTTCGGTGTCCGTCTATCACACGATTTTCTCCGAACCTATTTGATATAGAAAGTTGAAATTTGGCACAAATATAGGAATTTATTACCCAAGCAGATCCGTGTAGTTTTGAAAGATAAATTTTAACCTAAGGGGTTAGTTTTGGGGGTGAAATCGGAAGCGGAAAAAAATTACCAGCTCGTCTAGTGAATGAAAGCATGTGAAAACACACACATAATATTTTTAATAAAATCTTTTTAACAAAAAAAACCAGCACACAAAATTTTGCAACTATAAAGTAAAAAATAGTGTTTTTGAAGCACTCGTAAAACACCTCTAAGATAAGATATTGCTTTAATTTGACAATTCAGTTATTAATTCCGTATAAACAAATCTTACAAAAGTTAAAAACAGCTATTATTTATTATTATTATTTCTCTATAAAAAGATAACTTTTGAAGTTGGTGCCAATTTTTTGTGTCAATGTAACCAATGATATATATTAACCCTTAATTAGATAAAAATTGACATTGACACAAAAAATTGACACCGACTTCAAAAGTTATCTTTTTATAAAGAAATCATAATAATAAATAGCAGCTTTTTTAGGAATTATAGGATTTGTTTATACGGAATTAATAACTGAATTGTCAAAGCAATTCTTATCTTATAGGTATTTTACGAATGTAACATTATTTTTTACTTTATAGTGGCAAAATTATGTGTGCTGGTTTTTTGAAGCCGTTTTTTTTTTGTTAAAAAGTTTTTATGTAGTATATTAAGTATTTTGTTAAAAAAAATTGTGATACGAAGTAAGTAAATTGAAATTAAAAATAAGTCTATACAGGTGTTTTGCCTTGAAATATTCTTTGTCTATACTCCAAATTTTATGTGGATTTATTTCTTTCTTCAGTTTTAGACGCGAACTTATAGTGCAATAAAAAAAAGCATTTGAAATTACACAGTTTAGATAAAGCAATATTATGATTTTCTCCTCTTTGAGGTTATCACCAGGAGTATTGTCCTGAGTTTTGGTTCTCGAAAAACTCTTTTGATTTATAAACAATTGAAGTTTTCAAAACATGTTTTTTGAGCTTAAAATGCGATTAATGACGGTTATGTATGTCGAATCGAAACAGAAAAAAAACCAAAATCTTCATAATGAAATTTCCAACAAATCCTCGTTAAAGAGTTGATTGATTGGTCCGTTACTTTGTGACAGTACCTTTTAACAATAAAATTACTTAATTACTTTGTTAACTGTTACTAAATATATTTGTTAAGATTTTACAATTGCGTTATCGCGATTTCGTAGTACAACTACATTGTCAAACGCTTAACTAAGACTGGTCAAGTCTAGTTAAGCGTTTGACAATGTAGTTGTACTATGAAATCGCGATAAGGTAATTGTAAAATCTTTAGAAATATATTTAGTGACAGTTAACAAAGTAATTAAGTAATTTTATTGTTAAATCCTCGTTTAATTTTAAGTCGCTCAAGTGCGTACATAACCTACAAAATTGAGAAAACCGATAAAAAACTGTTTTATATTCATTTTATTATGCTGATCGACTAAGTGAACCAATCGGCTTGAAACTTTCAGAAAATATGCCTTTCGTTATAGCAAGAATACCCCGAAATTTTAGTTCAAAAATATTGAATCCAGTGAGCACAATTGAATTTGTTATTTAAAATTTGAATTGCCTCCCTTTTTTCCATTTGGTCCAAAATGGATATTTTTTTTTCAAAATTTAGGTTTCGACACCAACTTTCCGATGCCATTAAAAAATTTTTTTTGTTGAAGTCATTTTAACCGTTTCTTTTTATATTTGTTTATTAATCAAATAACAACAAATGCGTTTTTCGGTCATTTTGAAAAAAAAAATTGAAAATTTCGCATCTGGTAGAGAATTGCGAGACCTTTATTTTTTTTTTAAAAAAAACTTTCATTTTCGTTAACAATTTTTTTTCAAAATGTCAGTTGTTATTTGATTAATAAACAAATGTAAAAAAAAAACGGTTTAAATGACCCCAAAAAATTTTTTTTTAAATGATATCGGAAAGCTGACGTCGAGACCTAAATTTTGAAAAAAAAAAGATCCATTTTGGACTAAATGACATAAAATGGCGGGCAATTCAAATTTTAAGTAACAAATTCGATTGTGTCCACTGGGGTCAATATTTTTGTGCCAGGGTATTTTTGCTATAAGAAAAAGCATATTTTCTGAAAGTTTCAAGCCGATTGGTTCACTTAGTCGACCTGTACAACAAAATGAAAAAAAAAAACTGATTTTTGTCTGTCTTTCAATTTTGTAGGTTATGTGCATATTTGAGCGATTTAAAACCAGCAAAGATTTGTTGAAAATTTTAATACAAAGAATTTAGTTTTTTGTTTATCTCGATCTGACTTATGTAACCCGAATTATTCACATTTTAAGTTCAAGAAACTCGTTTTGAAAACTTCAAGAGCAAAAGAGCACAAGTTTTTCGAGATCCAAAACTCAGGACAATACTCCTGGTGATACTCCACAGAGAGGATAAAATCATAATATTGCTGTATCTAAACTATGCCTATCTCGTCATTATTTTGACCTTTTTTTACTGCACTTTAGTTTCATTAAAATTTGCTTAGCTTTTTGTTTAATATTTTTTTAAGGGTAGATTCTAGCTATTCACATGACTAAGTTTTATGTGGACGCAGCATTATTCATGTATTTATGTTTTACAGTGTAACCATGAGATTTTGTACGTAGCATGTTCGAGAAGTGGTAATGCTGTAGCAGAATTTGTAAGCTATCCGGATTCCGTTAACGACGTCTTCTCAAAACTTGTTTACTCGTAATATATGTCAATCTCAGAAGTAACTATTACAAAGAGAATTATTTTACTTATAGGTGTACTATTGCCATGCCAGCCTGTGTCTAAAAGGGAAAAAAGAATTTTCGGATTAAAAATAACCGGTCAAGTGCAAGTTGGACTTGCGCAATTAGAGTTCTATATGTTGATTGCTTTTACAATTTTTGCTACGAAGGTACAAAATAATCAGTGTCTTTACAAAATACATCCCAAATCAGTTTTCATCAAAGTTTTTTTCGATGTTTACTGAAAACTGGTGACCTGGAAATTTTGTTTTTTTTTTCTGTATACCAGATAAATTATTAAAGGTATGCACTCGTGATAATTTTCATTCAATCTACACCTTGTGGAGAATATTCCAGAATTTTTTCAAAATTTTTTTATCAGTACTTTTCGAGATAAAGGGAGGGACAGCGATTTTTCGCATTTTGTTAAAAATAATTCAAAGAAAAGTGTGTGCAAGTATTACTAGGTGTACAAGTATGAAATGCGGATTTTTTTTCTAAAAAAACATGTTAAATCCGGACGAATGATAAAAAGTGCTTTATTCAAACTATGCTCCATCGCTTGTTATACATTTTTCCCATCTTTCGGGCAATTTGTGAATACCACGCCAGTAAAAATCTTTCCCTTTTGCCGCGAATCATTCATCGAGCCATTTTTTCACATCTTCGTACGAACCAAAGCGCTGCTCAGCAAGTGCGTGACCCATTGACGCAAACAAGTGGTAATCGGAAGGAGCCAAGTCTGGTGAGTAAGCTGCATGGGGTAGAACTTCCCATCTGAGTGTTTCCAACGTGTCGCGAATTGGTTTTGCCGTATGTGATGGAGCATTGTCATGAAGAAAAATGACTTTGTGTTGCCTTTTTCGGTATTCTGGCCTTTTTTCAAGCAGCGAACGGTTCAAATCGGTCAATTGTTGGTAACGTTTAGTATTAACCGTTTCCCCAGGTTTTAACAGCTCATAATAGACCACGCCCCTTGGGTCCCACCAAACACAAAGCATCGTCTTTCTGCGGTCGATGTGGATGGTGCGCCTAGGTCTACCCATGATTTTTTGCGCTTGGGATTCTCAAAATAAATCCACTTTTCATCCCCTGTAACTATACGATGCAAAAACGGCTTCCTTTTGTACCGAGCGAGCAAAATGTCTTTTTGCGCTTTTCCATTTGCCTGTCTTTCAACTTATGTAATACCCATCTACCGGTCTTCTGAATCTTTCCCATCTCTCGTAGCCGATTGGAAACAGCTTGTTGACTAACGCCCAATTGTTCGGCGAGTTGTTTTTGTGTTTACGAATCATCTTCGTCCAACAATGCTTGCAATTCCACATCTTCGTATTTTTTTGGCGGTTTTCCACAATCCTTGTCTGCAACATCGAAGTCAACTTTTGAAACGCCGAAACCATCGTTCACACGTATCTTGCGATGGGGCATCTTCACCATAAGCTCCTCGAAGTAATCGGTATGATTCAACAGCAGTTTTCTTCAAATGAAAACAAAAAATTGATGCTGTCCGCGAATGCTCTTTGTTCGGTATAAATTTCGACATATTCAACACAACACTATGCACACACTTTTCCAGTTTATCACTCGTGTTTTTACAAGCTTTCACTTGACACTTCACTCCGTGACCTGTAAAATTTTTTTAACTCGTGTTTTTACAAGCTTTCACTTGAAACTCCATGACCTGGTAAAAAAATTTTTTTTTTCACTTCCGATTTCACCCCCCAAAACTAACCCCTTAAGTCAAAATTTAACTTTCAAAACTACGCGGCTCTGATGAGGCCATCAATTCCTATATTAGTGCTAAATTTCAGCTTTCCATGTCAAGTAGTTACGGAGAAAATCAGGTGTGACAGTCAGCTGGACAGACAGGTAGACTGACAGACGGACGGACACCGAAGTGATCGCGTTAAGTGAAGCTTACGAAATACAAAAAAAATACATCGAACGCATTTTATACTACTAGCAGTAACGGAACTACATCATTTTGAGTCTGTACTATTAATTATGTGGCCTAATAAGTGTCGAAATATGTCCAAAAAATACGCTGATACTATAAACTTTCTTATACATCAATACACAAGCCACAAATAATTACAGGCTAAGTTGAGGCTAAAAGCTAGCCAATAAATAAACATAAAACACAAACAGACTGCTTCATAATGCATTTTTACAATTTATTAAGATTTTTACAAATACTATATGGTCCCAGTTGTTCCATGTAAAATCTGGATTAAATATATACCCTTAAACTCTACCTAAACAATTTCGTTAAATCCCAAATTTATAATTTATAGCTACAACGACGACCTCTTAGCCTCTTTTCCCAAAAGCACTTTATTATCCATTTTTGGTCGAAGCCTGCAGCCCAGTGGATCCCTGTTACATTATTAGGGCCAAATTATACGGGTAATCCACTTTTGTCAAGATTAATATTATTGTATGTTCTCGAATTTACCCCATTTCCGCGGCTTATATAAAGTTTTCAACAAAGTTTGTCGTTCTGCAGAGTCGGGATTATAAAAGTTTGCGAAAAGTTTGTTTTTATTTTTTACTATTGTGAAATATTTTCATAAAATATTTATTAAGCAGGATTCAATCGCTGAACACTACTGTTCAGTAACTTTTACAATATTTCCAATTCATGTGTAGAATGTTTGTTCCAGATAATATCCAACCTTATATGCGATATAATATAGAACATAAGAACTGACGGTTCGATTACGTGTCGCATTATTTTTAGTATTCCGTACGGAACACTTACGGGATCACTTCGGTATCCGTCTGTCCATCTGTTACACCCAATTTTCTCCGAAATTATTTGACATAAAAGAGTTGAAATTAGGCACAAATAGAGGAATTGATGGCCCAATCGGAGCCGTGTAGTTTTGAAAGTTAAATTTTGACTTAAGGGGTAAGTTATGGGGGGGGGGGGGGGGTGAAATCGAAAATGAAAATAAAAAAAAAATTACCAGATCATCGAGTGGGGTGTCAAATGAAAGCTTTTAAAAATACGAGTTCAAAAATATATATGATGTAATACTCGCGAGAATTTTTCTGGATAATATTTTTAAAAACCACCCAAAATCGCTGTCCAGCCCTCTTATCTCGAAAAGTACTGATTAAAAAATTTTAAAAAAATTCTGGAATATTATCCATAAAGTGTAGATTGACCGAAAATTATCACGAGTGCGTTACCTTTGATAATTTATCTGGAATATAAAAAAACAAATTTTTTAAGGTCATCAGTTTTCAACAACGATCGAAAACAACTTGTAGAACAGACTCAAGTCGCCAACCGTTCTTCGATGTTCCAGCGAATTAAGGCCGCCGGACAGTTCCGGGTCTCCAATCAGACGAACAGCTCTTCTCTGAACAGAATCCAACAAATGCAGTGTGTGTTTGGGACCGGAGCCCCAAACATGGGAGCAGTATTCCATAGTTGGTCGAATTTGAGCTTTGTAAAGAATTAACAGTTGTTGTGGAGTGTAAAGCTTTCTGGTTCGAAATAATATTCCCAACTTTTGGGAAGCTCTCCTTGCTATGCCTGCAACATGTTCATACCAGGACATATTTGCTCCCAAATTAACGCCAAACAAATTGAGTGACGATGCTAGGGGAATGGAGTGCCCCGATCAAGACTATGTCGGTTTCGGCAACGTTAAATTTTTCTAGAAAAAATTGCCGCCTGGGTTTTTGTAGCGTTAAATTCGCTAAAATAGCGATATATATATTCTTCCCTTTGTGTGTTCTGTATGGAACACTTACAGGATCATTTCGGTGTCTTGTCTGTCACACCCGATTCTCTCCGAAACTATTTGACATGGAAATTTGGCCCAAATATAGGAATTGATGGCTCAACCAGAGCCGTCTATTTTTTAAAGTTAAATTTTGACTTCAGGGGTAAGCTTGTAATGGGAAGTCAAAATTTTTTTTTCTAAGGTCATCAAGTGGGGTGTCAAATGAAAGCTTGTTAAAATACAAGTTCAAAAATATATGAGCTATGGAGAGGCAAATGATTCTCATATCTTTGAAAGACAGGAGAACCAATGAATGGATAAGACGAACAACAGGAATGACAGATGGTGTTGAAACAATCACCACTTTAAAGAGGAGTTATGCACCGACTCAAGATGGAACAGCATCATGCTTCATTGCAGACCGTATACCGGGAAGAGAAAAAGGGGACGTCCACCAACACTCTGGACAAATGATCTAAAGTTGACTGCCGGGCTGAAGTGGATCAGAGAAGCGCAAAATAGAGCCCAATGGGATAGAATGAGGCAGGCCTCTGTTCACAAATGGACGGTTGATATGGTTCGTTGAGATTGAGAATTAAACAAATATTTAGGTAGTAAATATTTGTTTTAAACTTTTACTACTGGATTCTAGATTGAGTTAGATGATTCATTTAAGTAGCTGAGAAGCTGTGACTATTATACGAGTATATTATTGACTAAGAAAAAACGTGAAAATACATACTAGGCTTTTAAGATATATACATGTCAGGAACCTAATTAACGTAGCCTAGGTAATGATTTTATTTTATTTTCAAAGCGATCACCGTACAGAACACTAATAGCGTAAGTCCGACTTGCACTTGACCGTCTGTTTCTTAATTTCAGCTACATTGTACCACAGTATTTAACGTAACCCTATACGAAATTAGGACAACGAAAATTTCTTTTTTATTATTATAGTTGCCGCATGTAGCATCAATGCCAGAAAATATATTCAATGGAGAGTCTTCATAAATACTTCTAGTTTTGTCCTACTTTGGTACATTTGTTTTCATTAGAGACGAACCGAAAAAAAAAAAAAACGTCTGGATTATATACGATGAATACAATAGAATTCCCAATAAAAAAACCTGGTCCTGGTTTTCTTGTAGAGTGGGAGACGCCGCAGTGTTCACCAATTATTCTTGAGATTACTTTGAAGCCCCTTTGTGACGTCACATTCAAATGGTACAATGTACGACAGTTCGGTTTCCAGGTGGTAGTTTTAAAGCACAAGTTTAAAGTACCAGTTTTAAATCACTGTTTTTTTTTTGTACCAGTTTTTCTCCTCATTTTTTTTCTTTAGTTTTGTGAATTTAAGTAACTGATGTTTGGTTTCCTAAGAATTATTCTACTGAAGTCATCAATAGAAGACTCCTAGCGCCAGTAAATCTTTAATTTTTTATGAACGTAATATTTATAAAGTGAAAAATACTATAATCTTATAACTTTCATAGTTTTAATTATAAAATTGTTTTGGAATAAATTTTTTACTAGCAGAGTACCATATAATTTATTTATACACCAACATCGGTGTATACGCTAAGGTGAACGCTTTTTTTTAGGTGACTGCAAATTTCGCCTTACAAATTTTTTTAATATTAACAGTTCAATTTAGACATACGGTATGGCAAATAATATCTAGAATTTTTAGTAGAACTCAAAAATAAAATAATATATATGGCTTCCCATTAAAAAAATCAAGATGACGTAATTTCTTCGAACTGACATATGACAGTTCAAAACATTTTATTGTCAACGTCAGCGTGTGCGCCGTATAACACCCTACAACTTTTATTTGAACATTTTTTTGATACACTGATTAATAAATGCTGTGGAATCATTATTCCATACATATGGGGCAGCCTGTATAAAAATAAAATAAGAAAATCTGTTATAGTCATAGTTAAGCGTTGGAAAATATAGTTGTACTACGATATCACAATAACACATTTGTAAATCTTTACAAAAATATATTTAGTGTCAGCCACCAAAGTAAATAAGTAATCTAATGGTTAGAATTATATTAGTTCATGTCTTCTAATAATATACCGCACTTTTAAGTAAAGTGTATAACAAAGTTTGCCGATCAACCTTGACAATATCAAATAAGAATATTTTATTATTTTTTTGGGTTTAAGATTATTCTGGTGTAATGCTAATAAACGAGGTGAACAATTATATTTCAAATGACAATTTTGGATATATATATATATATATATATATATATATATATATATATATATATATATATATATATATATATATATGTATATATATATATATATATATATATATATATATATATATATATAACTAGTTGGGGAACTCGGCAAAAAGGGGCATCAACAGATGTTTATACTGTATTCTTTAGCCAATATTTCGGTCCTAGGTTGGGACCTTCATCAGGGCACAAAAAGTAGTATGCAATTCAATCTAACAAGAATGACCATAAATAACAATTGCCATAACAACGACTAACACTGAAATAAAACAGCCACTATTCACTAACATATTAATATAAAAATATGGCATTTACAGCAAGGATGCCATTGAAAACGTTGGATGCTGAAAAATCAAAATTAATTAACTACCTGCCATCTAAAAGCTCTTTTAGATGGCAGGTGGTTAATTAATTTTGATTTTTCAGCATCCAGCATTTTTAATGGCATCCTTGCTGTAAATGCCATGTTTTTATATTAATATGTTAGTGAATAGTGGCTGTTTTATTTCAGTGTTAGTCGTTGTTATGGCAATTGTTATTTATGGTCATTCTTGTTAGATTGAATTGCATACTACTTTTTGTGCCCTGATGAAGGTCCCAACCTAGGACCGAAATATTGGCTGAAGAATACAGTATGAACATCTGTTGATGCCCCTTTTTGCCGAGTTCCCCAACTAGTTTCATAACTTAGGATTTTGTTAGATACGGCAACTTTTGCTTTCTCTTTCTTTATTTTATATATATATATATATATATATATATATATATATATATATATATATATATATATATATATATATATATATATACACTCCTGGACAAAATTAACGCAACAATTTATTAAATCATACAAATCTCTATAATGAATTAATTTTAATAATTTTTAGTGTAACCAATGAACATTGGTTACACTAAAAAGTTAGAAAAAAACTTATTCGGATACTTTAAAAGTGAATTAGCTACCAAATTTCTCTATAAGATTCGAATTAAAATTATTCTTAAGACCTAATAACAAAATCGTTGAAATTATGTAATAATGAAAAAAATAAACTGGGACACTAGTAGCAAAATTAATGATGTAACTGGGACACTAGTAGCGTGTGTTGCCTCCTCTACTTCGGATGACAGCGTTTATGCGCCTAGACATGCTTCTAAATAAGTTTTGGATAAAATCTTGAGGAATTTGCTCCCATTCTGTGATAACTGCATTTTCAAGTTCCCTCAGGTTTCTAGGTGCAGGTATATGACGTTTCACATTTTTCTTAAGGTGATCCCATTCATATTCTATCGGATTCAGATCCGGGCTTTTTGGTGGCCATTGAGTAATCGGTATATCAACTTGATTAAGATAATCGAGTACCTCCCTAGCCACGTGAGGTCGAGCGTTGTCTTGCATAAACAGGAAATTGGGCCCCACAAAATGACCGAAAGGCATCACATGTTCTGTTACAATATTCTCAAGATAGTAGTCAGCATTCATGGATCTCGTACGGACAGGGACTAACTCTGTGCGAGCATCAAAGCAGATGCCACCCCAGAACATAACAGAGCCACCGCCGAATGGAATTCTTGCAGAGATATTGCAAGGAGCAAACCTCTCTCCTGGTCTTCGCCATACTCGCTCACGACCATCTGGATGTTTTAGACTAACCCTAGTTTCATCTGTGAAGAAACCTTGTTTCCAATCATCCACAGACCAGTTTTCGTGATTTCGAGCAAAACGTAACCTGGCAACTCTGTTCTCTCTAGTAAGCAAGGGCGCAGTGGCTGGTCTCCTACTGTTTAATCCAGCTTCATTTAACCGTCTTCTAACCGTTTTTAGAAGAAATTGTGACATTGCGAACAGCTTCGAGTTCGTTTCTTATTATAGAACTAGTGACAGTCCTGTTTCTTAAAGCATATTGTCTTATAAAACGTTGATCTAGGTCGCTAGTGCATCGTTTCCGCCCTTGCCCTAGCCTTCTAGAATAAGTTCCTACTTCATTCAAGCGTCTTACCATACGACTTATTGTGGAACGATGTTTGCCTAACAAATTGGCAACATAACTCTGACAATATCGCTCGTCCAATAAAACTGAGGCTCGCACTACCTCGTGTTCAGTTAAATTCCTTGTTCGATTCATTTTTCTAATTCTTCGGGGTCAAAAATAAAACAGTCTACCACAAAAACGTATTACTTTGAAAAAGGAAACAATTTATAAGCTTACTTTTAAAGAAAATCTATAGCATTATTACAGAAAACTGTTTATCTTCTAAAAAATTCTTTAAAACTGTAAATCTAAACGAATTGTTTTGATTTCTGTCATGAACAACGAAACAAAATATGCATAGCCTACTATTTAAATACTCGATAAACTTTAAAACTGACATAAGAAAAAGATAAATTAATTTTCAGATCGTTGCGTTATTTTTGTCCAGGAGTTTTATATATATATATATATATATATATATATATATATATATATATATATATATATATATATATATATATATATATGGGTCTAGCAGACGTGCTACAGGGAAGTCCCTAAAGCGCTCCATGAGCGGCACGTGTGCGGAAAAAGCGAGTCCCGTTGTTCTTGAATAGCTGTAAATTGTACTGTTCTGTACTGTAAAGTACCAGTTTTAAATCACTGTTTTTTTTTTGTACCAGTCTTTCTCCTCAATTTTTTTCTTTAGTTTTGTCTATTTTAGTAACTGATGTTTGGTTTCCTAAGAATTTATTCTACTGAAGTCATCAATAGAAAACTGATAACGCCAGTAAATCTTTAATGTTTTATAAACGTAATATTTAGAAAGAAAAAAATACTATAATCTTATAACTTTCATAGTTTTAATTATAAAATTGTTTTGGAATAAATAGTACCACCATAGGTGACTGCAAATTTTGCCCCACAAATTATTTTAATATTAGCAAGTTATATATATTTTACTCTTGAACACTGCTATGACAACTTTCCCTTATATATAGTTTTTAGCACGTTAAGTCAGGGAAGTTTGTCCTGAAATTTAAAGAACTCGAATGAATTATTTTTTATTTTAATTACAATCTTGAAGTTCATCGTCTAATTGACAAGACAACAATTTTTTTAACATCACTTGTAAGACCTAGCATTTTTAGTTTTTACACTAGCTAGGATCAAGTGGTAGACATAAAATAGGTGTTGCTCAAATTAAAAAAGAACATTCTCAAAAGCATACTAAATAGCTGGAACTCCCCTCTCTCTCTCTCTCTGACGTAAAAGCAAATTGCTCGCAAAAGTAAGCTTAAAATAATATGAAGCTACCCTAGTTTGTAGCGCTCTGGGAGGAATCAGTTTTACACTTTTCATAACAGTATCAATAAAAAATGCTCAAATTACCAACCTTTCTTCGATCTTTCAAAGAATTCAACATGATGGTGGGGTTCGGGTTCCCATACCGGCAAATAGAATCTAATAAATACGAGTAGTATACCAGGTGTACAAGTATGAAATGCGAATTTTTTTCTAAAAAAACATGTTAAATTCGGAAGAATAATAAAAAGTGCTTTATTCAAAGCATGCTCCATCGCTTGTTATACATTTTTCCCATCTTTCGGGCAATTTGTGAATACCACCCCGGTAAAAATCTTCCCCTTTTGCTGCGAACCATTCATCGAGCCATTTTTTTCACATCTTCCTAAGAACCAAAGCGCTGCTCAGCAATTGCGTGACCCATCGATGCAAACAAGTGGTAATCGGAAGGAGCCAAGTCTGGTGAGTAAGCCGTATGGGGTAGAACTTCCCAGCTGAGTGTTTCCAACGCATCGCCAACTGGTTTTGCCGTATGTGATGGAGCATTGTCAAGAAGAAAAATGACTTTGTGTTGCCTCTTTCGGTATTCTGGCCTTTTTTCAAGCAGCGAATGGTTCAAATCGGTCAATTGTTGTAACGTTTAGTATTAACCGTTTCCCTAGGTTTTAACAGCTCATACTAGATCACGCCCCTTTAGTCCCACCAAACACAGAGCATTGTCTTTCTGCCAAAGCGATTCGGTCTTGCGGTCGATGTGGATGGTGCGCCTGGGTCTACCCATGATTTTTTGCGCTTGAGATTCTCAAAATAAATTCACTTTTCATCCCCTGTAACTATACGATGCAAAAACGACTTCCTTTTGTACCGAGCGAGCAAAATGTCACACGCTTTCCCATTTGCCTGTCGTTCAACTCATCTGGTACCCATCTACCGGTCTTCTGAATCTTTCCCATCTCTCATAGCCGATTGGAAACAGCTTGTTGACTAACGCCCAATTGCTCGGAGAGTTCGTCCAACAATGCTTGCAATTCCACATCTTCGTATTTTTTTTGGCGGTTTTCCACGTTTTTTGTCTGCAACATCGAAGTCACCACTTTTGAAACGCCGAAACCATCGTTCACACGTATCTTGCGATGGAGCATGTTCACCATAAGCTTCTCGAAGTAATCGGTATGATTCAACAGCAGTTTTCTTCAAATGAAGACAAAAAATTAATGCTGTCCGCGAATGCTCTTTCTTCGGTATAAATTTCGACCTATTGAATGCAACAACACAACACTATGCACACGCTTTTCCAATTTATCACTCGTGCGCGTCTGACACTTGTTGATGACACAACAAAATGGCGCAGTGTCAAATCTTTATAGCACAAACTCCATTGGTGCACCATCTGTTGTCTGAAATCCGCATTTCATACTTGTACACCTGGTAAATGTATAGAAACTAATAAATCCAGAATATATTTGAAAACAGTATTCTATCTATAATTGTATTTAAGCTTTTAATAGGGTTTTAAACGCGATTGTAGAGTAGTAAGCTTTTAAGAAGCTTTATTTACATAAAGCGACCTACCATCAAGTGTACACAGAAAATTGGCTCTTGTCGAATGCACAACAAATTTTAAATGTTAATATCTAAAAACTCTATAAAATATTAGAGCGAAATTTCATATTTAATCAATATTTTTTAAGGTTAATATTAATATATAGGACATAGAATTACTCCATATTCCCTGCTTATGTAAAATTTTACACAAAGCTTGCCGTTCAGCGCTACAAGGATTACAAAACTTAGGGAAATATTTGTTTTTATTTATTTTGAAAATATTTTGTTAAAGTACTAATAACGAGAATTTAAGGCTAAATATTCAAGCGAATTTAGAGAAGAAATTTTACATTTAAAATGACACACGTAAAGTTGGTCTTTCCACTTTGAGAAGACATTTTGTTGGTTATAGGCTTGCTAGTTAACACAACCCCATAAAGGTTTTGTGCAAAGCTAACTCAACCGATTTGCCTGTAATTTTTCGAGTATCCCGTGTTAGCTTAAAGTCCCTTGATGGACGGTTTCGCTGACGTTTCGATGGAATCCCATCCATCTTTTTCAAAGCCTTGATCACTAGACGATGTCTTGGCGATTCATCACCAAGACATCCTCGGATGTTACGATATCCTCGCCGATACTTATAGGGAATAGAAAAGTGCTAATAACCTTTAGGCCAGGGGTGCTCAAACTTGAACTGCTGGCGATCTACCTCAATATTGTTAGACTACGATCGATCGACTCTGAGAGGCTGCAAGTAAGTGTGATGCAGGATTGTCGTCTAGGTAGGGTGTATCGTGGCATAGATATTAGTTTTCCGCATAATATGCATTTTTTTAGTCAAGGTAAGTGTACGTCTGCTCTAAAATGTCAATGAAAAAAACTCATAATTATTCAAAATTGCGAGTTTATTGGTTCTTACAAAACAAACGAGTTCTAGTGTCTAAACTTAACTAAAGAGTGACTTTGGATGTTGAAGCGTGGCACTGCATGTCCTCAGCATACTTTTCATAAGATGGTACGTAATTACCGAGTGCTAATCGCAAGCATGATGACATATGTTCGTCAGTTAGTCGATTGCGATATTTTGACTTAATTATCTTTATTTCAGAAAATGCAGACTCCCACAAGTAAGTTGACCCAAACATTGCCGTCAGTTGAAGGGCGATTTGCCTTAGATTCGGATATTTATCTTCAGATATAAAACACCAGAATTTTGTATCAGATGTTGTGGCTTTGGGATGTATATCTGATATAATCTGCACTAACTCATTTTCAACAGAACATGAGTCCATGTTAAACTGACTTGCTATTTCAGTAGCTAATTCCTCAATGTTTTTACACGAAAAAGGATAACTCATAAATGATGCGTTATTTGCCAATTTACTGAAATCATAAAAACGTATTTCGAATTGGCCCAAAATATTTGATAATTCTGCCTCATAAATATCATAATTCAACTGAGGAATCCTTGCTTTCAAAGACGGAAAATTTTTCAGATCCTTTCTTTTCAGATGATCTATCATAAGTTGCAGTTTACTTTTGAATGCGTTTATTGCGCTAATCATCTCAATAATAGTTTTTTTCCTTTACCTTGAAGCTCCAAATTAATGGTGTTTAAATGCATTGTGATGTCTGTCAAAAATGCCAATCAGTCTGCCATTTTCCATTTTTCAGCATCTGAGTGTCATCACCTCTTTCGTCCAGAAAAGCTGTTATTTCGGGCAATAATTCTTGAAACCTTTCTAGGAATTTTCCGCGACTCAACCACCTCACGTCCGTGTGAAGAACTAAATCAGTGTGTTCAGCTGACTCACTATCTTCCAACTGCAATTTAAAGAGCCGTCGTTGCAAGCTACGTGCACGGATAGAATTCACAATTTTTATTGCAATACCCATAATCTCCTCCATGTTTAGAACTTTTGAATACAAAACTTGTTGATGTATAATGCAATGGAAGGAGAAAAATGAAGGGAAATCATCATTAGCTCGACACAATGCCACAAAACCGTTGATGCTCCATCGGTTGTAATGCACACTAGTTTATATATTGGTAGCTTGTAGTTTGTTACAAAATTGAAGAAAACGTCATATATATCTTCGCCACGGGTCTTTCATTTCAGAGGAATCATTGTCAAAAACTCTTCCTTAGCCGACATGTCATTCGAATAAAAATACACAGCTGGGCAGTGGCTGTCATATCGGTGGATTCGTCGAACTATAAAGAAAAGTATGTACATTTCATGATATCATGTTTTAGTTTATCTGCCATGTCCTGACTCATGACTTCAACACGCCTTGTGACAGTCGGACGAGATAACTGAAGTTCTCTAATAGCAGACATAATCTCCGTTTTATTTTTAAAATCTCCAAATAAAGTCTCACCCGCTTCAATAAATGCTTCCTTCACAACCAATCCATCATCAAATGGTTTCTTGTGTTTCGCCAATATATGAAATATTTTAAATGACGCGATCATTGCAGCTTTTGATTGTTTGGCTGGTCTTGTGAACATGGTTTGTTCTTTTTTCAAACAAGTTATCAAATCACGTACTTTTCGTTTTCTTAATTCACTCTGTGACGGAAAATCCTTTTCATAGTTTTTATGAACCGTTTTATGATGCCTCTCTAAGTTCCCACGCTTAGGTATTGCAACTGACGCACGGCAAATGAGGCAAATGCACTTATTCTTTACCATACAAAAGAAAAATTCTTCCTCCCAATCGTTATTAAAATGATAAGTTTTACTTTTCTTCGCCGCACTCATTTTGGACTATTTATTAATAAACTTTGTATCGATGTATCGCCTTCAAGTTACAACTCAGACTGACTCCTATTCCTGCAGGCGCAACATTTATATCGGCGCGAACGAAGTCTCGAATGTTCCCGTCAAACACGCCGCCCGAAGTTTCTAGAAAAATCGGCGGGAATCAAAAACGCGGCTTTTCTTTGACAAATACCGCGCGTTCCTTTGATAAAGCCGCCTTTTGCCGCTAACAGGGGCTTATTACGATAAAAGAAAGTGATGAGGGGGTTATTCTGGATCGAATAAATTTTAGTAGTTTATTCATTACATTTTGTTTTAGTTACCTAAAACAAAATCTGTGAATAGTTCTATATCGGAATTTTTTTGTCGAGATCGACTCAAAAAGCACTCGCGATCGACTTGTCGATCGCGATCGACCGTTTGAGCACCCCTGCTCTAGGCAGACTAGGAGGTGAACGATAAAAAATGTGAGTAAACGGACTATTTTATTAATTAAATTTACATATGTGAATTTAAAAAGATTATAATTTCATATTATTTGGTAAATCCGACTAAGCGTTACACTTGTCAGCTGTCTTGTTTTCAGAAAAAAATTTTGACTTAAGGACCAGGCATATATAAATGTTTTTTAACAAGATCATATAATTCTACGTTAGAGCAGCCAGCATGTTGTAAGGAAATTTTGCGCGTTTCCTACGTCTCTTCAGTCAAAAAACGATGGAGCATAACAAATTAATACTAACTTAATCACTTACTTGCTGAAACTAAATTACATGTGAAAAACTACTCAGTATTCCATATGTATTATGAGTAATTTGAGCGTTCAGTTCCATGTCGAAATTCAGTTAAGTACAAATATATGAACTCTTATTCAGGTCTTTAAAGTACTCGGATACCGAGTTCTTGCACATTGAAAGTGACTTTTCCTCAACTTTCTAGCAGAAAAGGCGCGAATCAATCGCTTGCTGCTGTCAGAGCCATTTGTTGTGTAGCCTCATGTTTTTTTTAAACGAGCTTACTTAAGGTACTTGCTAATTTTTATTACAATTTTAAGGTTTTATTTTGGTCTCCTAAAAAACAGAACAAGCAGAAAATAGATTTTATTCTTACACGTCTAATTACAGGCACCATTATAAAAGTAATGCGCATTTTCTGGGAAAAATAGATTTATTGATCGTATCGGTACAAATGCTTAAAATTCTTCAAAATACTCTCCCCCAGCATCAATACACTTGCGGAGACGTGTCTGCCATGCCTGGAAGGCTCCGTGAAACTCCTCGACGGGAATGTCTCTTAGGAACGTTGTAACATGCTTTTGGATGTTTCCCACGGATTCCCAATGCTTTCCTTTCAGCTCTCTCTTCAGTCGGGGAAACAAAAAAAGTCGCACGGAGCCAAGTCGGGACTGTAAGGGACCACCGGGGTGTTGTTCCGGGCCAGGAAATTGGTAACGATGAAGGCCGTGTGGCTGGGGGCATTGTCATGGTGGAGCCTGACCGTGTCTTTGATGTCAGCTCTCACGCGCGCGACCCGGCGTTTCAATCTCTTGAGCACCTGCAGGTAAAAGGCTGAGTTGACAATTTCTCCCTGCGGTACAAACTCAAAATGGACAATTCCTCGGACGTCAAAAAAGACAATGAACATCGTTTTGATGCGAGACTTGCTCATTCGCGCTTTCTTGGGTCGGGGGGATGATTTTGTGTGCCACTCGCTGCTCTGCCTTTTCGATTCTGGGTCGTACTCGAACATCCAGGATTCATCTCCGGTTACGACAGAGTTAAGAAAGTCCAGCTCATTTTGAATCGAATCCAACAATTCTTGACAGCGCGAAACTTGAACTTCTTTCTGGTCTTCCGTCAATACTTTCGGTACAAGCTTCGCGCAGACCTTGCGCATTTGCAGATCACTATCCCATGTACCGCAAATGTGGACATGTTTAGGGTGTCAGCGATTTGCTGGACGCTCAATCGACGGTCGGAACGCAAAACTTCGCGCACACGATTCACGTTTTCGTCCGTTCTGGCCGTTGTTGGGCGTCCAGAACGGAGTTCGTTGGCGATCTCCTCCCGGCCCTCCTTGAACGCCTTGTGCCATCTCCCGGACTGTGACCTTGAAATGCAGTCGTCCTTGAAGACCTCTGGAAGCATCTTTTTTTTTTTTTCTTTTTATGGGTCTAGCACACGTGCTATAGGAGAGTCCCTAAAGCGCTACAGGAGCGACACGTGTGCGGAGAAAAGCGATTCACGTTGTTCTTAAATCGCTGTAAATTGTACTCGATGGGAAACACAGTTCTGGGCAAACTATTCCAAAGGGATGATGTTCTCCATATAAATGACTGCTTGAAAAGCGTTGTACGAGGAGTAACAAGCTGAACCTCATACGGATGTGAAGTATTAGCGTGACGTGTACTTCTAACATGCACTGCTCTGCGAGGAATTAAACGGGCCACATAATTTGAACACTTTCCATGCAAATACTTGTAGAATAGGCTCAAGTCGCCAACCGTTCTTCGATGTTCCAGCGAATCAAGGCCACCTGTCAGTTCCGGGTCTCCAATCAGACGAACAGCTCTTCTCTGAATAGAATCCAACAAATGCAGTGTATGTTTGGGAGCGGAGCCCCGAACATGGGAGCAGTATTCCATAGTTGGTCGAATTTGAGCTTTGTAAAGAATTAAGAAATAATATTCTCAACTTCTGAGAAGCTCTCCTTGCTATGCCTGCAACATGTTCATGCCAGGACATATTTGCTCCCAAATTAACGCACAACAAATTGAGTGCCGATTTTAGAGGAATGGAGTGCCCCGACATAACTATGTCGGGTTCAGCAACGTTAACTTTTTTAGAAAAAACTGCCGCCTGGGTTTTTGTAGAGTTAAATTCCACTTGGTTACTGTCACCCCAAGATAGAATTTCTTCCAGGTCTTTGTTAAGTTAAATGACACACTTCACGCGGAGGCACGTCTTTCCATTCAGACTGCTCGGAGCAAACTGGCGACCGGCTGCATTGGAAGGGCAGACCCCACCACATTTCCCTACCCGTTTTACCCGGCCGCGATGGATAGTCGCGTCATAATAAAATCATACGCATTACTTTCATAATGGACCCTGTATATGTAAAAATACGATATTATGCCTAATATTTAATTATTTATTTATTCTTCAGTATCTTCGGAAAAAATGAAAGTCATACCTACCGTAGTTCTCTATTTATGGCTACAGCCCTGTTCCTGAAGTAAAAGATATTCAGCTCAATCTATTTTATAGACAAGGAATTTAAAATAATAGTGAAAATTATTTGTAGTTTTCGCCATTGGTTTATTAATAACTACAACGTTAAATAACAAATTAATCATGCAGATAACATTTACAGCCTTAATTTAACTTATTGCGGTATCTCTGCTTAACTGAAACAGAGGGCTCCACCGAATTAGACCTGCAACTAAATTAGGTCTGTTTTTCTCAGAAGTATACATTTTTAATTAATGGCTGTATCAACACAGTTGGCTATATTAATGATTGCTATTTATCTCTGGAAATTCTCTCTGTAAGTCTTCGCGATATTTTTTCCCAGGCCATTAGTTTTTCTTTGTTCTGTTAATGAAAGATGGGTAATAAAGCATTTTTTCACTGCATGTCTTTGTTTGAAAAAATCTCATTATTTCAAGAAAAAAAGTCAGTATAATGAAAGTAAAATTTCTTTAAGGAAATCGTGATTTTAATATCTTGTTTTAACTTCAATACTTCAGCAGTGTAGGATTCAACTTTCATTTTTCAAGTACGAGCCACCACTTTAGAATAAATTGATGAACTACACGAGCGCTTTGTCGCACAAGGTGGGGGGAGGGACGCGGGCGCCGGTACAAGCGACTCAAACGTTAGGGCATAAGTGTCCTGCGTATCTGCAAAACATATATATATATATATATATATATATATATATATATATGTATATATATATATATATATAACATATGTATATATGGTCTACGATTAGGTAATAGTCGCTGAAGGCCAAATCTGGAAAATACGGTGCATTTTCTTAACGAAACAGTACTTTTTTCTTGTTCATTTGGGGCCGTTTCTTTATGATTTCTGCCTTCAACCGCACAAATAACTTTATATAATATTCGCTATTGATGGTTTTTTCCTTCTCAGCATAGTTGATGAAAATAATTCGATGCCCATCCCAAAATACAGAGGCCAAAAGCTTCCCAGTGTGTCTTTGGTCGCCTCGGACGGCTTTCACCTGCTGCTGTCCACTCAGCTGACTGCCGATTTGATTCCCATGTGTAATGATGGATCCATGTTTCATCCATTGTCATATATCGCATGAAAAAATCCTTTTTATTACGCTGAAACAGGTCCAAAAAGCGCTCAGAATCATCAACACGTTGTTGTTTTTGGTCCACTGTGAGCAAACGCGGTTAGAGCTTTCTCGTGCCCAAATGTTCAAGCAATATATGACCAACAAGTTTTTTAATATCTTTAGGATGGCAGCTATCTCACGCAATTTCACTTTACGCCCAAATCCACAAAACAATTTTGTGGATTTGGGCGTCCAGAGCATTCAGCATCATTTGTATCTGTACGACCGGGTTTAAATTCAGCATACCAGTAAATTATGAGTGGTTTTCCAGGGGCACAGTCCCCGTAACACTCATCAAGCCATTGCTTTGCTTGAACGGTATTTTTTCCCATCAAAAAACTGTGTTTAATCAACACACGAAATTCGATTTTTTCCATTGTTTTGAAAATATCAAAAGTAGCGTCACTAAAACCACAGTAACTTGTAAAGTAATCGTCGAAATGTCTTCACATTTTGACACATATCGTTTAAAGGTTGGTACTTCCTAAAAATCATATGGATTTTTTGAAAAGGGCAACATCTCTGTGTCAGACCAAAAATTTTCAGCCTACGTGTTATATATATATATATATATATATATATATATATATATATATATATATATATATATATATATAGGGTATTACGAAAAATTCAATATAATATCTAATCTAAGACTTATTTTTATTAAATTTGAACGTTGGGCAAAATTTTATAAATTACTTTAAAAAGTAATTCTCCGCCACTGACACAGCTGAAATGATCGTTGAAATTCCTGAATGAGAAAGAGAGGAGGAGTTTTAAAAGGGAGTAGAAGAAAGACGACAGACACCCATCGATGAAATGTCAAAGACGCCTTACATGTCTACGTTTGCAAATATTTTGCAAAAATAAATAAATTTTCGTGAATTATTGTAAATGGGCAATCTCAAAAGTGCCTTAGTGATTTGCTGATGTTACTGAACATTAGTGACAATTAGTGTTTGAAACAGTTCTTTTAGTTAAATGTGTGGCGATATCCTAATCTGTATGTGTTTTATTTAACGTGTATACAATTGTATACTATTAGATTTTGAATTGTTAAGAAGAAACAAGTTGTTTTTTACTTATTTAGAAGTATGCAAATAATAAAATTAGTCACCTGATTGCAGTAGTAAAGTAGGTATCGTTAAGTAGTTTTTAATCCAACGGAGGCTAAGGTGGCGATTAAAAGTTTGAAATCTTGTTAAACTAGTTTTATGGGTTGTTATCTAGGGACGCTATTAATCAATATTTTTTTTATTAAAGGGCTTATTTTTAAAATCACTTAAATCAGCTTAGTAGATATTTATTGTGTAGTAAATATTCATATATAGCAAAATGTTAAGGAAAATTCCCTATACCGGTTACAGTTCTCATATATAGGGACTGAAATATTTTTGTTGTAGTACAAAGTTATGCAAATATTTATTTTTACCTTATAGCAATCTTATAGTATCTTAACATATCAATTCATATTTTGGTCTATAATTTACACGTAGGAAAAATTTATTTTACGACACCGTTTTAAAGAGAATAATGTCTTGAAAAAAAATTATCTGTTTTTATTCAAATTGTATTTATTTAAATCAAAAGAGATACCACTGAGTAGAGACTAATACATTTCCTTTAAGTAGAAAATACTCTGAGATGCTCCATCTAGATATAACGATCTAAGTGTGCTATATATATATATATATATATATATATATATATATATATATATATATATATATATATATACATATACATACTAGCCGTGCCCGACGCTTCGCTCGCGTGGACTTGATTCACTACTATCGTCACTGCTTATTCCTTATGTTACCTAACGTAATAAAATATCTGCCATTATTTCCCTTATCTCTCATTATTTTTCCTTATCTCCCATTATCTCTCCATGATTTCCATTATCTAGGCTTATCTCTGCTCATCTCCCATTATTTCTCCTTATCTCCCATTATTTCTCCTTATCTCCCATTATTTCTCCTTCTCTCCCATTATCTCACCTTATCTCCCGTTATCTAGGCTTATCTCGACTTATCTCGCAATATTTCTTATCTCCCAATATTTCTCCTTATCTCTCATTATCTCACAACTCCCATTATCTAGACATATCTCCGCTTATCTCTCATTATTTCTCCTTATCTCCCATTATTTATACTTATCTCCCATTATCTCACATTATCTCCCGTTATCTAGGCTTATATCGAATTATATAGAACATATGTATAAATTTATAAAAACACGTAAATGGAATAAGTGGTTCTCAAGTGATAAGCGCACTAACGGACAGACAGACAGACAGACAGAGAGACGTTGTATTTTATATACATTATATTCTTTGCAACATGATATTGTTCCATATTTAATGGTTTAGGAAGTGTATTGCAAGAGAACGCGCTAACGGTAACCTTTTTTCGGACTTGATTCACTATTATCGTCACTGCTTATTCTTTATGTTACCTAACGCAATAAAATATATCCTATAACTTGGCCAGCGAACATATGTGTGTTTTAAAAAAAAATCACGTAACGCACTAACGGGTAGAGAGACAGATAGACAGACAGAGAGACGTTGCATTTTATATAAAATTATAGATAGATAACCTGGCCAGAGAACATATGTATGTTTTAAAAAAAAAGCACGTAAATCGGATAAGTGGTTCTCCAGTGAGAAGCGCACTGACGGACAGACAGACCGACAGGCAGAGAGACAGACAGACAGACAGACAGACAGAGAGACGTTGCATTTTATATATATATTATAGATATAAGATTATAGATAACCTGGCCAGAGAACATATGTATGTTTTAAAAAAAAAGTACGTAAATCGGATAAATGGTTCTCCAGTGATAAGCACACTAACAGACAGACAGAGATACGTTGCATTATATATATGTATATATATATATATATATATATATATATATATATATATATATATATATATATATCATAGATGTAATAAAATATATATCTATAACCTGGTCAGAGAACATATGTATGAATTTAAAAAATTACCTATATCGGATGTGTGATTCTCGAGGGATAAGCGCACTAACAGACAGACAGACAGACGTTGCATTTTATATATATTATAGATATAGACTATTATTATTATATAACCTGGCCGAAGAATATATGTATGAATTCAAAAAAAAAAAAAGACACGTAAATTGGATAAGTAGTTTTCGCGTGATAAACGCACTAATGGACAGACAGACAGACAGAGAGACATTGCATTTTATATATTATAGATTATAGATCATAGATATTCTCTGCTACATAATATTGTTCCATATTTAATGGTTTAGGCTGTGTATTGCAAAGGAACGCGCTAGCGGCAAACTTTTTTCCGACTCCATTCACTACTATCGTCACTGCTCATTGGTTATGCTACCTATCCTAATAAAATATAGCCTATAACCTGGCCAGAGAATATATGTATGTTTTTAAAAAAAAAGTACGTAAATCGGATAAGTGGTTCTCCAGTGATAAGCGTACTAACGGACAGACAGACAGACAGACAGACAGAGAGAGGTTGCATTTTATATATATTATAGATAGATATATATATATATATATATATATATATATATATATATATATATATATATATATATATATATATATATATCATATTGAGATGAAGAGGTCATAAATAGTACATACCATTAAAATTTGTCCTTCATTAAATATAGAATATTTTGGCTAATCCTATTAGGATCCTTATTATTTTATTTCTCCAAATATTGCTTATTTTCTACCCATCGGCATCGTGACCAACAATAAATGCATCGAGAAAAATCGTGAACTGAAAACAAAAAAAGTAAAAAAAAATTTCGAGTCTTGAGAGCAAATTTTTTAAACAAACCTTAAAAAAAATATGTTTTTTATTGCTTTTAATATATTCCTAAAAAATATGTACAAACAATACAGAAGCAATATAATAATAAATTATAAATTCTGTTCATCTATTTGGGATGAGACCTTAGAGTTTGAATATACATAAATAGAAAAAATATGTATATTATAGAATTTTTCTATCAAAATTAAGATAGAGTAGGAGTGTATTATGATTACAGATCTGTGTGTGCCAACTACAGCTCTATAATATAAGACAAAATAGGTGAAACTACAATTAAAAACTTTGAAACAGACGTAAAGGTCATATTAACCTGGAAAAATCGGTAATCTTACTTATTTCTCCGAAATCTGTCGCCAAATGTGTCCCCTCTCTATCAACTAGTAAGCGATTATAAAAGCTGCTAGGTCTCAATTTTCACTAAATTGTAGACATTTTTACTGCGCTAATATAATTTTGCTCTATTTTTTTTTTTGATAAGGTGTAAGTTTTGATGAATCCAAAAACATTCCGCACGTTGCTCTGTAAGGTCAAGAAATGTGGGGCACATATATTTTGTTGAGTGTAAGGTTCGAAACAGAAGACAACAATAAGATAAATTTTCTTAGATGTCACTTTACACCACAATAATGAAAATATAAAAACTAAATGGTATACTAAAAATACAAGGTCTTCTAGATACCTTAATTATGAATCACACCATCCGAATTCCCAAAAAAAATCTGTAATCATACGTCTAGCGGATAGAGTAATCAAGCTTTCTGACACAGAATACTGAGAGAGTGCAATAACCAAAGCTAAAGGAGCATTAACACTTAATAAATATCCGATGTACCTTATAAACAAAATCTTCAAACAACGAATACATAACTTTTACAATACCAAATAAGTAAAAAACCCCCTGAACTAACAACAACCATAAAACATATATTGCTTTACCGTTTATAAATGGACTATCCCAACCACTCAAAAAACTTTTTGAAAACTACAAAATTCGATTATGTCACAAATCATATAATCTGCTCTCATCCAATTTTTCCAGTCTTAAAACCAAAACCACAAATAATAAAAAAAGTAATGTAGTCTACGAAATCAAATGTAATAACTGCGAAAGAATATACGTCGGGCAAACAAGCCAATATCTAGAAAATAGAATCAAAGGCCATAAATACGACAAAAAAAAACAGTACAGCTCTTACAAATCATGAAATGAATAAAAGTCATACCTTTGATTTCAAAAACATCAAAATTATCAACACCGAAATAAATACAAAAAAAAGACAAATACTCGAATCCATACACATTCAGATGATTCAATAAACGAAAAAACTGATGTAAATAACCTAAACCGTATCTACCTACCAGTCATATAAAGTCCTTCAAGTTAAGTGGTTTGCTTGTAGAAAGTAAAAATATGTTTTTGACAGTGATTTAAAATTAACACCCCATACAATGAACTACTTTCTAAGGTAAGGCCCTCATTAATGTATACAGTTGTCTTAAATTAAAAACTACGGAAAGCTACAAATATTTTAACCCCGAAATACACGACAAACTGATTAATTACTTATCTATAATTAATTCTTCTAATGTCAAATCGTCCGAAGGTCGAAACGACAATAAATATATAACATCCAAGAATAGTTTTAATGATCTAATTCCAAGAACACGTAAATATATATACATATATATATATATATATATATATATATATATATATATATATATGTATATATATATATATATATATATATATATATATATATATATATATATATATATTAGGGTGACCGCAAAAAATCGATGTCGGAATTTTGTTCGTCTGGACCCCACAAAAACGATTCCCCTTTCCAGATATTGAGATAGCCGAAATTTGAGCTCGATTAAACGACGTTAACCCGTGCCGCTCGTCGCTCAAAGTTTGAAAAAATCCAAATTTTTGGCCAAAAAGCTGACATAGGGAGCCATAACTCCAGAACGGTAAATAATAGAAACACGCTTAATATCTCAAAAGAAAGCTAATGTTGTTCTTCAAAATGATTATTCTATACATAATTGTTGTTATTTTAAGTCAAACCGAGTTACAACAGCCTTTAGCCCCAGAAACGTGACCTGGTACCAGTAGGAGCCAGTTTGGGAGTATTCTAAGAATTTTACAGGTTTTTACATAATGTGTCACGGAATTAACATTTTTTTGTTAAAAAGCATTTTGGAACTCAATTTTCAAATTTAATCTTTTATTATATGGGGATTACCTGACTAGTTTACCAAAGAAAGACCCGTTTGACAGGTAAAAAGGAGGGTGAATCTAATTTCTATTTTAGGGATGGTGATTTTACTTCAGCGTACAACCGACCTTTTATTTATTCAGTTTAGTTTCTAAAGTGCCTTTGAGCTGGTTAGATCGAACAATTATCTAGTGAAGATATTTTAACGTTTTTTTTTTAAAAATTTTCCAAGTCTGTGTATTATTGTTTTTATAACTATTATAGTATTATTTTAAAAGACATTTGAAAAAATTTTATTGAAATTAAAGTTTGCAATATATTTTGTTCCATTTTCCAAGTTAACTGTTATTTACCTATTGGCCTCTGAAATGGCATCCACATCAGGTGTACAAAGCCGGACCAAGGATAAAATATTTCTTGTGGGCTATCCCATTCATCAGATCACCGGTTGTAAACTACCCTCAAATCGTCAAGCTTTGTGTGCTTTATTTTATAATTTACGTACTGTGAAATTAACTGTAAGAGAATCAGCAAAACTTACAATATGAGAAGTGTTCATTTTTTGGAAGAAAGCTCGAATCCCGACCAAACATGAGCAAGATGCATTTACTAAGCTGGAAAAACTTCACGCCAAGTGGAGAACTCTTCAAAAAGACCGGAAGAAAACATCGAAAACGGCCAAGAACAAATTTAAACAGTTTGTTGAAAAGTTGTACGATCTCTTTGATATTGCTCAACAAGATGCCTTGGCTCTGATGAAATCGGAAGAAGATAAGGCGTTTCTCGTGAAACAGAGGCAGAAGGGCCGCCCAGGTTCCATGACTGGAGTGGATCTCAAGTTGTCTCGAGCTGAAGAAATCAAGGTGCAAAAGGAACTTGCAAAAATGAACCGAGTAATCCAAGAAGCAACTTTTGATATTGGTGAGTTTTTTTTTTTTATTATTAGTATTCTAAAAAATAGATAAACAAATAAGTAAATAGTTTTATTATAATTGAAAGAAAATTGTACATGAGAGCATGATTTGGCATCTTTATGATTGAGTTTATATTTTTTAAATAATACCTTTTGATAATTAGAAGTAGGTAATTTAGTACCTATGTATTATTACTATTCTGCTAAAACGACAAGTTTTTATAGTCTTTTTTTTCTCTTTCTTTTGTTGCTTCTTAGAGACGGATGATGAAGACAAGTTCGAAGAAGGAGAAGAAAACACTGAAGAGGACAGCATCTACCAGGAACTTGAGAGCTTGAAGGAAATGGACATCCCTGAAGAAGCTGTAGAAGATCCAGGACCATCTGAGAGCAAGAGGATGAAAGTTTAATTTGCAAGGGGCGTTAAAGAAATTTTAAACATGAAATTGTCCATTTTATTAGATCAATGTAAGGTATCCGACAGAAATGCCACGAGAATTTTAATAGCTACTCTAGAAGCACTAAACCTTGACCCTCTTGAGTACAAAGTCTCGAAAACTTTATTACATGATAGAAAGCAAATGTTCAGAGAACAATATAATAAAAAAATTTTTGATAAAGTAAACATTCCTGAAAAAGAGCCCGTGGTTGTCCATTGGGACGGTAAACTTTTACCGGGTGTTTTAAAAAATGAACAATGTGAGCGAATAGCTATAGCTATTTCATATGGCGAAAAGGAACAGCTGCTGGGAGTTCCTGTATCAGCAAACAGCTCTGGAGAGGAGCAAGCCGTAGCCATATATGAATGCCTACATGAATGGGGTCTTCTCAACTCCGTCAAGGCGATGTGCTTCGACACTACAGCATCCAACACGGGAAGACTCAAAGGAGCATGCGTCATATTGGAGCAAATGTTAGGAAGAGAATTGTTATACCTAGCTTGCCGTCACCATATCTTGGAAATTCTGTTAAGAGGCGTATTCGACACAAAAAATGGGATCAACCACTGGACCTCATCCAGACATTTTCAAGAGATTCCTCACTGCGTGGCCCAAGATAGACAAAGGAAAATACGACACAGGTATCAGTGACAATCTAATACAAAAGCAGCTAACTCCAGAAGTAATTGCAAATGTTACTGCTGAATTCGAGACCAAATTAACTGAGAGCCACCCCAGAGATGACTACAAGGAGCTATTGCAGTTGGTTCTCGTATTTGTTGGATCACTAGACGGCAATGTTGTGGGTTTTAGAACTCCAGGAGCCATTCATCACGCTAGGTGGATGGCAAAGGCTATTTACTGCTTAAAAATGTTCATTTTTCGTCGTCAATTTAAGATGTCTAAAGAAGAAGAAAGTTCTGTGCGTGCCATTTCTGTTTTCCGAGTTAAAATTTATTGTAAAGCTTGGTTCAATGCTCCAAAAGCTCATCTTGCACCAAAGCAAGATTTAGGTATTTTGCATAGTCTGTTAGACTATAAAGAATGTGACAACGACATTGCAGAAATAGCCCTGACCAAATTTTCGAACCATTTGTGGTATTTGAATGCAAAGTTGGTGGGATTATCGTTTTTTGATCCCACCATTACAGACGATGAAAAGTTGTTAATGGCTAATAAATTGCTCAGTAGCACAGATGAACCATCACAGCACGCTAGGGTTGTAAATCCAAAAGTGAGGAAAGAAAACTTAAAAGAGGTAGTTGATGGTAATGGTAAATTTACTTACCAAAGAAACGTTTACATTTTTTGACCAATTTAATATAAAAACAGATTTCCTAAAACAACATCCAAACACCTGGCCTCAAAATAATGACTTCCAAGAAGGATTGAAAATTGTCAAAACATTAAAAGTAGTTAATGATATGGCTGAGCGTGGTGTTAAATTAATAACCGACTTTAACGACCTTCTGACAAAAGATGAAGACCAAAAGCAATATGTCCTGCAAGTTGTAAGTAAATGCCGAACATTATATCCTGACGTTTCAAAAACTACTTTAACAAAAGCTCTAGAATAGATTAGATAACTATGTAAAATTATCAACTCATGTAGGTACTACGTCTGTATCTTTTCTGTCTGTTTTGTATGTATTATATACCTAATTTTTATATTTTAAAATAAAAAATGTCATTAGACTTATCAGTATTACTTGTTTTTTTTATTATATTTCTACTTTAAACTCAAAAATATACCAAAAAAAAGCAAAATTTATCACTTAATAACAAAATATACGAAATATGCTCCTAGTGGTACCAGGTCACGTTTTTGGGGCTAAAGGCTGTTGTAACTCGGTTTGACTTAAAATAACAACAATTATGTATAGAATATAAATTTTGAAGAACAACATTAGCTTTCTTTTGAGATATTAAGCGTGTTTCTATTATTTACCGTTCTGGAGTTATGGCTCCATATGTCAGCTTTTTGGCCAAAAATTTGGATTTTTTCAAACTTTGAGCGACGAGCGGCACGGTTAAACGTCGTTTAATCGAGCTCAAATTTCGGCTATCTCAATATCTGGAAAGGGGAATCGTTTTGTGGGGTCCAGACGAACAAGATTCTGACATTTTTTTTCCCCCTCTATGAGATCCGGTCACTCTAATATATATATATATATATATATATATATATATATATATATATATATATATATATATATATATATATATATATGTATTTATGTATATATGTATAATAAGATTCCAAGAACCCTGGAGGGGGTGAAGGGTTAAGCCTTAATTTTGTTCATTATCTAAACAAAAAACCAGGAAAATTCTTATAGTACTATTAGCACAAACAAAATCTATCCAATCCACAAATTTCACTCGTTCCCCGGGGGACACGTGGCTCAAAATCAATAGATTTTAAAGAGCTGTATGTGCTTCAAATTTAAAGTTGAATCGATGAAATTATTATGCCAACAGATCGAACCACTAGGAGACCTTTCCGAAGATAATGTGGAAAATTATAAATCTCTGAGGGTTATTTTTTTGCTTCATCCAGGAAAAGAATAGGAGAATAATTTTCTCAAAGCTGTAATCTATAGATTGGAGCTTTATATAGAAATCTATGATAATTCAAATGATTTTCTTGTTTATAAATTGCCTTATTATACCAAAACTAACCTTATCAAATTTGCACACGACATTTCAGTAGTAATTCCTTGTAGAACTGAGAAAGAAGTAATATCAAAAGTTAAGGGACTTTGTCAAGATATACATGAATGTTTTTGTGGTTTTCGACTAAATTTATTTTAAATTAATCTGAAACTTCATTTCTACCAATGCCAAACCAAAGCTGTCAACGGTAGACACAGTGTAAGTAAATGCTTAGATAAATAAAATATGTAAGAGTGACCCATACCTAACTTTTTCTCGATATTATAAAATATTTGCCGATTGGACTTCGCACAAATATATGTCGTAAATTAGATACTGGATGAGAATGGATTACTTTTAGAGAAACGCCTATTTTCACTTCGTTTGGCTGAAGCGACTTCATTGTATTTATCTAATAAATTAGTTAATATCTCGTACTTCAGAATGATCTGTAATAAATTATCCTAGAGATACCTATTACAGTTCGTCTGAGTAATCAATTTTACCTCCAGATTATATTTGTTATAGAAATGTTATGTTTCAGTTTAGAAATAAGTAATTTGTTTACTATAAATTTACTTAGTAATTGAGTAGATCTAATTTCATAGTGCCCACTAGCTCAATTAGGGAATTATATACATAATTAAGAGTAATTGTCCAGAGATAATTCAATAATACCTCAACGTATTTGGAAAAATAAGTAATTATTGGTATCGACTATAAAATTTATTCTGTAGGAACTAAATTCTCTTGAAATGATAGGAAATTAGTTAATTTAAATTTTAATCATATCCCTTTTAAGTATGTTAGTATTTTAACGAAATTTGCCCTCTTCCATCAACTCTACAATTATTAGATAGATAAAATGCTGGAGTCGTATTTTTCTAAAACCACCTCACAATCAATTTTGTGAAGATAAATATCCTGTAAAAAATAAGGATATTTTTTAGACACTACTATTTTTAATTTAACAAAGTCCGTATTTAAACGGCTTTTACTATTTTCTCATCTATCACTACTTCTCGGAACGCGTTTCGCCATATCACGGCTCTTCAGCGGATGTGGAATTGACAGAGAAAAAAAAACAAAACTCAAAAGTATTTATCGCTGTACTAGCGCAAACAATAAGTTAGATATAAAAATTTGCATCTCTAGCTAATGTAAAGCTAGTTTTGAAGCCATGCTTGTCCTCTGTCGGTGGCTGTTTAATGCCAAAGATCGATGGAGTGTCAGCAAGTTGCTAAAAATTGCCGCTAGACAGCTTTTATGTTACCCCAAATATAAAGGGTGATTCATTTAGAGGTGCTTTTTGTGATGGGGATTTAATTGCAGATTGCGCATGCGTCGTATCAACTGAAGTGGCATTCCTGTTCAGTAGTGTTTGACAATTCATAATGGAAAGACTTAGCCCGGCACAGCGTCTACAAATTGTTCAACTTTATTACGAAAATGGGCGTTCTACGAGGAATGTGTATCGGGCGCTTAGAGCAACTTATGGTCCACATAATCGGCCTACCGAACGCACAATTCGCTCTACCATCAATAAGTTTGAGACCCAATTTTCATTATTGGATAATGCTCGACCGAATAGATCACATCCAGCACGTAGTGAAGAAAATATAGGGGCGGTAGCGGAGAGTGTACGCGAAGACCGTGAAGTGTCGATTCGTCGCCGTTCTCAACAGCTTGGCCTGTCATATTCAAAAACTTGGCGTATTTTACGGATCTTTCTTTAAAAGCATACAAAATTCAACTAGTGCAACAACTGAAGCCGACCGACCTTCCGAATCGTTTCCGTTTTAGTCGTTGGGCTCTTGACAAGCTTGCAGAAGATCCATTGTTTTCGAGAAAAATTTTGTTCACCGATGAGGCCCATTTTTGGCTTAATGGGTTCGTGAATAAACAAAATGCCCGTATTTGGGGGTGATGAACAACCTGAAGAGGTTCAAGAGCTGCCATTAAATCCAGAAAAAACAACTGTTTGGTGTGGTTATGGGCCGGTGGAATAATCGGTCCATATTTCTTCAAAACAGAGGCCGGCCGGAATGTTATTGTGAATGGTGACCGTTATCGCGCCATGATAACAGACTATTTGATGCCAGAAATTGAAGCCCGTGGTCTCGACGAAATTTGGTTCCAACAAGATGGCGCCACTTGCCATACAGCCCGTGAAAACCATGGCTTTACTGCGAGAGCAATTCGGCGAACAGATCATTTCACGCTTTGGACCAGTGAATTGGCCGGCTAGATCATGTGACATCACACCTCTTGACTTTTTCCTTTGGGGCTATGTAAAGTCCAAAGTCTACATGGATAAGCCAGCTACAATTGAGGCATTGGAGGCCAATATTACTACTCGAGTCATTGGCCAAATACCACTCGAAATACTCACACGCGTCATTGAAAATTGGAACTTCAGAATGGACGTTGTTAACCGTAGTCGCGGACAACATTTGAAAGATATTATCTTTAAGAAATAATTGTAAAGAATGGTTTCTTTTATATGATAATAAAGATTATAAAATAAAATTGTTTTTATTCATTTTTTTTAATTTAAAAAAAAAGTACCTCTAAATGAATCACCCTTTATAAAAATCTAATATGAACTACCAAAATTGAACAAAGTTCATATTTCAGCAGTTTTTGACTGCATATCGGGACACATCTCGGGACAGATTTTGCCGTATCATGGCTCTTCAGCCGAGCTAGGATCGACAGCGAAAGAGAAAAAAACTCAAAGCACTTAGCGCAGTACTTGAGCGAAGAATAAGTGAGGTATAATAATTTGCATCTTTTGCTGAGGTAAGCCCAATTTTGAAAGCATACCTGCGTTCTATCAGAGGCTGTTTAAGGCCACAGATCGATGGACGAATTGTTCAGCGAGTTTGCTAACAATTACCGCTAGGTAACGCTTTTTTATTCATATTAGTTTTTATATACCCAAACATAAAGTGCTGCCTAGCGGTAACCCTTAACAACTCACTGAACAATTCCTTTATCGTTTTGTGGCCTTAAACAGCCCCGATAGAGGGCAGCTATGCCTTCAAAAACTATGCTTACATCGGCTAGAGAAGCAAATTACAATCTTACTTATTTTCAGTTCGTTGGGAAACGTTATTGCATATCTAATAAATTAGTTATCCTCTCATATATATATATATATATTATATATATATATATATATATATATATATATATATATATATATATATATATATATTATATATATATATAATATAATATATATATATATATATATATATATATATATACATATATATATATATATATATATATATATATATATATATATATGTATATATATATATATATATATATATATATATATATGTATATATATATATATATATATATATATATATATATATATATACATATATATATGTATATATATATATATATATATATATATATATATATATATATATATATATAGACGTAGAGGGAAAAGTTTTTGGTCTGACACACATAAATGTCGCCCTTTTCAAAAATGCGTATGATTTTTAGGAAGTACCAACCTTCAAACGTTACGTGTGAAAATTTCATGACATTTCGACGATTAATTTACAAGTTACAGTGGTCTTAGTGACGCTACGTGTGTTGAGTAAACACACTTTTGATGGGAAAGAATACCGTTCAAGCAAAGCAATGGCTTGATAAATCACTTATCATTTACTGGTATGCTGAATTTAAACGCGGTCGTACAGATACAAATTATGCTGAATGCTCTGGACGCCCAAATAAGGTGGTAACACCGAAAAACATCAAAAAAACCCACAAAATTGTTTTGGATGACCGTAAAGTGAAATTGCGTGAGATAGCTGACACCCTAAAGATATTAAAAGAACGTGTTGATCATATTTTGCATGGACATTTATGCATGAGAAAGCTCTGTTCGAAATAGGTACTGCGTTTGCAGTAGACCAAAAACAACAACGTGTTGATGATTCTAAGCGCTGTTTGGACCTGTTTAAATGCAATAAAAAGATTTTTTCATGCGATATGTGACAATGGATCCACCACTACACACCGGAATTAAATCGGCTGAGCGGACAGCAACCGGTGAAAGCCTCCCGAAGCAACCAAAGACACAACAGTCGGCTGGGAAGGTTTTGACCTCCATATTTTTTTGGATACGCATGGAATAATTTTCACCGACTATGCTGAGAAGGGAAAAACCATCAATAGCGAATATTATATAAAGTTATTGGTGCTTTTAAAGGCAGAAATCGCAAAGAAACGGCCCAGATGAACAAGAAAAGGTGGTCTTTCAGCTAGATAATGCACCGTGTCACAAGTCAAGGATTACGATGGCGAAATTGCATGAATTGTAGTTCGAATTGCTTCCTCATCCACCGACTATTATCTATTCGCATACCTCAAAGATGCTCGCGGGAAAGAGATTTGGCCCCAATGACGAAGTTATCGCCGAAACTGAGGCATATTTTGAAGGCAAGACAAATTCTTCTACAAGAAAGGTATAGAAATGTTAGAAAAGCGTTGGACTGATTGTATCGCTCTTGAAGGAGACTATATTGATGCATAAAGTCGAATTTTGCAAAAAAAAAAAGTGTTTTAAGTAGCTAGACCAAAAACTTTTCAGCCTACGTGTTAATATTCACTTAGCAAATTATTTCACTTTGCCAAACGTTGTCGCAGCTGAGGGAGGTATACAAGTATGAAATGCGGATTTCAAAAAAAATACAGATGGTGCACCAATGCAATTTGTGCTATAAAGATTTGACACTGCGCCATTTTGTTGTGTCATCGACAAGTGTCAGATGCGCATGAGTGATAAATTGGAAAAGTGTGTGCATAGTGTTATGTTTTTGTGTTCAATATGTCGAAATTTATGCCGAACAAAGAGCATTCGCGGACAGCGTTAATTTTTTGTTTTCATTTAAAGAAAACTGCTGTTGAACCATACCGATTACTTCGAGAAGCTTATGGTGAACAAGCTCCATCGCAAGATACGTGTGAACGATGGTTTCCGCGTTTCAAAAGTGGTGACTTCGATGTTACAGACAAGGAATGTGGAAAACCGTAAAAAAAAATAGGAAAATGTGGAATTGCAAGCATTGTTGGACGAAGATGATTCGCAAACACAAAAACAACTCGCCGAGCAATTGGGCGTTAGTCAACAAGCTGTTTCCAATCGGGTACGAGAAATGGGAAAGATTCAGAAGACCGGTAGGTGGGTACCACATAAGTTGAACGACAGGCAAATGGAAAAGCGCAAAAACACGTGTGACATTTTGCTCGCTCGGTACAAAAGGAAGTCGTTTTTGCATCGTATAGTTACAGGGGATGAAAAGTGGATTTATTTGAGAATCCCAAGCGCAAAAAAAAACATGCGCACCATCCACATCGACCGCAAGATCGAATCGCTTTGGCAGAAAGACGATGCTCTGTGTTTGGTGGGACCGGAAGGGCGTGGTCTATTATGAGCTGGGAACGGTTAATACTAAACGTTACCAAGAACAATTGAGCGATTTGAACCATTCGCTGCTTGAAAAAAGGCCAGAATACCGAAAGAGGCAACACAAAGCCATTTTTCTTCATCACAATGCTCCATCACATACGGCAAAACCAGTTCGCAACACGTTGGAAGCACTCAGCTGGGAAGTTCTACCCCATGCGGCTTACTCACCAGACTTGGCTCCTTCCGATTACAACTTGTTTGCATCGATGGGTCACGCACTTGCTGAGCAGCGCATTGGTTCGTACGAAGATGTGAAAAAATGGCTCGATGAATGGTTCGCAGCAAAAAGGGAAGATTTTTACTGGCGTGGTATTCACAAATTGCCCGAAAGATGGGGAAAAAATGTATAACAAGCGATGGAGTATACTTTGAATAAAGCACTTTTTGTCATTCTTCCGAATTTAACATGTTTTTTTTAGAAAAGAGAACCGTATTTCATACTTGTACACCTGGTAAATACGTTAAATACGACAATGCTTTGTCTCAATTTATCAGTAAGTAATTTGATTGCCCCATATATATGAGGCTGTCTTTTCTTAAGTTATCTACCAAGCCATGAATACGACAACATAAAAAAACTGCTCGATTGTCAAACTTCTATTGCTGTTTTGAGCACTTGATGAAATTTTGTACGAGTAATAATTAAATAATTGTCCAAATTGTTAAAATATTATTTACTTACAACTGAAACTTTTCGAAAATGAAACGATTTAAATTTAAATCATTTCTCTTTTCTTCTCAATACTTTTTCAAATAGGATAGACACTCTTTTATCAACGCTACAACTGCTCCCTATAAAACTAAATGCCAGAGATATCTATTACACTTAGACCGAGTGATCAATATTACCTTAAGATTATATTTGTTATGGAAATGTTAGATAGGATAATGCTGTGTTTCAATTTAGAAGTGGGCAATTTAGTTGCGATAAATTTACTTAATAATTGAGTAGATTATCAATTAAAGGGGTATAAACATAATTATTAATAATGGTCCGGAGATAACACAGTAATACAACAATATTCTGGGATTAAGTAGTTAATAGTATCGACTTTAAAAAATTGTTTTGTATGAATTAAACTACTTTGTAAACGGTTTTAAATATTGTTGTTCTGGAACTCTTAAGGCTAATATCCCTTTCCCGTTCTTTTTTTTTATGGGTCTAGCACACGTGCTACAGGGAAGTCCCTAAAGCGCTACAGGAGCGACACGTGTACGGAGAAAGCGATTCACGTTGTTCTTGAATCGCTGTAGATTGTACTCGGTGGAAAACACAGTCCTGGGCAAATTATTCCAAAGGGATGATGTTCTCCATATAAAAAGACTGCTTGAAAAGCGTTTGTACGAGGAGTAAACAAGCTGAACTTCATACGAATGTGAAGAATTAGCGCGACGTGTACTTCTAACATGCACCGATCTGGGAGGAATTAAGCGGGCCACATCCTTCGAACACTTTCCATGAAAGTACTTGTAGAATAGGCTCAAGTCGCCAACCGTTCTTCGATGTTCCAGCGAATCAAGGCCGATGGTCAGTTCCGGGTCTCCAGTCAGACGAACAGCTCTTCTCTGAATAGAATCCAACAAATACAGTGTATGTTTGGGAGCGGAGCTTCAAACATGGGAGCCGTATTCCATAGTTGGTCGAATTTGAGCTTTGTAAAGAATTAACAGTTGTTGTGGAGTGTAAAGCTTTCTGGTTCGAAATAATATTCTCAACTTTTGAGAAGCTCTCCTTGCTATGCCTGCAACATGTTCATGCCAGGACATATTTGCTCCCAAATTAACGCCGAACAAATTGAGTGACGATGTTAGAGGAATGGAGTGCCCCGACATAACTATGTCGGGTTCAGCAACGTTAACTTTTTTTAGAAAAAACTGCCGCCTGGGTTTTTGTAGCGTTAAATTCCACTTGGTTACTGTCACCCCAAGATAGAATTTCTTCCAGGTCTTTGTTAAGTTGAATGACTTCCTGCTGTCTGCGGATGTCCGAGCGTTCAAAGTGAATGAAGAGATAAGCGTACTGTCATCTGCAAAGCTGTAGATTGGATTCTCGGTCTTTTCCAGCAGATCGTTAATGTAAATGAGAAAGAGAGTAGGAGACAGTATGGAGCCTTGGGGTACACCGGCGTTGATAGTGAAGGTGTTAGAAAGAAATCCGTCGACTGCCACTCGTAAAGAACGCTCTCTGAGGAAACATGAGAGCCACAAACAGAATTTTTCCGACATACCATAAGAACGTAGCTTAACCAACAGCCCATCGTGCCAAAACACGGTCGAATGCCTTGGATATGTCAAGAGCAACCGCTCGAGATTCTCCAAAGTGTTCAATTGCATTGTTCCAAACATGTGTTACATAAGTCAGAAGATCTCCTGTTGATCTATTTTTACGAAAGCCATATTGGTGATCGCTAATAATGTTGAATCCTTCAAGATATTTTAGAAGATGCTGATTGATAGCCTTGTCCATGACTTCCGATATTATTGAAAGCAGTGCGATTGGTCGGTAGTTATTTGACAAGGTCTTCTTGCCTTTTTTAGGTATCGGCTGAACTGTAGCACATTTCCAGCAGGAAGGAAATATTCCCTTTCTGTAGGATAGGTGGAAGAGTCTACAGAAAAAACTGGTGTTAGTTCCCTCGTTACTATTTCAGATGAAATCTCGACTCCATTCCATGTAAAACAATTAGGTCATCTTTTTTGAAAAACACATCATAATCAATTTTGAAAGAATAAATTAAAAACCTGGTAACAATGGATCAGTGTTGAACAAGCAACAGTTTTGTTTGACTTGGAAAGCGCTATTTCGTAATCTAATTTAATAGTTGACATTTTATGCATCAGAATATTCTATAATTGGTCAGTTGGTTGGTTGTCGACGGGGTAGGCCATTGTGCCTGTTTGTGCACTACAACCTCTTAGCCTATTGTGCTCCCCTCTCTTAATTACATGAGCCTCGTCGCTTTTAAGAAGGTTTGTTAGCTTCATTGTTGTAAATTTGTCTCCATGATGTAGATCTCCGAACAGTTTAAGTCTGTTCCGAGGTAAAGCCGCACATTCATATAAGCTGTGCATAGAGGTTTCTTCCTCTTCACCACATACTCTGCATGTTGTGGAACCATTGTGGATACCTCAGGCGACAGTGGTCGGTGATCAGTCCCACCACTAATTTAGTCTAGGCCCCTATCAAACCAAGGACGATAATTGTTAGTTTGTCTGAGGGGCCGCGAATTACGTCCCTTACATGTCTTTCGCCAGATGTTGCGAATCAACAACCTAGACTTTGCTGATTGATCATCTGTAGATTGCCGTTTTTACCACCTCTTTTGGTATACCAAATGTTGGTTCTGAGCCCCTGTACAGTTTTGTAGCTCCGAATCTTGCTAATTTGTCTGCTTTTTCATTACCGTTTATCCCCGAATGTCCTGGACCGTACAGTAGTTCAACCCTGTTGTTCTTGGAGGATAGTTCTAACAGGTCACGATTACACTCAGTAGTGATCTTGCAGTTGGCCTAATAGATATTTAAAGCCTTAAGAGCAGCTTGACTGTCTGAGAGGATATATTATTTATTTGTTGTGGTAACCCCCTCTAATATTCTCGTGAACACATGCTTGTATTGCATGATTTTTTTGCTTGGAATATTGTTGCACTTATTCTTAGTAAAATGCTAAAGCTCCACTTGGGCCTTTCTGCATATATGCCAGCACCTACTCCGATAGAAATTTCTGATTCGTCTATGTAGTAGACCAGACCCGTTGCCTTCGTCGGAGTCTCGACCTCCATCCATAGATTGGTATCGCACCTAAGTCTATATGGTTTTTTTCGAAATTATGCGACGTTGTCGTGTAGTCAGATTGCATATCTACAGTTTATCGTCGATTAGATCCATAATTCTTGTGTGCCCAAACAACAACCTGAACAGGTTTATAATTAATAATCCTAGAGATACCTGTAACGCTTAGTCTGTGTAATCAGTATTACCTTAAGTTTATGTTAGGTATGATAATGTATTTCCATTTAGAACTAAGTAATTGAGTGGACCTAATTTCACAGCCATTAGTATTTTAATATCTGTTTATTATTTGTCCAGAGAAAATTCCATAAATCCACAATATTATAGTAGTTACTCCCATATATTTAACACAGAAATTGTTTTGTGAAAATTTAATTATTGTTTTAATCGTTTAAATATTATTTACGTAGAGCTTTGTTTAAAAATTGCTGTTTATTAGGCAAAATATATTTTTTAATATATCTTTATCCCCTTTACTACTATTTCAAACCAGATTTGCACTCTTCTATCAACTCTAATGTTCTACATAAAACAGTTGAGTTGCCTTTTTTTTTAAAACACCTGCACATAATCAATTTGTAAAAAATAATTAAAAAACCTGATAAAAATGGATCAGTATAGAACAAGCAACTATTTTCAATTTGTTTGACCTGAAACACTCTATTTTATTATCTAATTAATTAGTTAACATCTAATACATTAAAATAATCTCTAATTAATGATCCAAGAGATACCTGTAATACTTAGTTTGAGTATCAATATTACCTTAAGTGTATGTTAGGTACGTTAATGTTTTGTTTTCATTTAGAAGTAAAGTAATTTGGTGGCTATAAATTTGCTTAAGAATTAAGTAGATCTACGAGTAATTTCAGGACACCCACCATTTTAATTAAGGGATTATTAGAGACATATTTTATAATAATTGTCCAGAAATAATTCAATGATACCACAATATTCTGTGTGTAAATAATTAATACCGCAATTGTTTACGTAGGAGTTTCCTTGAAAATGTTTTGCAATTCATCAGCCATTTCTCGTCTTCAGGATATAGGCCTCTCCCAAGTTCTTCCATTCGTCGCACCTTTTAGTGTTCCATACTTCGGTGTATGTCTGTCCGTCTGTCACACCCGATTTTTCCCGAAACTATTTGACATAGAAAGTTGAAATTTGACACTTATATAGGAATTGATGGCCTCATTAAAACCGTGTAGTTTGAAAGTTAAATTTTTACTTAAGGGGTTAGTTTTGGGGTGGTAAAATCGGAAGCAAAAAATGTATTTTTTTTTATATCCGATCATCGAGTGGGATGTCAAATGGAAGCTTGTAAAAAAAAAAATACAAGTTCAAAAATATATAACGTGTAATGTAATACTTGCACACACTTTTCTTTGTATTGTTTTTAAAAAATTACGAAAAAATTTGCTGCCCCTCGCCCATTATCTCGAAAAATACTGATGAAAAAATTTTGGAAATTCTCCAGAATATGTAGATTGAACGAAAATTATCACGAGTGCATTACCTTTGATGATTTATCTAGTATATAAAAAATACGAAAAATTTCAAAGCCATCAGTTTTCAGTAAAGATGGAAAAAAAAAAAGCTGTTGAAAACTCATTTGTGGTGTGTTTTGTGAAGTCATTGATCATTTTACACCTCCGTAACAAACAGTTTTATTTTAAAAGCAATCAACCTACGGAAAACTAATTGCGCAAGTCCGACTTGCACTTGGCCGGTTTTTTTTACTTATTCTGCGCACGTCGTGTACCCATCTCGTTGGCGGTCTTCCTCGTCCTCGTGTTGTTTGCCTAGGCCGCCAAAAGGTTATTCTTGATGTCCAATTATTACCTTTTTCCCTTGCAATATGTCCTGGAATATGTTCGGCAATTTTAGTCGTACCCCCTCTTCAACTATTTTGTATAAAATAGGTAAGGTCGCGTGTTTCTGAAACTCCCTATGGTGCATTATAATTTTGAAAAATAGTGAATACATTGTATCCTCTTTTTAAATTTTCCTTAAATTGTATCCTTTTTAAACTTTCCTATTTTTATTTTCAAAAGTTACATATATTGTATACCTACGTTTTCCAGAATTCTCTTTATTTTAATTCCAAAAATGTATCTACCATCATTTTCCATTATGCAATTTTTACTAGAAAATCATGATCTTGATGACTAAGCTACGCTCTAATGGTATGTCTAAAAAGTTCTGTTTATGGTTCTTGTGTTTCCTTAGAGAGCGTTCTTTACGAGTGGCAGTCGATGGATTTCTTTCTAATACCTTCTCAATCAACGCCGGTGTGCCTCATGGCTCCATACTCTCTCGTACTATCTTTCTCATTTACATTAACTGGAAAGGACCAGGAATGCAATCTATAGCTTGCCGATGACAATACGCTTATTTCTTCATTCGCTTTGAAGTCTCGAACATCGGCTACTCATGCAAATATCCACAGGCAGCAGGAAGTCGTTTAACTTAGCAAGGACCTGAAAGAAGTTCTATCTTGAGCTGAGTAGCCAAGTAGAATCCCCGGGGGCAGTTTTTTATTTAAAAAGTTAAACGACATAGTTATGTCGGACATTCCATTCCGCTAGCATCGTCACTACATTTGCTGGGCGCAAACAGAGCTTCTCAAAGGCTGGAAATATTACTTCGAACTAGAAAGCTTTACACTCCACAACAACTATTAATTCTGTACAAGGCTCAAATTCGACCAACGATAGAATACTGCTCCCAAACACACCCTGCATTTGTTGGACTCTACTTAGAAGAGTTGCTGAGAAGCTGTTGGATTGGATTGGAAACCCAGAATTCACCAGCCACCTTGATTCCTTGGAGCTTCTAAAAACGGTTGGCGACTTCAGTCTATTCTACAAGTATTTTCATGGAAAGTATTCGATGGATGTAGCCCGCTTAACTTTTTCCAGAGCGATGCATACTAGAAATACACGTCGCGCTAATACTTCACATTAGTATGAGGTTCAACTTGTCACTCGTAAAACCCTTTTCAAGCCGTCTTTTTTATGATGACCCTCATCCCTTTAGAATGATTTCCCACCGAATACAATTTTACAGCCATTTGTTAATCCTATTTAGTTGCAACTCATTTAGGTTATGTATAATCAACTCTTATTGTACGTTTGTTTTGCATTGCAATTAAGTATGAGAATACTGCTCTTTTTTTTATATACCTATTATTTAGTAACCTGAACGATCCTGTAAACTATCATTTTTTATTTCGATCTTAATTATCTGTAACGCAGATTAGATGCTTTGCCTTCCTGATCAATAGATTATTATTTGTTCCTTATAATCGTCCATCTTCGGGCCTGATAATGACGTAAGCGTGTCTTCGACATCCCATCCGAGTCGGGCCCAAAACAATTAGATATTAGGAAAACATTTACCCTGATTAATAGTGATGTTTAAAGTCGGACATCGTTATGCCGGGATCTGGGTTTGACGTCAGACGAAGTTTTAGGTAAAAATAGATAAGGTTTTTAATTTGCTCGTGTTGTAGCCAATCAGAATATAGTAAGTTTCGATTGAAGTTGTCGGTGAAATGCGCACTAACACTGAAAAAAATGTTAGCAAGTAAGACATAATACTTCTTTAAAACACATTGCTGTATTTAATAAGCCAAAAATGTTATTACAAAACGGCCACGAATCGTGGTAAAAATTATTGTGGACGAACAAAATTGAAAGATTTGCGTAGTATTTTAATATGTAACTTTACAACCAACCAATCAATTTCTCCTTTTTAAAGAAGAAGAAAAAAGTCTGCTTCGTATTAAAAAATGTACGGGGTAAAAACTGGAGAATATTACTTTTGAGTATTTTCAGTTGCTACATGGAAAGTGCCAAATTAAAGTCTAATAACTTCTTTGTAGACCATGTGCAGAACTACAGTCTATCAAATAAGAACGGTATAAATATATATATATAGTATTATATATATATATATATATATATTTATATATATATATATATATATGTATATGTATATGTATATGTATATATATATATATATATATATATATAGATATATATATATATATATATATATATATATATATAAATATATAATAATCAATCGGTTTTATAACGTCTTCCGTCTTCCGATGCCTAATTTCCACTCCTCCCGGTTTCTCCATCCCTCCTCCTCCAGATCTCTCTCTAGTACTTCCTTGTTGTTTCCTGTGTCCAGCTTTGGCGTGATCTTCCTCGCTTTCTTCTTCCATGAGGGTTCCAATTTAAGATCTCTGTACATGTCCGTACCATACCAACTGTTGGTTCTGATTTCGTTCACTATATCGTGCTTTATTTCTAAAGCTCGTCTTATCATGTCATTTGGTAGGCGGTCTTTTCTGGATTTTCTGGCTGCTCGGCTCCAGAAATCCATTTCTGTAGCTTTTAGTATTTTTTCTGTTCTTTCCTTCAGTGGCCACACCTGGGAGCTGTAAGTTATTATACTTTTCACTATTGAGTTGTAAATTCTCTTACTTATTTTTCAATGGTTATGTTTTTTGTCCCACAGTATACTATTAAGCATTGCAATCGCTATTCTTCCTTGGATATTCCTCTCGAATATTGCTTCTTCCAGTGTTCCGTCCCTAGATATTCTCGTTCCCAAATACCTATAACTGGCACAGTGTTTGATGGTTGTGTCCGTGGCCATTTCAAGTCCTGCTGTTGTCCTCCGACGCACATGTACTCGGTCTTTTTAATATTGACTTCTAGGCCCCATTTTTCATATTCCTCCATAGGTTTTCGTGTCATGGTATTCCATATCATCGATGTCCTGAGCGACTACTACCTAGTCGTCCGCGAATGATAGCGTGTTACAATGTAGTATCGTCATCCAGTGGTAATCCCATAC